>CM060372.1:137182287-137782287 GCA_030545235.1 Helianthus tuberosus
TGAAATATCAACATCATTCACTAAATCCTTTTTCTGCACTTGTGGCTCATCTGACTTTGTGGAATCAGATTCATCGCCAGATTGTACATCTGATTTTTTAACAATCCATTTTTGATTGTCTTTTGCACTCTTTTTATACAATCTTTTAGAATTTTCACCAACTTCATTCTTTGAATTTTCAAAAGTTTTGAAGTTTGTAGTTGGTGAATCATTCTTTTCAACCACTTTTTCTTTAAGTTTTTCAGAGACTCCCTGTTTTTTGTTGACTTTGTTTGGACAATTGTGAGCAATGTGTCCAACAACTTGGCATTGAAAACAAGTTCTTGTGTCTCTGGTTTGAAAAACTCCAGTTGGATGAAAAACTCCAGTTCCTGTCCTTTTCCTTTCAGCAAGGAACTCTTGATTCGACTTTCTCCAGAATAAGCTATTTGTCTCTTCTTCATAGCTTTTTCCTGCAACATATGTCATTTTTGATTTAAAATCTCTAACATGTTTTTCATTTTGATAATTTGCAGTTTGAGTAAAACCAAGACCTTTCTTTTTGTAACTACACTTTTGGTTTGTTTTCTTTTGAAAATCAGAACCAGAATTGTAATTCTTTTTCCTTTTTTTCTTGTTTAACCTTTGTTGAACTCTAGAAGTATATTTTTTAGGTTTTTCAATTAATTTTAAATCTTTAATTTCAGAAAAATTAATTTCTGTCATTTTGAAAACCTTTTTGATCATATCAAAACAAACACTTCTAATCGGAAACTCTTTGTCAGAGTATAATTTGTCCGAATCATTTAAAGTGTATGCAACTTCAAATGTTTCATCATCCAAATTTGCCTTTGATAACAAAAATTCTTTACTGTAAGACTGTTTTTCCGATAATTTTGAATTGTTGACTGACGAACTTGAACACCCAGATTCAGATTTTGACTCAGACACCTCCTCAGTATCCAACACCTGATCGACCACCTTTTTGATTAACTCAGACTCATGATCAGTATCAGACGAGGTAAACGTAATGTCAATGTTATCTGGTAAAACGTCAGTTGTCTCGGATTTTAACTTTATATTGACTGCTTTTTCGACTTGCTCCTCATTTGGTTTTCTAGGAGAATATCCTTCCCAGATAGGAGGTGGACACTTGTTATATCTAACAGTCGATTTCTTACCAGTATCATTCTTTGTCTTTTCATCCTGAAATGCTTCAAAACCTGCAACAGTAGGATAAACTCGATCAATGACATAATCAGAACTAGAATAACTCAGTAATAACCTTCTGATCCTTTCATTTTCGATCTTTTCTTTCTCCAACTCTTGCTTTAGATTAGCATTTTCTTCGATGTAATGATTAATTGCCTTTTGCTTTGTCATCAACATAGAATTCGTCATAGTTAAAGCCTTTTCTCTTTCAGAATTCGTCGTTTGAAGATCTGTCACTGTTCTGTTCAACACACTATAAGATTCTTTCACATAGTTGATATCAGATAGTAACTTTTCTATCAATCTTTCTCGATCAAACAATGTCACATCTTTTTCTTCGCAATTCTTGCAAGTTTCCAAACATTTCTTGCAAGGCTTTTCAACTTCAACAATCTTCTCAACTTCGATTGTTTTTACTACTTCAATTACTTTTTCTTCACCAGTTACCTTCTCAGTTTCAGTCACCTTTTCTTCATCTACAATTTTAACTTCTTCAGTTTGAACAACATTTTCAACCTTCACGTCTTGTTGTTGTTCTTTTACAGCTTGTTTCTCCTTCAGTTTCTCCATTCGATCTGCAAAATAGAAATGAAAACTTTCAGGAGAAAGATGATTTTTAGCAATATTAATATGTTTCTCTTCCTCATCATCACTGCTACTTTCAATCGGTGTTTGATCAAACTCTACAGATTTTTCAGAATCATCATCTGAAATACCAGAATCAGATGGTGTTTGATCAAAAACAACTTCTTTTTCTGAAGTATCATCATTTTGCACACTCTCATCTGTACTTAATGACTCAGCATCAGTACTTTCTGAACTTTCTTCAGATGTAATCGATTGTTCTTTCACTGTTTCACCAATTGATCTCATCCAAGTAGCAAACAAATTTGGTTCTCTAACAATCTTTGCAATGAAAGCTTTGAAATCCCCCTTTTCATCAACAAACATATCCCAGCTGAATCCTTCAGGTAGTTGTTCATCATTTTGGTCCACTAAACATGCTGTACTATTAGAAGAAATGTATTTGCTCCAGTTGAAGTCTACCAAACATCCTTTCTTTGAATCTTCAATCTTTCTACCATGAGCCGTCTGTAATTCTTGTGTCTGACCAACTTGCTGATAAATGGCTTTCCGGTAGTAGTCATCTTTTCCAAATGGATTCTGAGCACCACTAACTTCTCTGTTCTTGCACTCCCGTTTAAAATGACCTTTTTCCCTGCACCTGAAACAAGTAACTTTAGATTTATCAAAACCTAAAGTAGAAACACAAGCATCAAGAAAGTCATTTCTCCCAGTAATTGTTTTGAACTTCTCAGCACGTCTAAGAACACTTGCAAGACACCATTTGATATCCATTAGTTCCATCTCTTCGGCATCTATTTGGTCGTAATCCTCTTTAGTAAGCATAGGATTTCCAATTCGACCAGCCACTAAACCTTCATATGAGATAAGCACGGAACCAAGTAATGCCATATGATCTTTCGCAATGTCTTCAGAAAAACTTTGACCTTCTGGAAGATTTAAAGCTATGTTGCATTGAATCACACAACCATTTCCCATCTTTGTGCTTTGAGACTGAAAACTTTCTGATGAAGTCTTTGGATTGACACTTGGATAAGATGAGAATCCACTGCTGTTTTTGTTTGAGCTTTGATCAATCTTTTCAGTAGTATCTCCAACACTATATGCAGTCTGAATTTTTGGACTTCTCTCAGTTTCTGAAGTTGGAACACCACCCTTGTAATACATCTTTACATCTTGTTGACCACTTGGATTATTCATCCTTGCAATTTTCTGCTGTTCCAAATCCTGACTTTCAATCTTTTCAATGAACTGAGAAATTGACAACCTATCATAAACTCCAGTATTCTTCAGTATCATCAAATAAGTTCCCCACTCTTTCTGAGGTAATGCATCAGCAAGTTTATCCACCCATTCCTCATTTTCTTTTGTGATGTTCATCATCGACATTGTTCGCACTAAGTGACAATATCGTTCAATAAGTTTCTTCGTATCTTCTCCGGGCAAACTTGTGAACAAATCAAACTCTTTTTTAAGCAATGCCTTCTTGCTTTTAATCATACTTGTACTGCCTTCAACCTTGATTTTTAAAGCATCCCATATTGATTGTGATGTTTTGTCATGTTGAAGTAGTATGAAGATGTCTTCTTTGATGGCCTGTTGAAGCAAACTGATCATCATCTTTTCAGCTCTGTACATTTCCCGTTCTTCCTTACCAAGATCTGAAAGCTGTTTTTCAGTCTGCATTTCAGTTCGTGGTAGAGCATACTTTGTCAGAATACATTCCCATGATCTTAGATGATTTGCTTGCACCCAGTTTTCGAATCTATCTTTCCATCCGTAGTATTCTTCAATTCCCATTAGCTTCGGGGGTTTCTGAATAGTCCCCGTTTCGTTTTCTGAATTCATGTTCTGAGCAATGGAAGATGAACTAGACGGTGTTGCAAAAGCATTGTGAAAATCGTTGTCCATGTTTCAATAACACGTTTCTCAATAACAGATTCCTTCAAGCGAACCAGTCAATATGTGTTTTTTCAAGCAAAAAGGTCAACTGAACAGCCTTTGAAGCGAAATTGTCAATTGAATAACCCTCAAGCGAAAACCTTGAAGCGAAATCAGATAATCTCTGAAACGAAATACTTGAAGCGAAACTTTCTGAAGCGAAAACCTTGAAGCGAAAATCTTGAAGCGAAACTTTCTGAAGCGAAAACCTTGAAGCGAAATGATATGTGTCGCTTGAAATTTCAAGCGAAATCGTCCACTGAAACTATGTTCTTCAAGCGAAATCCATTCGAAGGTCGATTTTGATCACTTTTAGGTCGAATTTGGCTGTGAAACTTTCAAGGGTTTGTTATCTTGTACTTTTAAACAATTCGTGAGAAATTGAATCGATTTTGACCATGAAAAATTTCTGAACTGATGATAGAAAGTGTAGAAGTAAGAGATTTTGATTGATTTCAGCTGAATTTTGCAGAACTCCTCCTCCAGAGCTCTGATACCAATTGTAAGGACCGTGTTCGCGACCTAAACGAGTCGGTTCAGAGGAATTCTATCAAATACAGGTGCGGAAAACAAGTATTTGACTTTAAAACAGCTGAATTTTCACTTTAACACTGATTTGTATTGATATGAATGCAATTACAATCAGTTCTCACACCGGCAGCACCTCGGTATGGAAATCTTTCAAAAACAACTTATGATTTCGCTTGACCTTGATCTCCTATATATAGACATTAAGGTTTCGCTTCAGCATCTCAAGCAAAATCTTAACATGTTGATTTCGCTTGAGTAGCTTCAAGCGAAATCTCTTCAACATCTAAATGTTCAAGCGAAATCTCACTAACTCTATCACATTTTCTCGTTTTACGTGCCCTGATCTTTTCTAACTAGTGTAAGACTCGATACAAGACGAAGTCGACAGATGTAGTGCACCAACACTAAGGAAAGCATTTCAGAATACCACCAATCCTGCTGATGGAAAGTTGGCACCAAAATGGGAAGGACCTTACTTGATTGAAACTGAGGCAGGAAAGGGGGCATATCGATTGCTAACAATGGAAGGTGATTTGCTACCTAGAGCCTGGAATGCTGTCCATTTGAAGAAATACTTCATGTGATAAGGATTCATGATCCTCACATGATAAATATCCTTAAAGGATCCTTAAAGCACAGATAATCCTCATTTGGGTAACATTCTAATCTTAAACTATTTCATTTCCTTACTTTCTCACAAAAGGATAAGGATCCTGCATCCTTTATCCTTCTTTCACGTGATTTTGAGTTTTGAAGGTTCAGGTACTCTTAGCAAAAGGATGATTATCCACAAAAGCAACCAGTTACTTGGGTTTGACCCCAGTTGTTTGGGCTTGTCCCCAGTTCCGCCAGTAGCACATGATGATCCTGGTATAGTTCATGGCAGTGGGACCAGTACTCGTTTTAGGGGCTGATAATTCCATTGTACTGGCTATACCTAGGATCCTACGTATAATGGTAGACGTACCATACATCCGTTCTCAAGGTTTCTAACGTTTTCACGTTAGCTAAGGTTTTGGCATTTTCATGCCACTAAGTTTGGATAGTCGCCAGTTAGGGCCATACTCCAGTTCACACACGATCCTTGGGCTTGTCCCCAGTTATCCTTGGGCTTGTCCCCAGTTATCCTTGGGCTTGTCCCCAGTTATCCTTCGGGCTTGCCCCCAGTTGCTAACTTTTATCTTATATTGGCTTAGTCCCGAGTTATGTTCTATTTCAGGTCTTCAAAGTTAAGCAACCAAGGATCATTGATCCTTACTTCTTACTAAGGTTTGTCATATGGTTATCCTGGTTATAATATTAAGGGTTAGGATCCTAACTTGGATCCTCAGGTATGATCCTTAACTATTTTGATTTTATTCACTGATTATTTGAATAACCCTAATACTTTGACAACTGAACTCATGATCCTTAAAATATACTACTTTTTGGAATTTTTCAACTATAGAATATTTGATCCTGAATCATATCCTAAATATTTTCTTTATCTAATTTGTTTAACTTTTCTTACACAGACAAGTGTACATCAAAACAATTGAAAAATAAAATAACAACAAGGATATCAACACAGGATATAGCCAAAAAGTTAAAGTCATTTTATTCACAAAAGCTTAAACCCTTTTAAAGTTGTCAAAATTACCTATCCCGAGCATCTACCAGCAATACGTGGCCCGTCCGCTGGGGTAGGTAAAGGGTGTCCATTGTTCATAGGTTTTTCAAGTGCAGGAATCAAAAGACGGCAGGATCACAATGGCTTCATCCCCCAAACAGAGGATCCCTCCACCATTTGTAATCCTACCTATTGTTCGAAGGATCATCCATGATCCTCAATCCTAGTTACTATTGTTTGAGTACAGATCAACCATTGTTCATCAAAACATCATCAAAAGAAAAAAAACTACTACCAAATTTAAAAATTGGGCTCCGGCTACGTCTAGGAATGTCCATCATTGCCCAATCGTGCAGCCTACACCTTCGCTGCATCTTCATCCCCTCCAGCTTCGGTATCCTTCACCAGATCCTTTCCACTGCTTCCAGCCTCGATCGCCAAAACCTCCTCAGCCTCCTCATCATCTTCCAGATCAGCTAACCTCGCCTTCCAACCCTCAACATCCCAGCCGCTTCTGTCGAAGTCAGGATCTTGAGCCTCCTCGGCCATCTTCAGTTTTGTCTTGTACATTGTGATGGCAGCGGAGACCTTTGCACCTTCTATGAGATCATGCTTCTCGTAGTCGATGTCGATCAAGATTTTAGCTGTCTTAGTCTTGGCGTCTTGAAGGGCTTTTTCGAGATCAGCAATCTTAAGATCCTTGAGCACTGCAACTTGTTGGAGGTCAGCAATCTTCTTATCCAGCTCCTCAACGCTCCCCACGTAGTCTTCAATTTCAGCAAATTTCTGCAAAAGAGACAAAGCAGTTCAAGATCAGGTGATCCTCAGATAAGTAGGATACCTAGGCAGAATTGGTGATCCTGACGTCATTGAAGTATTCAAGGAACTGGTGGCGGATCAGTGGCAGGCCTTGTAGGTCCTCTATCTCAGAGTTTTTCCTCTTCTTGCCACCCCTTCCTTTAGTGGGTGCCTTGGGGATGGAGACGCTAGGGCTGGCAATGGCCTTTTTCTTTCTGGATCGAACAGTGTCAAGGTCAGCCATGTTGAACTGGGAGGCAGGCTTGGAAGCTTTTCCGGCACCTACACATTCCAAGCAAGATAAGTATCCTTACCCTATTCTTATTTAACTATTTATTTAAATCTTTAACTATATAAAAAGCAGGATACTTACTTGACATGGTGATAGAACCTGAGGATATTTCTTGTGAATCCTGGGTGTCTGTCTTGAATGATCTGGTTACAGGTTCAAGCCTTCTAAAAGCAGCAAGCTTTTCCTTGGTGGTAGGTGATGGTATGAGGTGCGAAACAGAGATAGCTGTATAACATAAAACAAAAGGGTGTTAGTGATCCTTATACAAAAACAAGACTACCTGGTGATCCTTCTCAGGATCCTCTGTCCTACCATGGGTGGACCACTTCCTTGGTAGATCCTTTCCGTTTGGAATGGTATCCCTTCTGACAAAGAAAAAGCATCGTTTCCAGTTTGTATCGTTCTTGGTGGCTTTAAAAATGGGATGTTCTTCGCCGGGTTTTCGCTTAAACAGATATCGGTGGGATCCAAACGTCGTAAGATCATACATCTCTGCCAGTTCTGACATTCCTAAATCAATCCCTTCCTGCTCTATGATCCTTTCAAGGGTATATAGGACCCTCCAGATCATCGGCATAGCTTGGATGTAGGAGATGCCGGTAAGGGAGAAAAAGGATTGGGTAAAAGCTGGGAAAGGATATGTGTATCCTATGGTGAATGGGGTAACCGGAAAGGCAACCCATGTCTCAGAAGTGTAGTCGCTCAGAACAGTGGGATCAAAGGGTTTGAAAAAGGCGTTCGCCGGAAAGCAGTGCCGGATTTTATCTACTTGTGCATCGTTAAAGCAACACCTCTCATTCGCTAAGCCTTTGATGATCCCTTGACTCTTCAAGGGGCTATCCTTCTGGTGATCCTTGGCGGGGGAGGACCGGAGCATCATTCTTAACGTGATATTGGTAAAGAAAGAAAAACAGAGTAAGAGAAGGAGAAGTAGGAAAAGAGATACCTGATTGATCTTCGGTTGAGAATTTAAAGGGAAGTTCTCTTGGATTTAAATGCAAATTGATCCTATCTCTAACTCCTATTTATAATGATGATTTGCAGGATTGTCACTTCGGTGACGTCAGGTTTGCAACGGCTAGTCCGTCTACAACGGCTAGTTATCCGTTAGTTTGTTGCGGATAAGATCAACAAAATACAACTCGTTTATTTACAATATAACTCCTTATATTTTGGGGGCAATTGTTAGGGGTGGATTTCTAAATGACCCGTGATCCTCAATTATTATCCTGCTTGGTGATCCTTACTTCTGTGTCAGTTAGTGATCCTCAGAAGTGCTTCAGGATCAGGATCATGGATCATCCTAAGGATCCTTATACTAATGATTGTCTGCTTTGAATTCGATATTGTTTTGCAGGAATATCAGCTTGGACTTAGTCTTGGTAACGTTCCTGAAGAATATTCCACGTCTATTCCGCACGTGCTTGGTCAGAAATGCACGTTGTGGAGTCGTGGAGGACTTGCATCATTTGCGGACAATTAGTTAGGCTATATATTTTCTAATTTAAAAGGGGTAGCGAGCTAATTAGACAACACTTTTGGCTATTTTTGGCTACACACACTCATACAACTGCTCCCATCAACTTTCGTTAACACACTTGGCGATTACACACATTTTCTACACGATACACTATAGTGATCCTTGTACTTAGCTCGCTATCATCCGAAGTTGTAACAGATTATTTGTTTAATTTAAGTTGGTGATCGGTAGTTTCCATCACCCGGGGTTTTTTGTGCCGGAGATCAACTCTTGATCAAGGGCTTTTTCCCCGTATAAATCTTCGTGTCATTTGTTCATCATATTTCATAGTGATCCTTATTATTGTTCATCAATTCAAGCATCATACCCCGTAACAAAGAGTTTGGTTGCATTATCCTCGTCTGATTTTTCACCAAAACAATCATCTAAAGCAACTTCCCTGGAATCCAGAACCTGTTTGTGTTTAGCCTACAAAATGAGATTTCAAAAGTTATTAGCATAATATAATAAAAGTTACTTATCACCATCATGTTATCAAACAATGTATTTTATCATCAAAATTTTATACCGCAGCCAGTCAATCAAACCCATCATCTCTATAAACTGAATCATCCAAAACAACAACATCAGCTTTCTTGAAGGAAACCTTAGTTCCAGTCTCGGAATGGAAAACAGAAAGCTTAAATGTTTTAGATGCAATCATGGTGAAAACCAACCAAGATTCAACTGCTATGGTAACTTATTAAATTAATTTTAACCATCCATCAGTAAATCCGCATCCATCAGTCCATCTTTTCATCATCACATTCCAAAACCTTTCGCCAACATAGATAGTTGCTATCCCATACTCGTAATTTTTACCATAGAATTGTTTCCAAAATTTGTCAGCAATTAGCTATAGAAGAAGCAAAGGAATATTTAGTGTAGACTTACAAATTTGATATAAACTAATGAGCAACAGAAGTTACAACGGATTAGTCAACAAAAGTTAAAATGAGAATTACTCAACAGGGTTAGTTAACAGTAGTTACAGTATTTAGACAGAACCTAACCACTGTTTGGCTATCAACTATTACATACCTCTGTTGCTATCCAACAGAGGTTTCGTAACAACTGTAATCCATTATGTCCAGCAGAGGTTGCAACGTGGACAGATCTTAAATATTATATGTTAGTCAACCGAGGTTAAAAGACTTAGTCAACATAAGTTAAAAAGGTTAGTCAACAGATGTTAAGATTATAGGGAAACAGACGTTAAAAGGGCAAACAGATGTTAGCAAGTTGTTGAGCTAGCAAAAAATGTTTACAGTAAGTAACAAAATAATATATCGTTACTTACAGTCATGCCAAGTTCAGGTCTAATATTTACTGAAATGTACGAGTTCTCGTAGACATTTTCTTTAAAACATGAGACAACGAATGACAAACGTCCAATAGCTTTCACCAATACAACATCTTTCGTTTTCAAACAACAATCTCTAACAAACTTTGTCCATCCATCCGTAAATATACAATGATCATCTCTCTTCCTTACTCGTACTAACCATGATTTGTCACCATCAAGTAACTCTACAATTCGACCGTACGGGACATCCTTGCCCCACAACAGAGTTTCAAAATCAAGTGGTATATTCTGCGATAGTAGTTAACAAACATCTTACATAAAAAATTAACGTAGAATCCTAATAGTAGCAAGAAAGTTAAAAAACATACCAAAAATATAAAATCATCTTCATTAAGGAATTGTAAAAAGGATGGTGTTTGATTGGATAGATTCATATCTGCAATAAACAATTTAAACTTACAAGTTATAAAGATGAACATCATCCAACAAAAGTCATAGACAAACATCATTATAAAATAGACATCACTAATATCCCTTAAACTAAATCAGCACTTAAAAAACAAAAGTACCAAATATTAACTGGACTATTTGTATAATCACACACTTAAGGTATTATAAAAACAAAGCACAAAACGAAAATCATCATCTCTCACAACAGTTAAGCAAATGAGCATCAACCAAAAATTATATGGCTGATTTATCAATCGTAATGTAGAAGACAATATCACGAAGATGCATGCACAAATTGTGATAGAGAATGCTATCAGTAACTTCATTTAAGTTAATGCAGTACTTAATCAATAAAAATACATTGGATTACAGCAACTATTATTTGCTTCAACAAAAAATATGAAACGCCATCAGTGACAAATACATACTCATAACATCAAATAAAGATTAATCTAACATTTATAATACAAACAATAAATTCAAAGAAACAATACTTGGTTTTATAGCGTGTAATCTATATTATGCAATAGAACCTTACCGATTTTGATAAGAAAGTTATTTGAGAAAACTTCTGAATATGTTTTCTAGAGCTTATATTCAATAATGGAGATGAAAAGTATATTAAATGGAGTTAATACAGATGTTACATTTACACTGGTTGGTTGAAATTAAGTTTTGTAAAATTTATACTTTACCCCCTTTTACATTAAAACGGGGCAATTTTTGCACAGCAGCAACCATTGCTAGACTATAAAATTAATGTTAAATAAGAAAAACTTATATATTAATTCATATATTTATATAATTAAAAATAGTTTTTAAATACCGATATTAAAGATAATTATAAGTTAAATAAATAAACAATTACAAGTTAATAGATAAATATCTTACTTTCAACAATCCCAATACAATCTTACCTCTTCTTCTCCGGCGAAAAAAATCTACAGTTTCTTCTTCTTCAGACTTGACGATCATAAGTTTAAAGTTTTAGATCAGATATTTTTTTTGTTCTCTTGTGTATTTTACAGGTATGCTTTGACATGTTCCTTTCAGTTTCCTCATTTCAAATTATATAAACATCAAAATCATAATCTACTGATGGTAAAATAGATAAACTTATATGAACTTGTTTTCTTTATTTTATAATAAGATTTATATCAACCTATTTAGTTACATTTTGATTCATTCCATCTAAATAACAATCTGAAATATTATCGTTTCATAAATATTTGGTTGTATATTTTACGAATGGTTTTAGAATTATTGTATGAACTACCATGTAGTGTTGATAAATTTGTTCTATCAATACTAATTTGATAAAATATTCTGTAATCAGTTTATAGTACTCATATATCTGATTTGAAAGTGAATATAGCCTTGGCTGCTGAAAAAACTGAAGTTTGAAGTTGACACAAACATGGATATTTGAAAACTTTATTGCCATATAATACTTTTTTATTATGCAAGAATATAAATTTGATCTTACACAGTGTTAGATTCATATTGTTGGTTGTAGGGACCATATAGAAGTACACAACATATAAGTTTGGTCCTACAGAGTGTTGGATTTTTTTTATACCTTAAAAATAATGATTTTCAGATACAATTGATTTTATGTTTTAGTATTTAATTGTTATTGTATTTTTTTTACTTTCAGATGGAGTTTATGATAATTATCAATGTCTCTGAATTGACAGACCTAAATGAGGGATTGGTAAGCTATATTCTTAGAACAAATTAGCTCAAATCACAATTGTATGCTAAAAACTGTATCTATAAAATTAAAGATATATTAAATGTTGTGTATTTTATACACATAGGTACTTCCAAGGATGATGAGTAACCAATTACCAAGAAAGTGTGAAGTAATAAAGTTGGTTGATTATACGGGTTTTAAGTATAAGATTGCAGTACAGAGCATCGGTCATAAAAGTAAGAGGATAAATGGGCCAGAATGGACTCGGTTTGTTAAAACTTATAGAAATAACAACATAGACAAGCTGTGTTTAAAAACATTGAAGGAAGAAAAATTTGAGATAAATGTTTTTTACAATGAAGGATTGGAGATTAAAAATGATGGCTCGAACAGAGATTATGTTCATGGTTGCTTGATACAGGCTGAAGAAGAAACATACTGCAAGCAGGTTAAAAATTGCTACCTTATTTTTATATATTGCCAGTGTATCTTTTGGACTGTTAGAAAAACTTCTAATTTATATTTTGTATCATATATAAAATCTAATATGACATTTCTAAAATGTATGAAAATTATAGCATTTACCACACGATTTGCTGAAGCTGTTGTCGGAGAGGAGAATAAAAATTGATAACTTGGTTGCAAAAGTACATGGACCAAAGCAGAGTAGTAAAGTTGATGTGTATTATGTTTTCTCTCCTGAAAACAAAAATGGATTGGCTGCTGGTTTTATAGGACTAGGATGGACAACTTTTGGTTTCGAAAATGACATTGAGGAAAGCTGCCAACTGCTGTTTCAATGGATGGGAAGTACTCCTGAAGACAACTTTAACTTCACTGTGAAGGTTTTTAACAAAGACGAGATTGGACTTCACGGGGATACTAAACATCACTGCAGCCGTACCAATCACCAACACCGTAGAAAGCGTCCACATTATAAAAAACAGTTTTAATACCATGTTTTAGAGACACACAGCTTGGTATTTACATATCTACTTTTAATATGGTTGATTTTAGTTATAATGTTGGATCTATCTGTTATTACTTAAAGTATATGCATGCTGTTTTGAATAAATAACTAAAGAAAGAATTTTCCTTTACAGGCATTACCGAGGAACTTTGTTCGAGAACACCAGCTAAATGACTACCGTGGAGCTGTGTTGTCATTTGGTCATGTCAAGTTTTTGGTATAGTTGGTTGTTAGGAGAGATCCTAGAAGACCTGACTGTAACACCCCGAAAATATAAAATTTTATATTATAAATCAAATGTCGGTTATAACCAAGATAAAGTGACTAGGAATAAATAACCTAGTTAATCAAAAGCCAAGTAATAATAAGGGAAACTTGGTTAAATCACAATATATAGAATTTGAGAAAAAATTGAGGGGCCAAAAGTGACAAAACCGAAAATGCTTTTTATTAAATTAAAACAAAAACCAAAACACACACTAAGTGTGTGCTCTGGTTCGACTAAACACATGGGGCGACCAAGAAGTTCTCCACCAAACCCTAACAAGCACAAAATCAACAAATTGGAAGGGCAAATCGAGCCCAAATCGAAATCCAATCATAGATTAATGATCACAACAGTAAAGGGATCATAAGGTATGTAAAATTTCGTTGTTTGATTTCATCTTGAATTCTAGATGAACACATGAGAATCAAAATTAGAGCTTGCATGATCATTGTCTGGATGAAATTGGAAAAAAAACATGTCTAGGGGTAAACCCTTGTCATTATCTTGTTGAATTAATGATTAAACTATGAAATTCATGATCATCCACCATGTGTGTGTAGTGGGTTTTGTAGAAAAATGATGAACACTAGAATCATGATTAGTAAACTAGTGTTATTTGAACTCTATAAAGTTAATCTTGATATTGTACAATAAATTAGATGATTGACTAGTAAAAGGTGATAAAATCTTGGCTAAATAAGTAGTCATGAACTTGATTGTTGATTTAGTGAAATTATGCCTTTTAGGTGTTTGTTGAAATGCCTAAAAGAAAGCTAGATATGGCGATTTCGAACGAAACGCATATTTAAATGATAAGATGAATTATGCGTTATAAGACATGATTGGAGTTCTAAACGAAGTGTTGATTGAACTCTATAGGAAAAGGAGCCGAGTCTTCAAGCGGACAAGCCGGAGCGGACACGCGCCTGAAAGGAATGCTTGGAAGTTACGCGACTTGTTGTCTCGTTACATTTATGTAGATAAGCCTAGTCATAAATATGTTTAATGTTGTTATAGCGAAAATAGTTGCGTTTGGTGAGTCTAGGAAGTGATGGAATTCACTCGACAAACCAAACGGGTCAAAAGAAATAGTTGAAATAGGTATGATGTCGAAATAGTGAAATTTCAATCCTTTGGTAAGTCTAAGAAGTGATGGAATTCACTCGACAAACCAAGCGGGTCAAAATAAATAGTGGTTAGATATGTTTGTTGATAATATTGCTTAATTAGTCATAATGTGATGTAAGTAAAGTGATGTAATTCACTAGATAAAAACGGGTTAAAATAATGGTCGAAATGGTAGTGTTTGGAGTGACTCGAACGTCACTCGTTAAATTGAGTTATAAAAGCAGAAACCATGGATTAGAAGGGATACGCTAAGGTCGACAAGCCCGGGAATGGGTAATTATGGTAGAAAGCAATGTCGACGAATTATGAAGGTATGTAACTTGTTTCGTTACAATATGCAAATTAGATATATCAATCGTTCATAATTGTACTTTAGTATAAAGATTGGTATTAGTTGAAGTGACATTGTTCACTACTAGATTGAATGAGTTAAAAAATCGATTAGAAAGAGTTTGGTAGTCATTAGAAACGGAGGATTCCGTAAATGAGCTAAACGGGTCAAATAATTGTTTAGTAATAAGTAAAATTGTGTTTTAATAGCATTTGGGGAAGATAGATCACAAGAGCGTGAAACCATAGTTTTGGTAATGAAATGCCGGTGATCGTAAGCCCCGGAGGTTGGGGTAAATACGCCTTGCAGTCATAAGGTTGCTAGTGGTTGAATTAGTGTAAAAACTATACGGGTCAAATAAGTACATTAGGCACTTATAAACATTCAGTCGTTCATTTGATTTTTGACACAAATATCATATTAGACACGTTGGTAATTTAATTACAAACGTATAGGAAAAAGAATCACCTAAAACGGACCTTCGGATCAAAAGTTATGACCATTTGAAGTTAAATTTGGTGAAATCCGGAGCTGGCAGGAAATGCAGGTCAAAAACCTGCACCTGCTGGAAAATGGCATCCCCCGCGCCACGCGACAGGATCACCTAGATCCGGCGCGACACGCGAGAGCCGTCGCGACACGCGACAAGTTAAAAAGGTTCTGGCGCGACAGGCGACAGGACCAAAACTGAACTTTTATTTTATTTTTGATGATTCGATATACTAGAACTTGTTTGTATGCATTATTATAATGTCAAGACTAACTTTTTAAGTGGTTTTGACTCTAGGTAATGATGGGGACTTTCCGGATGGCGATCATGCATGTTATCAAGAACCGAACACGAATTTTGCAAGCTTCCGCGTTAATTTAACCTTGTTTAGACAAGGTTTTTATGTAAACAATTTACTAATCACGTTATGAATGTTAAAACTAGTTGGTAGATGACTAGTATGTGATCACCTTGAAAACTTTGACTTGTGTTTATTTTGAAGTAAAGTACAATTTATATAAAATCTTGCGTCTTTTTATTAAATTCGAATAGAAATTAGACGGTTGTTACAAGTTGGTAATCAGAGCTCAAGGTTGTCAACAAAGTGTGTTCGGTTCAAGCTTGATCATTCATCCGGTAAGAATTAGTCATTTAGTTGATTCTATTTGAATATTAGAAAAAGGAAATTGATTTGATGTGCACGGGAAGAGCGTGTTAACACACACAAACCCAGAAAGTGCATTAAACATGAATGGTTTAAGCAAGTGGTTAACTTGGCTAAACCAAAGCGAATGATGCATATGTTATAAAATGAAATGTTTAATATTGACATAAACAATACAGATTCGAGATGTCTAGTGTTGATAAAAGATGATTAGGTAGTATAAATCCTAACCATAGATTGATTATAAAATAACTACTTATGAAATAAGTGTATTTGAATGCCTCGTATAATGATACGAGCAATATTGAATAGCGAGATTAATAATAAATTGGAAATGTTCAAATGATATGATGACCGCATCTGAAGATGACGGGAGATAAATAATCTAAATGGCGGAAGGTTCGGAAGCATGACAAAGAACATGCTAGCAAAGGACCTAAATCAAGTGATGACTTGAGGCAACGGAGTACATCAGGACGAGTAACAATCAGGTACACATTCTAAATTACGATAAGACAAGTAGAATGCAACAATTCACATAATGAACGATAGTTGCATATGGGCGTACATGATTAGTGAAATGAATGAATTAAGTGTATATATATATATATATATAAAAGAGGTAAAAGTAATCTCGATAAATATTGCAATGGGAAGGAGTGCATGTACACTCGAACACAGGAATGCAATGAAAGACAAATGTCATAATGGGAAGGAGTGTGCGTACACTCGAACCCGGGAACTTGATGAAGTGAATAAATGATGTGTTGGGAAGGAGTGTAACTACACCCGAACCCGGAAAATTGTAATAGTAGTGAATGGCAAGGACAAGGTTATAGACTTGGCCAAACCAAATAAAACATGTAGGAACATCGTTATATTGATAAACGATGTGAGAAAATTCCATACAAAGACATGGAATAATAAAATGAAATGAATGGATTTCCGTTATTGTTATAATGGAATGATGTCAACCATAGTTGGCGACAATACGGTATCCCTCATGATTGAGGAGATGCACGAAAGGATCTATAGGAAAGTCGAAAAGGCTACTGAAGCCGTTTAACCTGGAATAATGGGAAGGCTATAAGTTACCATGATGATGGCAAAGAAAGAAAAGATCAATGAGTTGAGACAAAGCCCATTGGGGCAAGTATCGCGGGATTCATTAAGATAACGTTGGGCAACAATTAGATAATGAATTAAGGCTAAGAATGAGAAATTAAGACTTGGGCGGAAAATATCCTAAAGGAAAGACTAAATGAATGATACGTATTATTCGCCACTGCGAATAAGAAAGTATCATTAAATGTGGATTCAGAAACTTGGGTATGGATAACCATCCGAGTAATATGTTCTTAATTAAATACTTATGAGGAAAAACAATGATCACATCGATGGGTGTGATTATATAAGAGAGTAGTAAAGTTAACATTTTAAAAGTGATGGAACGAAAACGGGTAAACCCCGAAAATCATATAACAATAGTAGTGGTTTTACCGAATAAGGGTTAAGAAATGGACCTTCGTGACGTTAATAAAAGAGATGGACCTAAGGGTCGCTAATAAAAAGAAAGCGGGTGTTCAAACTAAATAAGTAGACTGTTTGATATTAAAGAAATACACAAACCTGAACTTTTATTTCAAACTAAATAAGTAGACAAGTTAAAAAGGTTCTGGCGCGACACGCGACAGGACCAAAACTGAACTTTTATTTTATTTTTGATGATTCGATACTAGAACTTGTTTGTATGCATTATTTTAATGTCAATACTAACTTTTTAAGTGGTTTTGACTCTAGGTAATGATGGGGACTTTCCGGATGGCGATCATGCATGTTATCAAGAACCGGACACGAATTTTGCAAGCTTCCACGTTAATTTAACCTTGTTTAGACAATGTTTTTTATGTAAACAATTTACTAATCACGTTATGAATGTTAAAACTAGTTGGTAGATGACTAGTATGTGATCACCTTGAAAACTTTGACTTGTGTTTATTTTGAAGTAAAGTACAATTTATATAAAATCTTGCGTCTTTTTATTAAATTCGAATAGAAATTAGATGGTTATTACACTGACGACAACAACTATCTAGTGATGTATACAAACTGGCAGCGTATCATGGATGAAACGGGAATATCTGTGGGGGAAAAGCTAAGGTTTGAGATAGTGGAAGAAAAAAGTGTAACAAGAGATAAAATACACTTTGAAGTTTGTTGACATAGTATTTGAACATCTTTTCAGCGTCTAATAATTTATGTTTTAGTTGATATGTTTGATGGACAAATTTCTTCTTCGAAAACTAACTTAAGAATGAAGTTATGTAGTCTTAGTATATACTTTCAAAACTTTGTGGTTTTACCTTTTTATATTTTTCAACTAAACATTACTATATTTTGCATCTAAACATTACTATCTTCCATTACATTTCTCGGTCGCTCAATAAAAAGAAATATAAGACTAAAAATTAATAAAATAGTATACAACTTGTAATTACAAATAACAGTGTTTTAAAAATCTGCTCCTACCAAAGGGACAAACTCAACATCTGTTTCGCTAAACTTTTCAAACCAAAAGGTATGTTAAAGACAACCACTGTTGAAAGAAAGTCTTTTAAACCAAAGAACCTCAGCTCATGAACCAAACAAACTCTGCTGATGAACCAAAAGGTCAATTAAGACAAAGACTGCTGAAGCAAAGGTCTGATAAAGAGAACCTCTGCTGATGAAGCCAAATGTATGATGAACCTAAATTCTGTTATGGACCAACAGATATTACACAATTCAACAGAAGATCTTTAACAGATGATGATCAACAGCTCATAAGGTCTGTTGAAGCACGCTATAACAGTGCTTACCCTTTAACAGATCTTTAATAGTTCTTAAGGGTTAACAGATGGTAGCACGCTATAACAGTGCTTAGCCTCTAACAGATGTTAATGTATCTCAGACCCTAACAGTTTTCCCACTAACCAATTGATTAAATTTTCATTCATTAATCTAACAATAATATACAACCCTAATATACACAATTCAACAGAAGATCTATAATATAAGAACTTTAACAGATGCTGATCAACAACTCATAAGGTCTGTTGAAGCATGCTATAACAGTGGTTAGCCTTTAACAGATCTTTAACAGTTCTTAGGGGTTAACAGATGATAGCACGCTATAACAGTGCTTAGCCTCTAACAGATGTTAATGTATCTCAGACCCTAACAGTTTTCCCACTAACCAATTGATTAAATTATCATTCATTAATCTAACAATAATATACAACCCTACTACTTGTCCAGTCCATCAATATCACCAAAAATGTATATAATGTATAATAACAATATTATAAAACAAACAAAAGGTTAACTTTACTTGATATTCAAACCGTAGACATTACATACCATATTCATCATTGTACCCCTTACAAAGCAAACTTTTAACCACAGTTTGTTAAAACAACATTTAACAGACATAAATAAAAACCACAAGGATTCTTAAAAAATAAGTGGTTTCTACTTATCTATCATAAGAATTATTTTTTCATAAGCATCTAATTATTAACCTTAGCCAGCTTCTTCCGGGTCCTTCTCACATTAGTGGATAGCTCACCAACGTTTACAACATCAGTATCTTCAGCCATCCGCTTTCTATTGGGACTTGATCCAAAATCCTTTTCAACTTCAACGGCTGAAGAGTCGGCCGTAACAGAGACAACATCCTTACAACAGATCACAAAACAACTATTGTTCTCATTTAATAAAATAATGAACTCTTTTTAAACATACTAAACATACTTTAAAAATAAATACTCACCCTTGAAGTTCGTTCAGCAGACACCTGGGAAGATTCTGAAAGGTTAACATCTTTAACGTCAGCTACCTCTTGAGTAACCTAAAGGATCATAATATATGATATCATATAAAAAAGTGCAGAATCCAATCTTTAAAACTCAAAAGAAAAATAAATAGATTGAAAGAGTTATATTATATGCTACCTCATCAGTATTTTCATCACCATTACCATCTCCACCAACCAATTCAGCAATTATTACTGGATCATCACATGTTTTTTGCACAGTATAAACACGATAGTCATTTTTAAGATTGAACTCTGAAACATCAATCTTAAAAGCAGCATTCTTATCAACCAATCGAAATATCTCATGAGGGAAACATCCAGTATCATTGGCCTTAACCTGCCTCTCTCTTATGTAACTCGCCGCTAATCCAAGAAGCTTCTGAACATCTCTATCAAACATAACAAAAGAAACACTACCACTCTCATCCTGCACCCGGACTTGCACCTTGAACCTGAAATATACACAAATGACTACGTAAACTGCAAAACTATATTCAAATATCAGTCTTAGAATGTTACTTAAATGAATATAAAATTAAATAATCATCATTGCTTACTTTATGGTGATCGACGTTCATTCGCTATGACATTTGGGACAAACCAAAGAAGTCGCAGGCAATCGAAGAATATCATCTGAAACATTTTCAACATTCTGGAAGTATTAACTTTTACCCATCACCTTCTTGAAACACTTACGACAGGCAGCATAAAACCAACCATACTCTTCTTGCCCAATCTTAATTGTCGCAACCACAACACAAGACATTTCCTGTAAAAACAATATATGAACTTGTATTCTCTAGTTTGACAAACATGCAGGTGACAAACCAAACAAATACAAAAAAACTATATAAAAAGAAGTGAAACCTTTTCTATCTCACTAATCTCATAAACATGTTTCTTCACACCATCAGTTACAAATTCTTTATGCAATGGAAAAACACTCTGAGACGATAGTACTATTTGAGAAGTAGAACCACTCCCTTGTCCAAACTTCAGTATAAGCCTTTTTGAATACCACAAATGATTAGAATTAGTATACAAATAACATGAAACCATGTATTTGACTTGAACATCTATATACAATAGAAATTACATTGACAAATTACCTCCTCCTTAGCTCATTAACTTCATCAATTTCTTCATTCAGAAAAATCCGTGTTGCAAACTTATCACTTTGAACAGTATATTCACCTACATGCAAAAGTATATAGATATTTAATGTAGGGTAGGAGTTGGCTACAAAGCCTACTTTTCCTACAAAGTGCAGGAAGTGATCTTGGCCATTGGATGAGTTTGTTTAATGGTTGAGATCATCTTGATGGCATTTTGGTAATATGTGTGAGTTTAAAATAGGTTGACTTAATTGATTAGGGTAAATGTGTCATTTAACTTGTTTTTAAATATAGAAATAACAATCAAATCATGTAACCTCCCCTTATTACTCGCAATTTTCCCTTTCTCTACCCTCTCTCATCTGATACATCAAATCTAACCAAATCAAGTACAAATTACGGAGTTTTTTTTTGGGGATTTATGTAGGAACAAGAAAGTAGATACAATACAACAACAAAAACATGACAGAGAGCCAAACAGGAGGATCAAAACGGGAAAATCGAAGAGTAAGGTATGTTTTTTGCCGTATTTCAACTGTAGGGTTTACGTAATTGTTGTTTTTTAGCGAATATAGTTGATTTCAGATGTATGTCGTGTCTTATGAGTTGTATTTTATTACAAAAGTGATGTTTTTTTTATCATCTTATGGATCTAGGATTGAATGTATTGTAGCTTGCTTTTGGTTAAATCATACGTTTGAAGTATTCAGTGGGTTGTATTGAAGACAAAGACACTAGGTTGATGAAGACATTGATTGGTGTGGTTGTTATTATTATTATTTTTCTTTAGGACGCTGTGCTCAAAGTAGTGTGTTTTAATACAATGGATCTAAATTGCTTGTTTGAAATGGATACAAATATGTTTGATAATAGATGTACTATGAATGTGTTCAATGGTGACCAGTTATGATGTGTTTTACATCCGGTGTGTTATATGCACTATAACACATAGTGAAGAACCCAATACTTATAAAACACAATTTCAAGAAAAAAACATGTCATGCGTGAATCATAAACTGGTATAACACATCGTGATGAAACCAATAACTGATAAAACACAACATCATGAATTACAAAGACATGTCCTTCATAAAACATTGTTTGATCTATTATAACACATTATGAATAAAGTGTGCCTAATAAAACACAACATGAAGAAGACTATTCATAAATGATCAACAATAAAACACAACGTTAAGAAATTGTTCATGAATCAATCTTCGTAATTTAAAGTAACTTTCATTTTGAATTGATATGAGATATCTTGTTTCCTTAAAAATCTCATTTTTTTGTTTATGATATAAATCTTCCATAAATAAGATAATTAATCAATTACCTTTATGCCCTTTAGTAAAAAAAAAAACACTATATGCCACATGCCACAATGAGATCGCTTCCTACACTTTGTAGGAAAAACACACTTTGTAGAGGAACCCCACCCATTTAATGTATACTTGTCTTTATATTGCCAGAAATAAACAATATAGTTATGATTTGCAGAAAGTAACAAAAATATCTTTCCATTCCTTACACTTTCCATGCTATATAACAGCCATCACATGCTCATGAAGTGGGATTTTAGAAATGAAGTCTTTAATCTGCAGAGCATAATCATTCCACACAGTACACCAGCAAAACCTTACCCCTACATGAAAAGAATATTCATATGACGATATACTAAAGACTAATTTTTGACCATTTCTTTACAAATCTCTAATATCAAAACCAAATTGAATGAATAAAAACACAAAATCAAAGGAAAGTTATGACATTTATTAAAGTAGCAAATGAGCCATAAATTAACTAACATATTCACTAAGAATAAACTATTGATCTCATTTATTACGATGATTCAGCATTAGATACAAACACTATAGATCTCATTTATTACCATTACCATGATCCCACATTAAATACCAACATTCTTTATCTTATTTATTAACATCATTAAATACAAACAATGATCTGTACATGATTGCACATGTAAACAACAACTTACTCCAAGTCTTCAATATAAAAATTGATCTTCTTAGTCTCCTTTGGAGGTCGATCAAAGATTTCAAGATCTCCACAACAAACCACAGATCCAGCAACATCTATATGATCACATTATACAAGAATATAAGTAAAACTCTCTAATATTATACAAGCAAGACATGATTACAAAAATATACACCACCAACACTCAACGCATTTAACGCCTCTCCTTGAAGAATATCTTCATAAGCTCTGAAGTTGAAACCATATTCAACACCTTGCCAATCTCTCACAGGAGTACCAGTTGTGCATCTATAAAAGTTGATTTTATAAAGCTGCACTACTACTTTATATAAATCTTTATTCTCACCAACACCAAATTTCGACAGAATCACAACATCTTCTTGAAGCTGTTCATCAAAAACAGGTATCAGATGACTCTTAATACCTGCTTGAATCTTAGCACCCTGAAGAACATTTAAAGAAAGTATCTTCTTAGCATACACCACTATATTCTCTAATAAAACGTTAAAGCAGAGATACAAATTACCTTTTCATCAATGAAGATGAGATCCATCTTGTAACCCTGATTCCATTTTCGAATAATTCTCGCTTTCATGTTCCACATATCTTTCCCGGGATTCAAATCGTTTACAAAACTAAGATTGTTACTGTCAACTGATATTGACATGCTTCTAATTCGGAATTCGGATTGTGATTAAATTTCAAATTTCAAAATCAGAGAAGATGAAAGCTTGATGAAATATGAAGAGGGAAATGAGAATAAAAGGCTTATATAAGAAGGATGATTGACAGGAGTTTCTGAGTGACCTGCAATAATTGCTAATTACTTATTCCTATGCATTTTTTAATTTGAATTTCCCGGTAATTTGCCTTAAACATTTGCTGATCTAAAAGCATTACGGAAGATAACAACAACTGCTGGTAGGTATTAAAGTAAAGTCACATATAAATGAGCAGATGTTTACCCTGGCAGAGGTTTGATGGCAGACCTTTGGAATTTGGATGTGGGCCACCTTTGAATTTTAAAGTCTTTATTTATTAGGCTTTATGATATAAAAATGACAGAAGAAAAGCCTTGTTTGACAGCCTCTCCAGCTGACACATCAGCTTTTCTTATGTCACTCAGATTTCTCCTTTTATGGAAAGTATAGATAGAGTATAGATAAGAAGATAAGTTATGAGATTATAAAATCTTTGATATAAGTCAAAATGCATTAACTTAAAATTTATTTAAAAAGTAGAACATTATATTATAGTTAAGTTAATAAGGAACGTTTTTTTTTAAAGATAAACTTCATTAGAAACCGGCGACACTCGCCTCCAAGAAAGAGACCGAGCTGCCCAAAAACCACATTACATCAAATTAAATTTATACCAACCATCCCAATCACAATTACTATGTTTTTTCCTATGTTTATACCATAAAAACCCGTAGGCCTTCACGTCCGCTATGATCTCTACTCCCTTTGTCCTAATACCTCTAAAGACTAACTCATTGCGAGCCCTCCAAATGCGCCAACACGTAATGACTATAATCCCTTTTATCGCCTCTTTATACCTCGGAGAACGCCCATAGTTGTCTGCAATATCCAATAAGTCTTTGATTTTGAACGCGAAAACATATGGGATACCGCACCATCTCGAGATCGCCTGCCAAATACCCGGGGAAAACGCACATGCAGTGAACATATGCATAGCCGTTTCATCTGCTTCGCTGCAAAATACGCAACCCGTATCCGCCACATATATGTTTCTTTGAACTAAAGCATCTTCCGTAGGAATACGCTCCATTAAAGCCCTCCACATGAATATGTTGCATTTTATAGGGATCCACTTAACCCACTTGAAACCTGGACTCAAGCTTTTAGTTGTAGATTTTGATAGCTGTGATTTTATTGCCGCTACTGAGAAGCCATCCTTCAATCCGTTCCATTGCCACTCGTCTCTCTCGTCTGCAAGCTGTAATCCTGCAAGTTTATTAGTTAAATCCGTCAATTCCAAAATCTCGTCCACCATATCTATCAGCCTCCTCCACTGCCACAAAAACGAACATATACCATCGTCCATGAACACCCGCTCTGAAACCGTACAAAATTTATCTTCTTCTATACGGAATAAATTCAGATATTTCCTTTTCAAAGTCGAACATCTACCCATGGATCTAACCAAAATCGAGTCCTCTTACCATCACCAAGTTTACTACAAATTAATGATCCAAAGTTTTGGCCATCGATCTTGGCTTTATAACCAAGCTTTACTATACTCGGCCACACACTCCCACTATAGTTAGTAATCATCGGATAAAACTCCCACTTTCTAGCTTTAGCATGAATCGCCTCAATCACTTTCTTCCACAACGAGTCATATTCTACTCTATATCTCCATAGCCATTTAAGCACAAGAGCATTATTACAATCTTCTAGTTTATTCAAACCCAACCCTCCTTTACTCCTAGGCGTAGCCACCTTCTCCCAAGCCACCTAATGCATTTTCGTTACCTCGTCAGAACCACCCCATAAAAACTTTTTAATCAACCCTTCCAATGTCATAATTACTTTTCTTGGAGCTTTGTAGAGCGAAAAATCGTAATTAGGGAGACTTTGGAGAACCGATTTAATCAAAGTAACTCTACCTCAAATGGACAAAACCTGCGCTTTCCATTTCGATAACCGATTTCTAAACACTTCCACTACCGGGTCCCAATTTCTTACCCGGTTCATGTTTGCGCCCACCTTAATACCAAGATACACAAACGGTAATGATCCCGCCTTGCATCTCATCATCACCGCATGGTTTAGAACTTCTTCATTATCGACTCCAATACCGTATAAAGTCGATTTATTGATGTTAATTTTCAAACCTGAGCACAAATAAAAAACCCTCAACATTTTTTTGACATTGTTGAAATTAAAATTCGACCATTCACCAAGAATCATAGCATCGTCTGCATACAAGAGATGATTGATCTTCGGGCCGTTATTTGGAAGCTGAATACCCTCGAACAACCCAACATCACTCGCTCTCCTAAAAATGCACGTAAACGCTTCCATTACAAAAAGAAACAAGAAAGGCGAAATCGGGTCCCCCTGTCTGATCCCCTTTTCACAATCAAACTGGAAAGTTGGCGAACTGTTAACCAAAACTGATGATTTAGCCGAAGTCAGAATACCACGGATCCAATCACACCAAATAGACGGGAAGCCTTTCTGGTGTAGAATGTCAAGCAAAAATTCCCAGTGTACATTGTCATAGGCCTTTTCAAAATCAATCTGCATCATAAAAATATTTTTCCCTAGTCGCTTAGCCCAATTAGTTATCTCATTAATCACAAAAGGCCCATCGAGAATGAATCTTCCTGTAAGAAAT
Organism: Helianthus tuberosus; assembly: GCA_030545235.1. Taxonomy (NCBI): domain Eukaryota; kingdom Viridiplantae; phylum Streptophyta; class Magnoliopsida; order Asterales; family Asteraceae; genus Helianthus; species Helianthus tuberosus. The sequence goes on from CM060372.1 coordinate 137,208,395, forward strand.
GCACTTTGCGTATCTTCTGTTATCTTCCCCATCACCATCTTCAATTGGTTAGCAAGCACCTTAGATATAACCTTACTCACCACACCAATAAGATTAATCGGTCTATACTCTGTCATGTCAATTGGCGCCTTCGATTTTGGAACCAGGGTTATAAAAGACGACCCTACGCCCGGACTTATAGTTCCCGTCACATAAAATCTTTGCAAGATCTCCAAAAAATTACCTGAAAAACAACTCCAAAATCGTTTAATAAATTTAAAATTAAAACCATCGGGACCCGGAGCTTTATCATCCCCGCACCCGAACATCGCCTCCTTAATTTCCTTCTCCGTAAACGGACTACTAATGCCCTCCGCCTCTTCCTCCGATAACTCCTTCATACCGTGACAAAATAAATGCAGCCTCGATCTACACCCCTCCACAAACTTCCTTCTAAAAAATTGAAACACCTCTTTTTTAACAATCAAAGGCCTAGACTCCCACTCCCCATTAATCAATAAACCAGAAATTGAATTACTCGCTTTCCTCTTGTTTGTGAGCCCGTGGAAGAACTTTGTATTATCATCACCATACATCGCCCACCTACATCTAGATTTTTGTTTCAAATCCCTATATTTATAGTCTTCAATTTCCTTAACTCGTTTCATGCATTCAACCCAAACCCAATTATCCTCCTCCGATAGATCTCTGTCCTCCACTAACTTATCTAACTGCTCAAGTTCCCCTCTTAAAACCTTCTCTTCTTCCATTTCTTTATTTCGAACATCATCCTGCCACCTAGTAATAGCTTTCCTCAATGCCTTAAGTTTATTCATAAGGACCACATCTGGGTAACCACATTCATTAAATTATTCACAAGTATTTTTAACCAACACCTCAAAGTCCTTTCTCTCTAACCACGAATTAAAAAACTTAAAAGGTTTCGGACCAAAATTAAACGACACTGTCTTCAACATTATAGGCCTATGATCCGGTATACCTTTTTGGAGCGTTCTATACTCTGCCGTTGGCCACCTATTAAAAAACTCCCAGCAAACAAAAATTCTATCTATACGACTCATCTTATTACCTGCCGCAAAAGTAAACTTACTACCTTTCAAACTAAATTCATGTAAACCTGCTTCTTCAATGAACATATTAAAATCTTTCGCAGCATTTTGATTAAAATTAGATTTTCTCCTTTCAACTTTCGAGCGAACCAAATTAAAATCCCCAGCAACTATCCATAAACCACTTCTAGTATGCATAACCTCTAAAATTTCAGCCCACAATTGACGTTTCTCCGTATCACGTTGCGGAGCATATATGTTTAGAACATTACATTCAATCGCTAAGCTTTTCAAGACACCACTAACCAACAAAAAAGCTCTATTTTTAACAGAACTTGATGCTTCAAAAACCTTTTTATCCCACATTCGGATTATACCCCCCGATCTACCATACGGATTAACATAATCAAAATCAAACTCCCCTCGGCCCCAAAAACCACCCAACTTCCTCTCCGAGACAGACGAACATAGCGATTCTTGAAACATGACAAACCCCACTTCTTGATTTTTTCTAATCTCCCTGAATCAAACATATTTACCTACAACCCCCAAACCACGAACATTCAAAGACACAAAATTCATGAGTTACCTGATTGATACCCTTCTCGTCGAATTGACATTGCAATCTGTTCTCAAAAATCCCCAATATTAAAAGCTCCCAACTTCGCTCCTACTTCTATAGTGTTGTTCGTCTCCACTCCAATCGGATCCCCTGAACTTCTGTCGACATGGAATTGTTGTTGTGTTTGCTGACCGGATGCAACCACCTCTTCGTTCTCTTCATTATCAAGTTGATTCAATTGTATGTGCTCTGTGGTTGCCGAATTCACTTTATTGTTTAAATCAGGAGTAACAAACTCTACTGGACAACTTACATTCTCCTCTATAGACCCATCAGAATTTTCAGGCCCACTATCCACCAAGCCCAATAACTTATTGAAACCAAAAGGATCCCCATTACGGGCTCTTTTTTTGGGCCTTTCAACCTGCTGAGGAGACACCGAATTTCTCTGTCTAACTGCCTTTTTTTAAATTTCTTAGGCCCCATTCATTCCTTTGACTTACCATTGAAGTTATTGAAACCAAATTGAAAAAAATTATCATATTCTCCTTGTTTCCTATTTTCCAACGAATAACAATTAAAAGCAAAATTACCCTCCTTTATGGCCACAGTTTCCTCATTTAGATCGTGACCGACATCCGACGCTGGCTGTGACGGAACATCCTCACCAGTAACCATATTCCGGTCACCTGAATCATCATCATCATCCACAACCGATCGTACTTCCATCGAACCCGACTCCTCAGACATATCTTCCTCATCAATTAAACAATCCGGAATCCAATCGTTCTGTTCTTCTTCCACCCTCGCTCTAAACATTTTATCACGCCACCGGATAGACACCATTTGATTAATTCGGTTTACTTCGCCCACAAGTACTCCAATGCACACGTAAGACAAATCCCCGTCTTCGTCAGTTAATTGTGTCGGCTGCATAATTGGACCAAATTTAGCACCAATTTGATTAAAAATAGCGTTATCAGAAATACATGTTGGAACCCCAAAAATCTTTAACCAGGCGATCCTTTCATTGACCAAAACCTGTCCTTTCCACACCGCCACCTTAGAAAACGACTCCTTCCACTTCGCCTCATCTGATAAAAACAATGTCACCTCTAATGCATTATCAAAAACCAATATAACGGAAAGACCGCCCACATATTTAATCACTACGCCATTCGGTAACCTCTCCAGAACCCAGTTTCGGAGATTAATCAGTCTTTGAAAATCCTTCACCCGACCAACAACTGCTCTGTCACACCATATAGAAAAAGCATTGATTTCAGGATCAACTGTAATGTCTGCGTCTGGTTGTTTATTGATTAACATATCACGGAACGACCTTCCCCCATAGCCATGCATACTACCACCACCGTTCTCATTTGAAGCCACTTTTTCTTCATTTGGTTTTTTATTTTCCCCATCTAATTTATTTCGGTCACCATTATCCCCATCTATCTTATGATGAACATCATTAACTTTAACCTCTCTACCCAAAATCTTACCATCAACAAATTTTGCAATAGTAATGAAGAGTCTCTCATCTCCAATATTTATATTCCTCATCCTTGTTTCCGTATCTTGCTTATTATTAACTCCCACAAAATTAACGAATGCAAATCTCTGGCCATACTTATTGAGTTTTCTAGCCACATAAACACCATCAATGGTTCCATACTCCTTAAGAGTACTCTTGATATCCTCAACCGAACACTTCTCTGGGATGTTTGATACGTAAAATTTTGTAATCTGTTGCGTCTTTATGTTATCTTCCTTCTGTCCATCCCTATCTCTTATTCTCTCCAGAACCTGCTGCCACACCTCCGTCGCCGGTCCCCTCCTCCCACGACTCGTAACCGACAAAAATAAAAACGAAAACACGGAACTTTAAAAGGTTAATAGGATTCGAACCGATCAAGCTAAACTATCGACGACAGCCGCGACCGATATCAGACCTACTAAGCAATCAAGAAACCGGGTAAAACAAGCAAACCAAAGAAAAAAGAAAAGACTATACGAACGGAACCAACCGCCTCGAAAGGCGAATGGATGAAACGACAAAACTGAATAGGGAGAAAGGTATCGACGAGGCTCACAAAAGGAATGAGAACCAAGGAACCTTGCACACTATTCTGAGATGTTCCTCATCGTTGAGCACTTCCGACGTCGGCGTTTAGGGGTTTTTTTTTCACAAAAGATTCTGGAATGGATCTATAATATACTCAACGGAATCGAAACGAAAATGAAATAGAGATCAGAGGTAACGTATCGAAGACAAGTTAATAAGGAACGTACCAAATAAAACAAGTCAATGAAAAGAAATATTAATGGCTTAATAAAAGAAATTGTTATTTTTAATGCAACTTAATAAGGAATTTGTTGTGCTTTGACTTAAATAAAAATATTTCTCAACCAGCAAGCTGATAAAAGCAGCAATTAAAGAAAAAGATAATTGCAAAGTGAGCCTTTTTCTTATTTCAATGAGTTGCAGTACAAAAAAGAAGAAGGATCATACTCCTTTAAATAGCTTAAAGAAACAAACGGGTATATGCATGAAACTCGCATAATCCAACAAACTTATTCAGCGAACAATGCAAAAGATAATAACGTAAACTTTCAGATAAAGGCTCAACAAACTTTCTTTGAAATCTTCTACCCACGTGCAGATAATTTTCCTTTGCATGCTTCCACGTCAGACTTCATGAATGGGAGTGTAGTGTCACTTTCAACACCCCCTTGATACACACTCCTGCACTCCAATTTTAAATCGCAAATGAACTAACTTTTCTCTTGGAACTGCCTTGGTCATAAGATCTGCAAGCTGCTCATTAGTACCACAGAACTCCAGCTTCACCTGCCCTTGATTTTGTGACAACCCTCAAAATTTCAGGTACTGTACAAATTAATTAATTTCGATTATGGGCTTAATGACTGTGCTTGATTACAACTGACACCTTAAACTACTTACTGATTTATGTTACATACATACATGTGCATCACTTTACATACAGTCGCTCCATTTATTTCATACAGACTCTTAGTGACAGACCTGATGCACAAAGCACAGTTAGCACAGTGAGCGGATACCTCAGACACATGCTGACAATGCCAGCACATAGACAGACACTATATTGTGGCCAGTATGAGCCAGGGACAGGATACTACACTAGTATGGAGTGTAGGGAAGTGAGGACCATAAGACTATGTCACTAAGTGATAGTTATAGTGTCGGGAAGTGCCTAAAACTCATTTTTAGTGCAGAATTCTGCATCTTCAGCAACGATGCCGCTTTTAACGTACTCGTATTATACATAGAATTGACTAAATGGTCCTGAACGCTTTCCTAAGTGTTGGAATTAATTTCGTTACAAAAAAGATGCATAAAAGACACTATACGATACAATTTAACACTTTAACGGAACGATACTTAACCGAACAACCGGACATTACCCGGGACACCAAAATTTTGTCAGAAACATTATTTTATTATTTCTAAATAATCATGGTCACAAAAATCCCCACACACTATAGAAACATGACATACACCCACTATTCTAGAAAATACCCGATATCCAGTTAAACACCCGTTTTAGCCTACATATGGTATGTTTATATAAAAATTCACACCTTGACCCCACCCCCCTTGATATTTTCAGGTCATATCTAGTGTGGCCCCACCAAATTTTTGTAAATCTTGCAAAATATCATGTAAGACTTTTATGGACAAGTGTCCATGCATGCTAGCCCCATATCTCCTTAAATCTCTACATAATCTTCCAATTCCAAGAATCATCATCACTCAAAATCCTCTTCTCTCTCCCTCACCCAAACCATCCCATCTCTCTCTCTCCTCCATCTTCATCTTCTTCATATCTCCAAGTATTGTTCTTCATATTCATGTCCCTTCCTAGCAACCTTCAAGTTAGTGTGAAGATCTAAGGTGGTTCCAAGGTGTTCTCAAGTGATTCAAGCTTCCCATCATCTTCACAATAGAATTTCTACCCTAGCTTTAAGCTAGTAGTAAGTCTTACACTTTGCTTCATTTTTGTTCTTAGTCAAGATATGTAGTATGATGAAATTTACAAGAACACTAGAAAGTTTAAACAAGATATATGAACAAGAAACATGCTGATTGGAATTTCCAGCCAACTTCAACAGGCTGTAACTGGGTCATTTAAAATCGAAAAACCAAATTTCTGGAGTCTAAATTATGTATTTTTGAATAACCGAACAAATGGCACTGGAATCGTAATTTTTCGAGGTCGTTTACTATTTTTAAAGAATTGTTTTAAGACAGCAACTCAAGCTGAAATTTTCCTGCTGAAAAAGTGTGTCGTATTCAGAGTCAAAACTCGAAACCTGAGTAGAATCAGCTCATGGGATCTTTACTGTAGATGGTCACTGTTGTTTCCGTGATCCTCCAACTGGAATTTCGTCAATCGGACTTACGATTAATTTTTAGTGAATTTTTCCGTAAACTGCAATCAGAAAGCAACAAATCTGATTGCAGTCGGGTAAAAGAATTTTTATATAATATTGGTAATGAACTGGGCCCCGATATTTTTACACAATAAAATTTGGAACGTTTATGACATTTTGTAAAAATTTGGAAATTTTTGGAGAAGGTTAACTATTTTATTAAAATATTCTAAAACAGTCCAGTTTTGACTAATAAAGCTGAAATGACATAAATAGTGTATTGCATGTATGATTGTCGGGTTGGCTATGTGGGAACACTCTACGTGATATTTGTAAAAGAAAATGATATGCTATTAAGCATGGATGCCTCTATTTATAAAGGAGACTATGGCGAAATTTTCCGAAAATCCTAACACTTAGTAAACATTTTTTTCTAAACAAGTGGTTACTAGCATGTTTTAGACTATGTTTTTCAAACATAAAACTCGCCATAATTTTTATAACGAAATACGGAGTATCGGAGGTTGGTTTTATACAGAAATATGGTTAAGTATGTATTCTCTAAAATGGGACTTAAAAATATAATTCCAATACGAACATGCATATGTAAAATATCCCATCCTTGGGAAGGAAATACGAATACACGAGTATGAGAAGTATTATTACTAAAATATCGAAGACACTTTAAAACGTAACTCAAAGGCACTAATCAACACTAAGACAAGACACGACCCGTTCGTCTAATAGACGTTAGACCATTGTAGGTAGTCGTGTTTGCTGAGGAGAATTGGGTTACGAGTACCGAAGACGCAATACTGTGAGTTCATGTCCCCCCTTTTCTCTTAACTATTTTCAGTTTTATACTTCGGGGGTGAAATACATGTTACAATTATTACAGACATTTACAGACACTTTTATACATGGTATGATTAGCTAAGGAATTTACTGCTAGATCACGTGAATGGATAGGCTATTATCGTAAGACCATTAATCCTTGTATAAGGACCGAGGGACATGAGTGATAGATCTATTGGGTGTTGCGAGCCCCACACATGGGCCAGCGTGTGGCTGCATGTGGTGACTATGTTGTTCCGCCGGAAGGACCGGTATGAAATACGCGTTACAGGTTTGAGTGCTTCCTAGACCATGTCACTTATTAATGTATTAGCTACACATTGATTGATCTTTCTTTTTCTTTCCTTATTGCTACATACCAAGGACATACAGACACATTTTAACGATTTATGCAGACATATATTAACGATTTATACAAACTCACATACACATGAACTCGCTCAACTTTTGTTGATGTTTTTCAAACTACATGTATTTCAGGAAATTAAGTATGGATCTGGCGGGCGTGGAGTTCCAAGTCATGTTAAGTATAAAGATGTCATCCATGGTTCTTGGGTTTGGTCAGCGTGTCTTAATCCTGGACGAGACACGTCTTCCAAACTTTGATTTCAACTATTATCTTTTGATGAGTCCTTAGCGAACTTTTACACAATTCATATGGTTTGTAAAACTTAAATTTGAAGTCTACATTTTAGGCAATGTTATTATGTTTTAAACTCATTTTATGGATGAAAAATCTTTGATTTTATCATATAGTTGTTTGATATGGTTGAATGCAATGATAACAAGTAAGTCACACCATAATCACGCTTCCGCAAAAGTCAGGGTGTGACAACTTGGTATCAGAGCTTCGATCGTAGCGAACTAGGATTCTTTCTCGAGTCTAGACTACGATCATTAGGGCTCTCACAAAAATGTTTTCACGACTTGTTTTTCATTGCATACACAAAACGTCCAGATCCAGGGAACAAACATTTTTTTTTACCAACAAAAGGCACAAATACACATTTCAAAATTTATGATTATAATTCAGTCTTAGAGACTGAGGGAGGATCAGTCTTAGAGACTAAGGGAGGATCAGTCTTCGAGACTGAGGGAGGATCAGTCTTCGAGACTGAGGGAGGATTGGTCTTAGAGACCAGGGAATTAGACTTAGAGACTGGGAGAAATTGAGTGACTGGGAGGCTTAGTCTGAGAGACTAGGAAGGATAGTAGGTTTCATGAAGAATAATGTGGATACATGACTACTTGACAAATTATCTTGTTTGCACACACTGGTTGTTAGTACTTACTATGGATATACATGTTATGACTATTATGTACCGGCACACGCGTCACACTATTTAGAAGGCGAGCTATCAGACATTGATAACCCTACGGCCACCGTCGCCGATAATGAGACTGCATCTGCGCCAGAGACATTTACGTCAGACACTGAGAGTGATCCTGACATGCTGACCAAGGATGAAGACGACTTCCAACCGTCCGCGCTGCCAGACTTTGGCGATGAATTACCTTTGCTGATGGCTTCTTTAACGAGAATCTTTCTGTCATTCTTGTTGCAGTCCACGACCATCTAATCATTTGGACACTTCAATGGCGAGCACATCATGGCCCCGATCCTCGACGCCGTACCTCTCATGGTTATTTTCCCGAGGATCCGTCTATTTGATGAATTGTTTAATGGCGACATTAATCTGCTTGTTGATGATCCTCCTGCTGACGCCCAGGACGATGGAAGATTAGATGAGAACATGATTACTAATTTCACTTCTTGGCCCTTGTTAACAGGACACCCTCTGATTCTAGCGTATATTCGATTTCAGACCCCCTTGAGTCTGTGACATTTACAGCCTTATAGACGGCCGGATTACATCTCTCTGCTACTGACACAGACAACGATGCCGTGATGACTGCTGCACTAACACCTGCTCGAGGCACCACACCGTTACACGACCCAGGGTCTGCTCCCGAGCCAGCTCCTTTCCTATTGAGACAGCTTGATAAGGCGCATGTTGATCCTACTTAATCATGACCTTAATCCTTTTGGACTACCATACATTGCACTCCTTGCACCAGGTCAAGTGCCTGCACCTACTGACCCTCCTTGCATTAAGACATTTACTGCTGCTCCTACAACCGCTGAGGTTGCACCTATGAAGACCGACGTCCATTACACCGACATGCCTACTACTCTCTTTCAAGACATACCCGCACCCCGGGAAGGCGCTCCAGGTCAGCACCCGCATAACGATTCTTCTGCTACGGCAACATTTTTTCCTAACTTTACAAGACGCACCGTTTGCTACATTTCAACTCTACAACGCTGGACAAGTCATTTCGATGGATTCCTATGCTACACTATGTTGATTTTAGACCCTTGTCATCCCTCACATTATGAAGGCTACACACGGGATGAGTACACCTGTCACATCAGCTACAGTTTGAGGATATAAGTCGCAGAATGATGGAGCTGGAGCTGGAGTTGACACCACAACCTCCACCCTGTTTATTGCCAGTATACTTTGATCCTTCACAATTATCAAAGACTTCTTTTGTGCTCTCATCTGCTGCTATGACGCCTTTTCCAGGTTTTTGATGCTCGTTTCTTTTACTATCGAGCGGCAGATCAGTTAACTACTTCGATGTATGTACAAGCTCGAGGAGGAGTTTACGCGTGCTAGCAGTTACTTTTCTTTCCTCCTCCACCTCAGTCACCAGTTTAGTTGATTTCTGGATTTATGTGGATTGCATTACACTTGGGTAAAGACACCAATAATAAGCCGGGATTGCGGAGACTTTTGAAGACCACTTCTGACTACGTAATTTTGATACACTAATATACGTGTTGGACAAGGGTAGGGTAACCCTGTGTCCTTTCTGATGTGATACATTATGTGAGACACAGTGATTATGGCCGGAGGATAACGAAAGCCCAATCACCTTTAAACATGCGACAATACTTATGACTAATAACTAATGAAAAACTCAGTCGCTATGTTCCCACTAAGCACGCTGTTGATCAGCATATTTGTGCTATAACTATAATGCTACATGCTTACTTGTTACGTTCCTATTTACAAGTTGTGCAATAATTGCGATGATACGTGATTGAATGTTATAACGACTGCGTATATACATATATGTAATATACCTCTGAGGTCTTATTCGTTAAATAGAGACTTGTGTGCTCGTGTCCTTAACAAGACCTGACCTAACCGACTTTCTTCTAGGAAGATGTCGACTCAAGGGAACACCGATACCAACAACCCTCTGCCAACGACAGAGGCGGAATTTCAAGAGCGCCTATTACAGGTCATCACACAGTACGAGGCCCTTCGCTCTGAGCGCATCGGAGGTACCTCGGGAAATAACCCACCCAACGGCTGCACCTACAAGCAGTTCTTGGGCTGCCAGCCCCTACATTTCGACGGCACTGGGGGTGCCGTAGCCTTCGTGCGTTGGGTTGAGAAGACGGACACTGTTTTGCGTGCGAGCAAATGCGCCCCAGAGCACCAGGTCACGTACATTTCCGGACTGTTCCAAGGTGGGGCTCTGTCGTGGTGGAAACTCCAGGTTCAAACGATGGGCGAGACTACTGCGTATGCTTTATCATGGGACGAGCTGAAAGAGCTAATGCATAAAAAGTACTGTTCAAGAACAGAAAGCCAGAAGGTGGAAACTGAGTTTTGGAACTTGAAGATGGAAGGTCCAAAAATAGCTGAGTATGTGGAGAAGTTCCAAGTTCTGTCGCGTATCGTTCCTTACATGGTAGACCAAGAGTTTAAGAAGATTGAGCGTTTCATTTGGGGATTGGCACCTCAAATCATGAGCATGGTGACGACATCAAAACCTGCAACGATCGCTGAGGCCATCAATCTAAGTGTGGCCTCGACTGAAGAGGCAATCAAGATGAACAAATTTTCAACCTCCGAGGAGAAGAAGGAGACTCATGTAGAGTCATCTGGGGACAACAAGAGAAAGTTGGCAAATTTCAAACAGGGTACCCAGTTGAGTAGCAACAACAAGGCCAAAAAGAGAAAAGATTACATGGGTAAGCTACCTAAATGCGACAGGTGCCGACGTCATCATACCGGGCGATGTAAAAATGGGAAATGTGACAACTGTGGCAAAGTGGGACACAACAGGGAAACGTGTTGGAGTGAAAATAAACCCATGACATCCTAGTGAGATCATCAATCAGAAGAAAGTAATACAAGCTATGCCCAAGACTTTGGACTTGCATGGGACCACAAAGGTCTGCATGAACAAGTTCAAGTCTTGCCTTAGCTCTCCATGAATGAGATGTGAAGGGGGTTCGAGTATGTTTGCCAAGTAAACACCCTTCACATTTAGTTGTTCTTCTGATTCTAGGAATACCCGTAACCATATTTTTATCATGCAAAAGCTTCATACTATCAAAATTTAAGTGTGCAAACCTCTTATGCCATAACTGAGAACTCGAGTCACCACATGTTGTTGTTACTTCAGGGGAGGAAACATCCAGTAGGAACATGTTGTTAGCAAGAATGTGAATCTTCATAATAACTTCACCATTGTTTTTAATAATGCATTCATCACGCTCAAAGAGCAATGAGTAACCCTTCTTCATGAGTTGTCCTACACTAAGTAGGTTATACTCCAAAGAAGGGGCATAGTACACATCATCGAGAAGCCTTAAACCATTGGAACCAACATTAATTCGAACTGTTCCTTTGCCTTCAATAGCGAGTTTCTTCTTGTTTCCCAATTGCACATCAACTTTAAATGTTTCATCAAGATGAATAAAACTGGACCTTGAGCCTGTCATGTGATTGGAACACCCATAATCTATAAACCACAGGTTATTGTTGTATACCTGATCGGATTTTATCATTAGGCAGAACTTGTCATCTTCTATGCATGCCATGAACAGGTGCTGCTCTTCACTTGTTTCTTCTTTCTCATTTGTTTCAGCCACATTCACTTGAGTGTCCTGATTGTACCAGCATTCTTTTGAGGTATGCCCATATTTTTTACAAACATAGCACTGGGGAACCCTGCTCCGGTCCATGTTTCTCCCCCGTCCACGACCTCTCGTAGTACCACGTCCACGGCCACGAAAGCCACTCGTATTTTGAGATCGATTGTTGTCTTGAATAACTTGAAGTGCATGTTCTTCGGTCTTTTCAGCATTTGAGTTTTCACTTGAACGACTCAGCATTCGTTGTTCTTGAGACTGCAAGGAACCCATGAGTTTAACAGGAGAAAGCTTTGACAAATCATAAGCTACCTCAATTGATGGAACTACAAAGTCAAACTTTGACGTGAGACTCCTCAGCACTTTTTCAACAATTACTTGCTCGGTCACCTCTTCTCCATAAGATCTCTTCTGACTTACAATGGCCATAACCCTAGAGAAGTAATCACCAACCATCTCTCCTTCTTTCATGACAAGATTTTCGAAATCTCGGCGAAGACCCTGAAGCTTGATTGCCTTTACTTCTGTATCACCTTGAAATTCAAGTTTCAAGATTTCCCAACTCTCCTTGGCAGTTTCAGCAGCAGCAATCCGAGAGAAAAGAGTGTCATGCACAGCCTGTTGAATCAAAGCCATGGCATGAGCATCTCGTTTTCTCATGGACTTGATCTTAGTTTGGTCAGTCTCCTTGCTATCAATACCCGATTCCACAAGATCCCATAGATCTCTGGATTTCAGTATAGTTTTCATGCGAATATTCCAGTAATCATAACCTTCTCCTTTGAACACTGGAATTGGGGTAGGAGCAGTAGGAAGAACGCTAGTTTGGTCAGCCATGAGTGAATGAAAGAAAGGAAAGGGATTGATGTGAAGGGTAGAGAGCAATCTGTGCTCTGATACCACTGATAAAAGCAGCGATTAAAGAACAAGATAATTGCAAAGTGAGCCTTTTTCTTATTTCAATGAGTTGCAGTACAAAAAAGAAGAAGGAGCATACTCCTTTAAATAGCTTAAAGAAACAAACGGGTATATGCATGAAACTCGCATAATCCAACAAACTTATTCAGCGAACAATTCAAAAGATAATAACGTAAACATTCAGATAAAGGCTCAACAAACTTTCTTTGAAATCTTCTACCCACGTGCAGATAATTTTCCTTTGCATGCTTCCACGTCAGACTTCATGAATGGGAGTGTAGTGTCACTTTCAACACAAGCAAGAGCTGCTCTAATTCTGTAAAAAAAGGTTATTGTACATCAAAGTCCTTGTAGCACTCACTAGTTAGTCTGGATTATCAACTCTACATGCAGAGTTGAATAACAACAATCTACGCACTTTGTTTGATTGCATCCTGGGAGACAATTCACACAACACCAGTAGAGTGCAAGTCAGAAAGACAAAGGGGGCAATATTGCTTAAAAGGCAGAGATTGGTCGTCTTTAAGTAAAAGCAACCGGCATTTAATTAATTATTAGCAACCGGAAACAACATTAAGCAACCCTTTGTTTGATGGTTGCCTTGTACCCTTTTAGTCACATCCAATGTTGCATGGGCGGTCCAGGCCGAGGGCTAGGTGGACTACAAGTGTGCAGGGTCCACTTTTTCGAGGCCCAAAAATTTAAAACCATTCTTTTTATATATATCCCATATATAATAAAAGAAATCTAAAAGAAAATCTATTAAATTTAAAACTCGATAACATTTGCAACCAAACCTATTTAGTTTTGGCCTATTTAAACCCATTTTTATATATTTCAGTGAACCCTATGTAACCCAATTAAAAAACTTAAAGTTTTAAACCCAGTAAAGTAACAAAATCCTTTTTTTGGCAGTGACGACAAAGGTGAAAGGCCAAAGATCGATCGATAATTACATTCTCGAGGGATTTTTCTAATCGTATAGGGCCCTCAACTTCTTAGAGAAGGTATTGCAATGTTGTAGTTACCATCTTGGCTTTGCTGTATTTTAATTCCCCCTACTAGACTTAATTTAAGTATCAAAAGCATTGGTATTCCATCGATTTAATACCCTTTCTGTTCAACACATGTGGAAACCATCGATCATATTCTTGGTGATTGCTTGATTTCAGGGAGCACATGGAGGTCAATTTCTAAGTGGAATAATATTGGTCTCCTATATTTTGCTACTATGAGGATGATCATTGACTTTTAGGATTCCTTAAAGCTATCTAAGATTAAGGGGTTGTTTCTTTAGCTCTTAATGGTTCAGACTTCTTAATGAGACTCTTAATGGTTTAGACTTTTTAATGAGCCTCTTAATGGTTCAAACTGTTTGTTTCGCAAGCAGATGTCTAAATGGTTCAGACATTTGTCTCTAAATGGTTAAACATTATACTGAATCTGAATGGTTAAACATTATACTGAATCTGAATAGTTAAGACCTCTGATTTGAATTGGTCGGACATTTGTTTCTAAACGGTTAAGCATTATACTGGCTCTTAATGGTTCGGGACACTTACTGGTTCAACACTTAGGTGCTGTTTGTTTTTTTTGCAAGAAGTGCTTCCTGACCTCTAATGTTTGCGCCGGGCAGACCACGCGCAGACTTTTGGGTCCGAAGACTGTTTGTTTTTTTGAAAACCTTTCGTTAAAAAAGGTTTGCGAGACCTCAGTTTGGTGCAGACATGGTTCAATGTCTTCTTGGTTCTGCAGACTTCTTCTCCTCTCACTTCTTCACCCCTTCTCCTCCACCCCATCTCCTCCACCACCTGGTCACCCTCCAAATCAAACAAAATGCAAAAATATTGAAACTCTAAAAATGAGAAAAAAGTTATACCTAAATTGGTGGTGAAGAAGAAAACTTGGAAACAAACCCTTAGTCCACCACAACTCTCATCTTCCGTCACGCCCCATCATAATCTGCCGCTGAACCACCACCGACTGTCGTTTAACCACCACCACCCTCATCTGCGTCGAAGCCCCCTGTAACACCGTCGAACCCGTTGACCCCCCTCCCTACGACATTGTCGAACCCGCCGGAAACCATCACCTTCGAAAAGTTGTCCAACCCCTGAAACATCGTCCAACGGAGATGGTTTTCCACAACCACCACCATCATCGGGATTTGAAATGAAAACAGGAGGCGCCATCGCTGTGGAAAGCCCTGACGTTTTCGACCAACCGTCAGCGTCGTCGTCGACCAACACCAACACCGTCACCGTTATCGTCTGGTCGTCATCATCGTCTAAACCAACACCATCACCGGAATCGTCTATGCTTGAATCTTGATTATGAGATTGAATCTTGAGTGTGGATAGGAAGAGAGAGAAAGAGAGAAATCTGTGATTTCAAAAGAGAGTAAAGTGGTGTTATGGTGTTGGTGGGTTTCCGGTGTTGGAAGTAAGACAGTGGTGGTAGCAGGTGTTTGGTGGAGGAGGTGGAACTGAGATGGTGGTGGTGAGTGTTAGGTGGTGGTGGTGATGGTGGTTGTCTGAGGTGAGAAGAGAGAACTGGAGAGAGGGATCTGAGAAGAGAGAGCGAGATAAGTGGTGTTTGGTGTGGTGTTAAAAAACAAACAGTCTTCTTCCCGCAGACTGCAGATGTTTGGTATATCTCTTCTGCTACAGATGTCTGCAGATGTGGTCCGTAGATTGTCTTGAAGGTATGATGGGTCCTTTGGAGGTTCAAAAATGATTCGAGCTAGTAAAAAGATGAAAGAGTAAATTTTTAATGTTGGTTTGTTTTTGGCTTTGTCTAACTTTAAAAACTAGGTTGCCTCAATCGTATGTTAGTAACTAGTGATGTAAACAAGCCAAGTTGCTCATGAGTTACCTGAGCTCAACTCAGTAAAAGCTCAAATTAAACCGAGTTAAAATAAGTTAGAGCCTAAATTCAAGCCTAAAAATAAGATATATCATTTTATCCATTTATCTTCAACGTACCATTTTTACAAGCTAGTTTCCTTAGACTAGACGGTGTCGCAACGTGGAAACGGCGTGGAGGCTTCAACCACGCCGGCACACTGCCCTGTGGCCTGGCGTGGTTGTGGCGTGGCATTGACGTTTTCACCGGCGTGGAGGGTAAGGAGGAAGGTGACGTGAAGGCATGCGATTGGTGGGTAGTGTTTAGGTTTGTTTTGATTGTTGGTTGGATTTTATTTTGTAAACCACCCCCTTCTCAAGCCCCTTTCACCCCGTGTTTTTTTTTACCACGCCCCTGTTGATGTGGCTCCAACGTGTCACTTCATGCCCCTCCACACCGTGCTGTCTTAGCCAAAAAAAATATGAAGATTTGAAATGCAAAAACATGAATAGTGAAAGTTAAAAATTAGAGGTGTAGACGAGATGAGCAGCATGTGAGTTATTTGATAAACGAGCCCAAGCATGAGCTTAACATGTTAAACTTGATCCTGCTCGCGAGTCTAAACGTGCTTATATTTATAATTTATACTTAACATATTTAATATATTTAAAGGTAACTATTTCGATATTTAAAATTGTGATAAAATAATTATTAATATATATAAAAATCTTAATTATAAATAAATATGCTAATAATTCTAAAATATATCAATAAATTAATAAATTAGGAATGAGCCGAGCTCGAGTTTGAAAAACAACTCATGAGCTGAGCTCGAGCTTAAGAAATAAAACTCTAAACGAGCCAACCTCGAGCTCGGTCTCTCTTACGTTCAAACAAGCTTAGTCTCGGCTCAATTACACCCTAATAAAAATGATGTCCTCAACAAAAACAAGTTTTAAAAAGGGAATTACCAAACTAACCCACACACAATCGGCAAGTGTACCGGTCGCGGTGTAGCTAGTAGGCAAGACCGGATATTAATCCATGGACACTATGTTGTAACTCTCGATAATGAATCTCTGTCGAATACTAGCCTATTTTGATTTAGTATTTTTGAGATTTTCTATTGAACCTACTAAAACTAATATCTATGAAAGCGGTTAAAGTGAGATTTCAAGCAAACACTCAAGAAACGCAGCAGACTGACTTAACACGCAGGTAACACTGGACACTAAACCAAAGATCAGATATGAGCCTACTCGGTATGGGAGAAGGGTAGTCCTCAGATGATGCTCCGCCACGTAGGATTGGTGTGAGGATGGGGCAAAGAGTATGGACCTAAGGAAATGGAGGATGGGCCTAATATATATATATAGGGGAAGGTTCATTTGAGAAGAAATTTAATGTGAGAAGAAAAAGAAGAAAGAACATATTAGTAAAATGTTATTTCATTTATAACTCATATCATAATTTTTCTCTCTTTAATTAATTAGTTAACTAATCATTAATTATCCTACATATAATTTACAAAACCTACACATATCAAAATTTTCCTACATATACCCTACACGTTATAGAATTTTATCCTACACAGTCGAAATTTATCCTACACACCTCGAAATATATCCTACACAACTCGTAATTTATCCTACACAACTAGTAATTTATTCTACACTTTAAATTAAGTTGTTTTTTTTTAATTTGGAAAAAGTATATATTTTGAAAAGGATTTACAAATTTAATTTAGCTAGTTATTAAAGGGGAATAATACAAATTAGTGATTTATGTAAGTTTACCAATATACCATTTTATTAAAATTAAATACAAATATTAAATGAAGTAAAATGAAACATTCTTATTGATAGAAACTTCTTCTTTTTTCTTCTTACAAAAAAATTCTTGACATTTGAACCCTCCAGTATATATATATATGTATATGCCGCTAAAATGAAAACCACCCACACTTGCGAGACCCGCGAAAACCACTCTCCACCAATCAGATAATGACAACCAAAAGGGTAATATAGTCACTTAATCAACACCATCAAATCATCTCTCTCTCATCATTAAAGTCCTTTTTTAATCCTTTTAAATTTCTCTCTTTTCAGTTTCTCTCTCTTTACATTTCTCTCTCATCTTTTTGTTATTTTGTAAAAAAAAATTGTAAAACAGTTTTTGTAAAAAAAAAAAAGTTTAAAACCGTAAAAATAGTTTTCGTAAAAAATGTAAAAAAGTTTAAAAATGTGTGTTTAAAAAAAGGTTAAAACCGTAAAAAAGTTTTCGTATAAATTTGTGTCTTTTGTAAAATCAAGTTTCTATGAAAAAAAAAATTTTAAAAATTCTTGGTAAACTAGTTTTTGAAAAAAAAAAGTTTAAAAGTGTAAAAAACTTTTTTGTAAAAAAACGTAAAAAACTTTAAAAAAACGTGTGTGTAAAAAAAATGTTAAAACCGTAAAAAAAATTTGTATAAATTTTTGTTCTTCGTTAAAAAGTTTTTGAAAAAAAAATTTGTAAATTTTTTATTTGTAAAAAGAAAATTTAAAACCGTAAAAAAAGTTTTCATAAAAAAAGTTTAAAAATGTGTGTGTAAAAAAACGGCGCGTAAATACGGGGCAAAAAAACGGGACGTAAAAAACGGCGCGTAAAAAAACAGCACGTAAAAAACGGGGTGAAAAAACGACGAGTAAAAACGGGGTGTAAAAAACGGCTCGTAAAAAAACGGGTGATAAAACGGCGTGTAAATACGGGGCGTGAATACGGGGGCGTAAAATGCCGCGTAAAGCCGTGCATAAAAAAACGGCGCATAAAAAATGGTTCGTAAAATTTTTTTTTGTAAAAAAATCCTGACAAAAATTGTCTTATGTAAAAAAAATCAGATTTTGTGAAATGTCTTAGAAAAGACGCATCGTTTATTTAGACAAAAGGAGAGGTAGAAGCAAAGAGGAAGAACTACATATCAAGAAAGAATTTGAAATGGTCGAGTTTTGGTACTTAGACTATAGACTAGGTCGAACATGGCAATTCTACCTAATTCCCTATAGTTATGGCTCTGATACCAATCTGTCACACCCCAACCGATGGCGGAAACATCGGAGTGAGACGAAAAGACGAGATTGCAAGAGGCTTCATAACGCTATTTGTGACAAGTATTTAATAATTACCCTTTTCGTTGCTTAAATCAGATAATACAAATTTCGAATCACAACACGTATAAAAGAAATATAATTTCATTTCATTTCATAACAGTTTAATACAATGGTTTTGGAACTAAATACAACATGTATGAAATAAAATACAATACAACAAGTATTTAACGTTTAAATGTGTTTCTAGACAATCCTACTAGATTCCATGCGTCACTGATATTCCTGCAACATGTATTAAAAGCATAGATCAATACAAAGGTATTGGCGAGCATACAAGTTTGAATATAAGTATAAGTATAAAAGTTTATCTCGATCCAATGTGGCAACTTACATTCAAGTTAAATCTAGCGTACATGAACAACCTACTCGTAACAAATAGCACGGATAAACAAGTTGAAACTAACATGCATAAACAACCTAAACATAACGAAATAGCATGGACATACAAGTTGAAACTAGCAAGTATAACTAACACAAGCGTAACAAATAACATGTATGTACAAAATGAAACTAGCGTGCATAACTAACGTAAGCATATCGAGAATACGTTTGATTTCGTATAATATGAATTTTTGTTAAATGATACATGTTGCGCCCCAAAACGCGTTAAAGTGTAAAAAAAAGGGTCGAGTATGCTCACAGTTTCGCAAAGCTTCCTTTGATAGTCTCGTGGAGGGTTGGTGGGTGAATGATGGAACACCGGGGTCACCTCACAGGGGTAAACGAATGTTACAAAAGTATAGTAAAAAAATAAATATACATTTATATTTATTTTTATAAAAAATTAATTGAATTCGATAGATTTCGTTTTATAAATTAATACGTTTAGTTTTTTTTACGGATTTTTACTAAAATCGGACAGAGTTTCCTCTGTTTTTAAACGATCCCGACAACACAAGTTGTCGAATATAAACAATATAAACAGTATCTATGTATATACGAGTTATATAGAGTTCGGACCTGCGATTAAAACATTAGTTAAATACAAAATAACATAATTAATATTTGTGACGTTAACATACCGAGTCTCGTGTTGACTGTATGACCGGTATAGACCAGGTTTAACCTGAACCCCGAACCGTAACCTGAACAGAGTCTGATTATAACCCGAGCAAAACATGACCCAAACCTAAACCGAGCCCTCTGCCGTCGATGACCGGACCGGAGCTCCAAAATCGAACCGAACCAAGACTGAACCGACGACTGAACCAGTTGAACCGAACTGACCGGTTTTGACTGAACCCCAAACCAAAACCATAATCTTGTGACCCGATCGGTTCGAAGGGACACCGAAACCGACAGAACCAAAGCTTCATTGTCGTCTCCTGAAAATAAGCAAGCTGCATCCCGAAGCCACTGCCATCGGAGCAGCTCGTCAGAGAGGGCAAGAACACACCACCACCGCTGCCGCCACTGACGGCGGCGCCGTCGCCTGAATGTCCGCCAGAGCGGCACAACCGCCGTCGCAACCCTCTTCCTTCACTGATCCGTTGTCATGCCGTGCTGCTGCCTTACTTTTGCGATACAACTGTCGTTTAACCGGCGCTGGTGGTGAACCAGTCGTCGGCCAGAACATCAAGAGGGAGAAAGGGGGGGGGGACTGATGGGGGTGCGGTTGTGTTGAGTGAGTAGGGTTTGCTTTTATGTGTGTTTGTTATATAGAGATCGAGAGGGAGAGGAGAGTGAAGGAGGGCCCGTGGTTTCAATTTTGAGCATGTAGATGAAGATAAGGGTTCTCATTGGAAGGAGATGAAGGGAAGTCTGTGATCTTGAGAGGATAAAGTTGCAGCCACCAAATGAGACGGATAAATAAAAAGGAGTGAACGGCTGATGTAAAAATGAAGTGGGACTAGGGTTCTCTACCAATTTATACTAGGGTTAGATTAGTGGGTTGACAATTTGAACAACTTACATTAAAACAAATCATCTAACTAAGTTATTTCATAACATAATAATTTAAAAAGTTTAAATTGCAAATAAAATAGCTTAATTGAATTAGTTAAAAATTTTAATTACTTAAATGGATTAAATAAATAAATGATTTAATTAACTATAAACGAATTAAATTAAAAAGAAAAAAATATATCTTTCGACAGTTATTTATTTCGCAACAAATTCTGAGGTTTCAAAGGTTAGGATCAAAAAATTCAAAACGGGTCGGATTTCGGGAATCCATTTTGACGAATGTTACAGTCTCCCCTACTTTAGAAGATTTCGTCCTCGAAATCTAAGAGGAAGACTTTTGAAACAATGACATCCAAAGATTCAACAGAGAGAATAGAAGAGACCTGATCGCGAACGGGGTTCGTATAAGGATAAAGAATAAAGGAGAATATTTGGAGTATAAAAGTGATTGGTTAGTCTAGTAGACGAATATGAGTATAAGAATGGCTTAAGTATTGGATGAGCGAAGGTGAAGTGTCAAGAATGAAGTATCGTCGTGGATAATCGGATATAATGTGTTTGTGAGTTGTTTAAAGTTTGTATTAGGTCCAAAAATTCTGTAAAACACCGAATTTCTCATGGCACGTTTTACGAAAGTTTGGTAATATGGTGAAAACACTTATATATAGGAAGTACCAGCGGCGTATCCACCATGTTTATACCATATTACGTCTGTTTCGCTATTCGATGTCATGTTACGTTCCGTGTTCTGGTACACAGTAGAACCCACTATGGTTTTCATGCGCATACCAATATAATCATGTATGCATCCGTGATTATTTTGGTATGTGCATGATCCGCATAGCTTGTACTAATAGTGTACGGGTCAGGGTACATTGTCGTATTACGAGTATGAATGATAACGTATACAAGTTTAAGTATTTAAGTATGATTGTATGTAAGCACGATTGTGTTTAAGTATGAGAGAGGTTATAAGGTGCAAGTATATGTATATGTATGAGTATGATTAAATTATTTGAATAGTCCACATGAGATATTTTAGTTAACTAGATTAACGCATTACTGGCATGTGATCTCACTGGTCAAACCATCGTGTCCGCAAGTATGTATGTATGTATGTATGAATGTATGAATTAACATGACCGCAAGTCCATGCGGCGGGCATTACTCCTATAGCGCTACACAAGCGCAATATATGTTAAGGTGCGGCTTGATCAAAGTTAATGACAAAATGTCAACCCAACGTTTAACGCAATCGCCATCTAATCCTGGTACATGTCATCATTTCGTTGCCATGAAAATATCCGTAATGTATAAAGCGTCATCTAATCATAGCACATGTCATCATTTCGTTGCTATGAAAAGATCCGTAATGTATAAAACGTCATCTAATCATAGCACATGTCATCATTTCGTTGCTATGAAAAGATCCGTAATGTATGAATGAATGTCTTAACATTACCACAATCCATGCGGCGGTGCACTACTCCTATAGTGCTTCACAAGCACTACATATGTCAAGGTGTGGCTTCATCCGAAGTTAATGACCAGTTTTTCACATAAAGAATGTCCAGTAATCCCGAATCAAGTATAACGTATTAGTAGGCGTGTATTAATTTATTGTGTAAAACGATGATTAGGTAACAAGTATTAAATCGCATAAAGGTTAAGTTAATATAAAAGAGAGGCTTGATAAGTATTGGAGTGCTTCAGGTTTAGAAGCTTCGACTATTCCAAAGTGCATCGCAAGTCCTTTCGAATCAGGGAGACATGCTTTGGCCTAATAGGCATAATACTCTCGTCGCCAGGCGATTAACGGTATTTTACCCTTCCAGTTACTACATGTCCCTAATTTGATCGAAAATACGAAACTTTGGCGAGATTGAAAATCGAATAGTGGAACCAGTCACCAAGGGGTGGATATCAATCCTAGCTTGACAATTTCGTCCCCAATATGTGGTTTATTGAACGAAACAAGATAAAACCTCGACTCGTCAATAAGGAACCACTAGAGTATGAAATGGAAGTTCCCACCAAGATACGGATATCACTCCTGACTTGATGGTGAAATTTCATGCAAAATAAAATGTAAGGTGGATTGAAATTCGTCACCAAAGGTGGGAATCACCCCTATTCTAGTGAGTCGTTTCGATTGTGGAATATGGGTATCTTCAAGTATGTATTGTGTGAAATGTCTTAGAAAAGACGCATCGTTTATTTAGACAAAATGAGAGGTAGAAACAAAGAGCAAGAACTACATATCAAGCAAGAATTTGAAATGGTCGAGTTTTGGTACTTAGACTATAGACTAGGTCGAACATGGCAATTCTACCTAATTCCCTATAGTTATGGCTCTGATACCAATCTGTCACACCCCAACCGATGGCGGAAACATCGGAGTGAGACGAAAAGACGGGTTTGCAAGAGGCTTCATAACGCTATTTGTGACAAGTATTTAATAATTACCCTTTTCGTTGCTTAAATCAGATAATACAAATTTCGAATCACAACACGTATATAAGAAATATAATTTCATTTCATAACAGTTTAATACAATGGTTTTGGAACTAAATACAACATGTATGAAATAAAATACAATACAACAAGTATTTAACGTTTAAATGCGTTTCTAGGCAATCCTACTAGATTCCATGCGTTATTGATATTCCTGCAACATGTATTAAAAGCATAGATCAATACAAAGGTATTGGCGAGCATACAAGTTTGAATATAAGTATAAGTATAAAAGTTTATCTCGATCCAATGTGGCAACTTACATTCAAGTTAAATCTAGCGTACATGAACAACATACTCGTAACAAATAGCACGGATAAACAAGTTGAAACTAACATGCATAAACAACCTAAGCATAACGAAATAGCATGGACATACAAGTTGAAACTAGCAAGTATAACTAATACAAGCGTAACAAATAACATGTATGTACAAAATGAAACTAGCGTGCATAACTAACGTAAGCATATCGAGAATACGTTTGATTTCGTATAATATGAATTTTTGTTAAATGATACATGTTGCACCCCAAAACGCGTTAAAGTGTAAAAAAAAGGGTCGAGTATGCTCACAGTTTCGCAAAGCTTCCTTTGATAGTCTCGTGGAGGGTTGGTGGGTGAATGATGGAACACCGGGGTCACCTCACAGGGGTAAACGAATGTTACAAAAGTATAGTAAAAAAATAAATATACATTTATATTTATTTTTATAAAAAATTAATTGAATTCGATAGATTTCGTTTTATAAATTAATGCGTTTAGTTTTTTTTACGGATTTTTACTAAAATCGGACAGAGTTTTCTCTGTTTTTAAACGATCCCGACAACACAAGTTGTCGAATATAATGTCAAAACGCTACAATTATATAAACAATATAAACAGTATCTATGTATATACGAGTTATATAGAGTTCGGACCTGCGATTAAAACATTAGTTAAATACAAAATAACATAATTAATATTTGTGACGTTAATATATCGAGTCTCGTGTTGACTGTATGACCGGTATAGACCAGGTTTAACCCGAACCCCAAACCGTAACCTGAACAGAGTCTGATTATAACCCGAGCCAAACATGACCCAAACCTAAACCGAGCCCTTTGCCGTCGATGATCGGACCGGAGCTCCAAAATCGAACCGACGACTGAACCAGTTGAACCGAACTGACCGGTTTTGACTGAACCCCAAACCAAAACCATAATCTCGTGACCCGATTGGTTCGAAGGGACTCCGAAACCGAGAGAACCAAAGCTTCATTGTCGTCGCCTGAAAATAAGCAAGCTGCATCCCGAAGCCACTGCCATCGGAGCAGCTCGTCAGAGAGAGCAAGAACACACCACCACCGTTGCCGCCACTGACGGCGGCGCCGTCGCCTGAATGCCTCGCCAGAGCGGCACAACCGCCGTCGCAACCCTCTTCCTTCACTGATCCGTTGTCATGCCGTGCTGCTGCCTTACTTTTGCGATACAACTGTCGTTTAACCGGCGCCGGTGGTGAACCAGTCGTCGGCCAGAACATCAAGAGGAAGAAGGGGGGAACTGATGGGGGTGCGGTTGTGTTGAGTGAGTAGGGTTTGCTTTTATGTGTGTTTGTTATATAGAGATCGAGAGGGAGAGGAGATTGAAGGAGGGCCTGTGGTTTCAATTTTGAGCATGTAGATGAAGATAAGGGTTTTCATTGGAAGGAGATGAAGGGAAGTCTGTGTTCTTGAGAGGATAAGGTTGCAGCCACCAAATGAGAAGGATAAATAAAAAGGAGTGAACGGCTGATGTAAAAATGAAGTAGGACTAGGGTTCTCTACCAATTTATACTAGGGTTAGATTAGTGGGTTGACAATTTGAACAACTTACATTAAAACAAATCATCTAACTAAGTCATTTCATAACATAATAATTTAAAAAGTTTAAATTGCAAATAAAATAGCTTAATTGAATTAGTTAAAAATTTTAATTAATTAAATGGATTAAATAAATAAATGATTTAATTAACTATAAACGAATTAAATTAAAAAGAAAAAAAATATCTTTCGACGGTTATTTATTTCACAATAAATTCTGAGGTTTCAAAGGTTAGGATCAAAAAATTCAAAACGGGTCGGATTTCGGGAATCCATTTTGACGAATGTTACACTATAGGATTGACGCACCGCCCACGAAACTTGGGTATTGTTAAGTTAAACATGTTAACCTCCCGTTATTCTTTGGGATAGGCTATATTAACGCGTTGGATTATTGGGTTTGAACATATAGTACACCGTTTCGCATGCTTGTAAACTTGCGTATTATGATTCATGTTGGATATGAGACTTTAAACAATTTTATACTATATTACGCTGTGTAACAAAACTTATATGCTCGCCAACTTTTGTTGATATATTTTAATACATGTTGCAGGTTGATTGATGAGATGATGTTACAAGATGAAACAAGATTTAGGTGGACTAGATACATACCTAGATTAAATTACTATTTTGATGTTATGTTTGTTTTGAGACAATGTTGTTCTTTTTATTTGAATCTTGTATGACAATTAGTTTTGCAATGAAATTTAAATTTGATCTATATTGTCACATAGTGTTATGAAGTCTATTGCAATCTTATTTTCGTCTCGTCCCGATGTTTCCGCCATCGGTTGGGGTGTGACAGTGTGTGTGTATGTATGTATGTATGTATGTATGTATGTATGTATGTATGTATGTATGTATGTATGTATGTATGTATAGGTGTGTGTGAGAAGAAGGAGGCCCGGCTTGGACGTCCATGGTGCGACGCTGAGGACGACGACGGGTCATTGGAAGTGGTGTTTGGCTCGTCGTCGTTCATCACTAAATACCTAGACACATACACTAAATCCTAACACTGGCTAATGAATAAAGACCAACCAACAGGAACCACCACTACCCAGCCGTCGTTCATCACCATCAACACCCACCAACAACACCACCAGATCTAGACATCACATCCCAAATCTTTAACACAACACCTTCAGATGTGCTACATTGAGAGGGATAAGTAGTGGTTCGAGTTCCAATCGTCGTTTCTTCACCGACCACCGCCTCCGTTAAGTTCCAGCCATTGGTTCGTCTGCTACAGTGGAAAGGGATGAGTAGTGGTGGTGGTGGTGTTCAAGAGGAGAGAGAGAGAGAAAGAGGGAAAGAGAGAGAGAGAGAGAGCGCAAATATAGAGATAAGATGATTAAAGAGAGAGAAAGTGAGAAAGAGGGGGATGAGTTTGTGTTAAATTAATTTTTATTTTTTTAACTATAGTTGGTCATTTGACAATATTTAATAGAATAATTCTAACGGTGTTAAAATTTGGACTCAAAGAGTTATAAAATTTGGCTTTAGGTACCCATGACGTTAAATTTTTTGATTTTGAAGTCCAGTGGTTAAAACCACTAAAATACAAGAACTCAAAAAGTAATTTACTTACTCATAAAAGTAAAATAAATGAAAAATGAAAAAATAACACAAAATGAAAAACAAACACAAAATCGTTGAACCATACACACCCGTTGCAATGGGTTTGTCAAACAGGAAAAAATAGACGAAAAAACATTAAACTCACACGCACGTTGCACGTGTTAACTAACAAATTTATAACGAAACAAAACAAAAAACTTGCTAAATAAGAAAAGTATGGGGTACTAGTTGAAAATAAAATGCTTGAATTTAAATTTGCAAAATATGAAAAGTTTTACTTTGAAAAAGTAGAGAGAGAAACAAAAGGGTTAAAGTGGAAAAGATGACAACTTAATTATGGGTTAAAACTGAGAAATAAAATTAAAAAGAAAAATCTCGTACATGAGGTAAAGCACTAAAAAAATCGAAAAGTTGCTAGTAAGTATGAAAATATCTCGAGTGCTCATTTCTTTGTTATGTTGCACCATTTCACCGAAATAATCAGAGACGTATTTTTATAGTTTTACATGGGAGTGAATTACTTTTTGAGTATTTGTGTTTTAGTAGTCTTAACTATTTGAATCTAAAATAAAAAAAATTAACGTCTTGAGTCCTTAACCGCTCATTTTATAACGTTTTGAGTCCAATTTTGCACTTATACTTTTGATTTTGGACCCAAGTGGTTAAAACCACTAAAATACAAGAACTCAAAACGTTATAAAATGAGCTGTTAAAGACTCAGAACGTTAAACTTTTTGATTTTGAACTTAAATGATTAAAAAACTAAAACACTGGGATTCAAAAAATAATTTACTCTTCTACATGGATTTGTAATGAAAGTCGGACCTAGTGCAAAACAGAAAATGGGCCACTGCACAAGGTCCAAAAGGAATGAATATTGTTTATAGAGCAGCCCAAACGCCGATTGCACACAAGGTAAAAGAAGCCCAGTTTGAATTATCAATTAAGCTACTCGAGTAAAGCAATTATATGTGCTGTTTCAGCAGTTATCAATTTATATTTCATATGTTTCCATCATTTATGTTTTCTACAGTTGTGAATGTGATGACAACTTTTAAGCTAAACATACAATTATTCAGCTATAATACAAGTATGATCACGCGTTTAACATTTTATATTATACTCATTTACATAAACATATAAGATGAATTATTATACCCAGTTTTACATAAACATATAAGATGAATTATAGCCAGTTTTACATACACATATATGATGAATTATACCCGGTTTTACATAAACATATATGATGAAGATTGATATACAAAGGTTTGTTGTCATTTAACCGGTTGTTCTTCTTTGTCAATGATACTAAGGACCTATAGGTTCACAATGAAAATTTGTTTTCTAAAAAATGAAAAGGCACTGTTTAGCCCAAAACGAAGCGGGTGAGTTAGCTTGCCCAACCCTAAAAGTTGTATAGTAGGGTATAGAGCGAGTTAGTGAATACGCTTAAGTGAATACGCTTAGGTTAATAATAAAGATGGCGTTTTTTTGTGTAGCCTTCATCCTACTATGCTCCAAAAATATCGCCAAATCTCTTAGATTGACGTTAGGAGAGAGTTGAAGGAAACGATATACCTACAAAGAATAAATACCATTCTTTGACTATCTAAGGTCAACATTTTGAGTGAGTTTTATAACACTTTTGTGTTGCGAGCTCTTTAAAATCATTGTTGATTTGGTTAAATATTGTAGTTCTCCTTAAATTTCATATCTCACTCGTATCTTCACGACGTTCCAAGCAATAAGCTAATTTTTTACACGAGTCATAACTTCAAATAGTATAATAACCGTGGACTAAATTTTCCCTTGTATCAAAACTAAATCATCCCTTTTCATGATCAGGGGTGGGCCTATATTGCATGTATCACTGTCACGTGACACCCGTGAAAGAATATAACATAGGTACTTATTGTATCTGAATTCAATTGATAGTGTATATTTTCAGACAATAACACCTAATCTCTTAGATTGACGTTAGGAGAGTTGAAGGAAACGATATACCTACAAAGAATAAATACCATTCTTTGACTATCTAAGGTCAACATTTTGAGTGAGTTTTATAACACTTTATTTTTTACACGAGTCATAACTTCAAATAGTATAATAACCGTGGACTAAATTTTCCCTTGTATTAAAACTAAATCATCCCTTTTCATGAGTGTATGTTGCATGTATCACTGTCACGTGACACCCGTGAAAGAATATAACATAGGTACTTATTGTATCTGAATTCAATTGATAGTGTATATTTTCAGACAATAACACCTAATCTCTTAGATTGACGTTAGGAGAGTTGAAGGAAACGATATACCTACAAAGAATAAATACCATTCTTTGACTATCTAAGGTCAACATTTTGAGTGAGTTTTATAACACTTTTGTGTTGCGAGCTCTTTAAAATCATTGTTGAGTTGGTTAAATATTGTAGTTCTCCTTCAATTTCATATCTCACTCGTATCTTCACGACGTTCCAAGCAATAAGCTAATTTTTTACACGAGTCATAACTTCAAATAGTATAATAACCGTGGACTAAATTTTCCCTTGTATCAAAACTAAATCATCCCTTTTCATGATCAGGGGTGGGCCTATGTTGCACGTATCACTGTCACGTGACACCCGTGAAAGAATATAACATAGGTACTTATTGTATCTGAATTCAATTGACAGTGTATATTTTCAGACAATAACACCTATAAAAAAGCTTTCTACCAAAAATTAACACAAACAATTATTGGCCTTGGGTGAGCACTAATATCTATGTTAGTAGTAAGACCACACGTAGTGGAAGAGGTTTTGGGCGTTTTTCCCCCAAAACGCCCCATCATTCCTGTCTCACCCCCCCCCCCCCCCCGGCGTTTTTGATGGGTTTTTTTTTGTTG
The DNA here is from genome assembly GCA_030545235.1 of Helianthus tuberosus. Classification (NCBI taxonomy): domain Eukaryota; kingdom Viridiplantae; phylum Streptophyta; class Magnoliopsida; order Asterales; family Asteraceae; genus Helianthus; species Helianthus tuberosus. Next base: position 137,237,873 of record CM060372.1, read on the forward strand.
GGCTTTGATGGGTTTTTTTTGTTGGGCGTTTCCTTAAACACGCCTGATTGAAGAGAGAATGGCCAATGGAACATTTTTTATGGGTTTTTTTTAATGTTTTTTAATTTAATTTCAATATTTAGGTGTTGTTTGTTTTTTAAGAAGTAAAATGTTTGCAGTCTGCGTGTCACATCTGCAGACATCTGTAGAAGAAGAGGTGGACCAAACCTCTGCAGTTTGTAAGAAGAAGACTGTTTGTTTTTTGACGTATGTAGAATTCTGAAATAAACTGGTGGTGGTGTACAGACGGTGGTGGTGGGTGGTGGTGCTGGTGCTGGACGGTGGTGGTGAACGGTGATGGTGGTAGACAGTGGTGGTGGTTGGTGGTCGATGGTGGTGGTGATGGACGATAGTGGGTGGTGGACGGTGGTGGTGGTGGTGATGGACGGTGGTGGTGATGGACAGTGGTGGTGGGTGGTGGTGTTTAACCCTCTGCAAACCGTAGAAGATCTTAGCAGTGGCTGGGCCAAGTCTGCAGCAAGAAGAGGTCGCGCATACGTTTTTAATGAAACGTATTCGGAAAAACAAACAGTTTGCCCGTGACAATGTCTGCGGGTGGTCTGTGCGGTGCAGACAGAAGAACCTGCGCAGATCTTTTCAGAAAAAAACAAACAACACCTTAATCATTTCAAGAGGCATCATACCACTGTACCCCTATTTAACTTTAAACTCCTTTACTGACTAGGAGTCACATGTTGAATAATGCCCGGAAAGAGGCTTGAAGTTCAAGCCCCACTTATGTACATAAGGTAGTAACGGGTTTAAACCTAGGCCACTACATATTCCTTGGTAAGTCATTGGGGGTGTTTGGGATTCCTTTTTAACTTCTCCTTCTCAAAAGTCCTTCTCAAGATCCAGAAGTAAGAAATCCAGACTTGTCAAAAACTCATTTTTGAAGACAAAATTAGCTCTGAAAGTCCTTATTTTCATTATGTTTGGGATTCCTTTTTCTTCAGAAAAACTTCTCAGATGATGTTTGGGGTTCCTTCTCTTCTCAGAAGTCCTTTTTGCTCCAAAAAATCACTTTTAATAAGAATCCCAAACACCCCATTGTTCCAAACCGACGCCACTACATATTTTTATTGGATTTGAGTTACATAGTTATTATATTTTCTATATGTTTTTTATCTGAATTGGATTTTAGTTACATAGTTATTGCATGTTTTCTATATGTTTTTTTTATCTGAATTGGATTTGAGTTACATAGTTATTGCATGTTTTCTATATGTTTTTTTATCTGAATAGTTGCTATATTATCTAGATTTTTTATTAGTTTTGGTTTAGATTTTTGTTGCATATAGGATATAGAGTAAACTTCCGTTTTGCTCCCTGTGGTTTGGTCACTTTAACGGTTTTGCTCCAAACCTTTAAAAATAGTCATTTTACTCCCTGATGTTTCGGTTTTTTGGCCAGTTTGCTCTCCGCCTCTAACTCCATCCAAATTGTTTGTTTTTCCATTTTGCTCCCCACAGAGAACAAACTGGCAACAAAACCAAAACATCAAGGAGTAAAATGGCTATTTTTAAAGGTTTGGAGCAAAACCGTTAAAGTGACCAAACCACAGGGAGCAAAACGGAAGTTTACTCTTTCCTATATTTTTCTATTGGATTTGGTTCACATAGCCTGCATATTTCCTATATATTTATTGGATTTGCTTTACTATTTTTTTTCTTTGTAAATTTGGTCTTGATAGTTTTAAACAACCCAAATAACTGAGTTACTTCACAAATTCGGACTTATGAATTAAACATTATGTATATATTGGATAGAAATCATTACAGAACACTAATTACTGCGAGAACAAAAAGAGCAATTTTAAATCATTAAATTTTTGGATTTAAGGTTCATATTTTTAAATTTTATATGATTTTTACATTCATATGTGTATTATTTATATATACATAAATAAACCATATATTTTTACCTACACGTAGCCTACATCCATATAGATAATTTAACCTACACATAACCTAAATATGTGTACGTTATATAAAAACTGAAAATTTTTCATATTTTGTTTTGAATTCTACTGTGAGAAACAATAAATCTTACATTTGTAACATTCTCATTTACATTTTTGGTTTGTAGGATTGAAAAATAGGTGATTCATTGTCTTTTACGTGTTTTCCCAATATTTAGTGTTCTGCATAGAACCTAAGTAAATTTAAAGTGACCAATCCAACTTGAAAATTTACACGTTGAGCAGATAGATATTGCTCATGTTGCCTTCAAACTACACCTCTCTCACCCCTCCCTTAGTTGATATAAAATCAACTCATTTTCTTATTTTATTTGCCTTAATATCAAACTTACTATTTGATCAATATGATCACTTCAAATCATCAAAACAGTGTGGTGATAATATCTCAATACTAGCACGTAAAATATAATATTTTGTTTAACTAATCTAATTATTTTGAAAAGATGCTTAATCATGTAACCTTATTCCACAATAAAAATGACTTATTAAAAAAACATGACTTTATAAATAAAAAAACATGGTTTAGTCTGCATTTGATTGAAGCAATGATATGGTATGAAACAGACCTCAAATCATTAACACATTTTCAGCTTATTAATTTCAATACGTATATCTTTATTTTTGATAAAGATCTTATCAGGATGATCTGTTACCATCATATCCAATTTTGTATAATAACTACAAAATAAGGTAGCCCGCCTTAACCCTTTTTCGCCGCTGCTAGATGGCGCTAACCACGTCGAAGAAGGTTTAAGCGATAATGAAATCGCTTAAAAACGTTGCTTGATCCTATGCTTAAACTACTTATACTATACTATAGAATCTATGCATTTTTGTTTTAGCGTAAAAAAAAATAACATAAATAGAGGAGCGTCAGCCAAATTTTCTTTTAACGATGCCCCAATGCCGCATACGCCATTGTCTCATAATCTATTATAGTTTGATCTATTGAATTATCTCAGTAAAATAGTTATAGAATGTAAAAATCTTTGTTTTATGATAGTCCAATCTTTATTAGAAAGACACAATTTAAAAACTTTCTTGAAAGGAAAAAAAGTGAAAAACTAGAACTAATTTATAAATATTTTTATAATTTATAATTTATAATTACATCCTTTTGTTAGTTAAAAAAATCACCTGAGATAAAATCTGAAACTGTGTGATGGAGTAGAAGTAGATCAAGGTTATTTATGGTGCATGTTGACTATGGAGAAAGAACAAGTTATGTGATGTAGTTGATTAAGAAGACAGTGGCAGTAGGATGGTCAGGCAGGCATATCAAAATGGGAAAAACCCAGCATCATACATGGGAGAGAAAAAGCAACCTCTCTTTACAAGCAAACTCTTACTCACACTCTCACATCATTCTTTCAAAACTGTAGTTAATTTCTATATAATTATCTTAAATAATGATTTCATCAACTTTTTAGATAAAAAAAGTAATGTACATATATTTTATGAAATAAAGTATGATTTTTTCAATGAGGAACAAAGGTCATCTTTAACTGTCTACCTTTAAAAACTTACGCTACTCGGTGTGGGAGGAGGGTAGTCCTCAAATGATGCTTTACCACGTAGGATGAGTGTGAGGATAGGACAAAGACGATGAACCTAAGGAAATGGAGGATGAGCCTATATATATATATAGGGGGCCGCTAGAATGAGAACCACCCCGAGTTATGAGAACCGCGAGAACCACACCGTACGGGGCGAGGTGGACCAATTTTTTTTTTCGAAAACGTAGATTAGTGTATCACAAACACATTCGTAAAAAAAAAACAAAAAAAAAAACGTGGTGTGGGTAGTTTTTTACACCACAAAAACGTGGTTTACGAGTTCCGTAAATTTACGGAACTCGTAAACCACGTTTTTGTGGTGTAAAAAACTACCCACACGGCGTTTTTTTTTTATTTTTTTTTACGAATGTGTTTCTAATACATGCACCTACGTTTTTGAAAAAAAAAATTGGTCCACCTCGCCCCGTACGGTGTGGTTCTCGCGGTTCTCATAACTCGGGGTGGTTCTCATTCTAGCGGTCCCCTATATATATATATATTGTATATATATGTGTGTTTGAGAAGGGGAGGCCCGGCATGGACTTCTTGGGGAGGATGTTGAAGACGCCGACGCCCCACCGGAAATGTGTTGAGGGCCGGCGACGGGCCCAGACGCCCCCATACCAACTAGCCTTAATTCCATTTTTTTATGATAACTATCTCATATTTATATAAACATTCTTTTATTCAGTCATAATACCTTAAAAACTTAATTCCATTTTTTTATGATAACTATCTCATGTTTGTATAAACAATCTTTTATTCAGTCATAATTTTTTTTAAATTAAGATAATAATCAAATGGTTTATTGATACTAATTATATGTGTGCATATACTGTTTTACTTTAGTTTAAATATACTTAACACATATAAGTAATAATCATGCAATAAATATTAATATCATGCGCATGTAATATATTTTAGTGACAATTGAATATCTAAGTTTTTGGGTTACACTATCCTTCCTTTAATTCTACAGTGAATACATTAAGAAAATATAATGTACATTTCCACCTGTAATTTGTTTATTATGCAATAAATTGTTCAACTACCCAATCTTGGAGGCTAATATGGCTGTCAAGCAAAAAGTTATTGAATCATCAAAATGTGAAGAAGAAAAAAAAATCATCTAGATATCCTTGTAATTATATAATATTGGCTGAGTGGTGTAAACACCCCTTTATATATTGTAATCTTTTGCATTTTGCCTTTTGCCTGTCTAGGTCGGGGGTGCTGTTGTTTGTTTGGCCTTTTGCCTATTTGCAACACATTTTAGTGGGTTTTTTTAGTCTTCATATTTTATATAGCAATATGGTACTCAAATTAAAGATAAAAAGACGATTGATTTTATGGTGAAATTTTTATGAGGGGTGCTGTTGTTTGTTTGGCCTTTTGCCTATTTGGGTCGGATGTGTCTTTTTAATGAAGTTTATTTAAAAAAAAAAAAATATCTACTCTATATTGAAACTGAAAGATAAAATTCGTACTTATAATACCCTAATAATAGATGCAAAATAATAAAGGATGTTTATTTTTTTTAAACGGCCAACGAAAATTTATTATATATAAAAAATCATACCGGTTAACACAAACCATTAAGCCGGTATAAGTACATCCGCCAAACAGAAGGAAATCAATACACTAGGCAAAGCTACACGCCCGTATATACAAGATCAAGACGACTCCAATCTTCCCACGAAAGGGTGGAACACTTTTTGTTACTTTGAAAAAAATGCATTGTTATGAATAGAATAGATGATGTGGAAAATCAAAATAAGTCAAAAGACAGATATGAAGTCTAATTCCCTATTCACAACAAGGGCATTGTGATTAATTTACTCCAAAAATGACTCAAGATTTGAGAGGGGGAAGGGCTAGACTTCTGTAATATAAAATCAATGTAAATATAGTTTTGTGGAGTGTTATTTTTAAAGGTATAAGAATATGGTTTAACCATGTAATGGTTTAATGAGGAATTTTGAATCCATGAGGTAATAACATTATTATTTTGATTGCTGGGAAGGGGTATATTTGAAAGGCGAGTTAAACAAGGGTATTGTGTGGGAGGTTGTTCTATTTATATAGTTAACTCTAGTTATAAATTCATGCACTAATATGAACCAACATGCATAAAGACGTCAAAAGTTTAGTATAGAATCATAACCGCCAAAGATAAAATCTTTACCCCTTGGGAGGGGAGGTCTTGGGTTCAAGTCTCAGAGACGACGACATGGATTATAAGAAATTTGTCGTTAAAAAAAAAGCAAAATTCTCCTTTTGAAAATAATTTTTTTACTAATTATAATTTTAAATGATGAGTTAAACTTGACATGCATTTCATTATGCATAACATGCTAAAACTATTATTTATAATTATACATTTTTAGTGATTTATATATTAGGTGACTAGAACTAAGGCTATAGGGTATGGGGGACGTCCCTCACCCCGTCGAGGTCCGGCAACGCCGGCACACCGTGCCGCCCCCCTCCCGTCCCGTCCTCAGCGGCAGCATCTGGACGTTGGCGACGAAGCAAATCTGGTGGGCCCCCTTTGTTTGTGTTTGTGTTTGTGTTTGATTTGTACATAGTGCATAGAGATGGAACATCCTCCCATACCCTCTAGTTTTGTGGGATAGACCATCCTTGGGAGGATTATGACGTGACGCCTACGTGGCGGATCATCCTCCCTTGGAGCACCATCACCATACCCTCTAACCTAAGAGTAAAGGGTTATTTGTTTTTAAAGAAACATTGATAATAAACTCCACCTCTGATCCAGATTTCTGCATCACATTGATCCAATCAACCCAAAACCAAAACCACACGTATCATAAAATTCTGGGTTAAATAGTAAATTCAGATTCGGTAAAAGGTAATAATGAAAAACCTGAATCTATGGGGGGAGAAAGAGAGAAGTGGATCAAGTGAACTTGATGGTAGAAGAAACTGAAAAAGTTATGGTTGTTGTAGTTGAATTAGAAGACAGTGGCAGTAGGATGGTCAGGCATATCAAAAAGGGAAAAACCCACCATCATACATGGGGGAGAAAAAGCAACCTTCTCTTAACAAGCAAAGTGCAAACTCACTAGTCACTCCTTCAAAACAAATTTCAAATAGTAATTCATATATATATATATATATATATATATATATATATAAGGGAAGGCTAGACAGAAAACCCTTAAATTTTTAGAAAACTCTGGAAACTCAAATCTCCCCCCATTTTTACCCAACCTCCCGACATTTTTTTTTTTGAAAAAAATAACACATGTAATATACATGTTTTAAAGTGTTTTGGGCCAAAAAAAACAAAAAAGCGCCGAAGGAAATTTTTTTTTTAAAATAGACAAATTTCAGCAATGTCCGGTTGCCTAACATGTGTTAGGCACAAAAGACAGAAATTGCTGAATTTTTTTTTTTAAATCATTCCTTCGGCGCTTTTTTGATTTTTTTTGGCCCAAAACTCTTAAAAACATGTATATTACATGTGTTATTTTTTTCAAAAAAAATAAAAAAATGTCGGGAGGTTGGGTTTTCTAGGGTTTTCTATATATATAGGGTTTTCTATATAGCCTTGCCCTATATATATATAGGGGAATGTTCAAATGAAAACAACTTTTAACGTGAAAACTTAAAAACTAACTAAAAAAGGCTTAAAAAATACACCAATTTTTTTTTTCAATTTTTTTATAAAAATCGCATGTTTTTTATATGAAAAAAAAATTTCAAAAAAAAAGAAAAAAGAAAATTTGTAGTCCACATGTGTAATAATACACATGTGCACTACACCTTTTTTTTTTTTTTGAAATTTTTTTATATATAAAAAATGCCGAAAAGTGGTATGCAAAAATAAAAATATTTGGTATGTTTTTTTGGCTTTTTTAATTAGTTTTTGAGTTTTCACAATAACTAGTGGTTTTCATTTGAACATTTCCATATATATATATATATATATATCAAAGGTATACTCCTACAAGTTATGAGAATTTAGAGAACTGAGTCTTTTTATGCGAGTTTTACCCTCATTTTTTTCACACATCTAAATGAAAATGTTACAAAGACGATTGTAAAAAAAAATATATTGAAGTAGTGTTTGTAGGACATGGGTCACGATAATAATAAAAATTATATAAATAAATATAAAAAATAGTAAAGATACCCTCTTTACATATTTGGGAAATTATAGTACATGTACCGTGTACAAGTCCTTACGAATATAACGTATAATACAACATATATATTTAAATTGATTCAAACTATGGTCTTTAACAAGAGCTTTAACCGCGTCTTCTTGTATAGTCTGTTGTGTTTTCAATCCTTTGTGTCTGCTTCAACGAGGTCTTGAACCACGTCTTCTTGTACATTAATTTCCTACAAAAAGAACAAACAAATGTTGACAGTTGTGATTGAGGCACGTGTTCAACACGCTTCACTTAAAACAGATTTCGCGCCTCTACTAAAGACGACGCGTCTGTCTCCCAGGTACAACAGCCGAAGCAGTCTGTACTGCCGGAGAAGGCCACGCGCCCGAGGTTACACCGGGTAAAACCATAGTGTTAGAACTTTTGGAAACTAAGAATAGAAATGTAGTTGAATCGTGTAGAGAAACTTATCTCTATATGTTCCCAACATATGGGTCATCAAGTACTTCTTCTCTAAAGACTCTTCATGCATACATCTCTCTTTCTTATATCTAGCACCATCAAAAGAGGCACATAGCCTACTAAGTATGCAAGAGTCATAGGTGGTGAAAAGTCCAACATAATTAAAGACTTAATTTGCCATAAATCTCTAATCAATTGTCATAAAAGAAACTCTACTCAAGAGTTGTCATCAATACACCATATGAAAAGTTTATTATTCTAATAGAAAATTAAACAAGTGACATGAATAACTCTACTCATGAGTTTGTCACTATATGTAGAATTTAATATTAATAATCTCACTAAATTTCCATTCATCACATTTAAAAAAAATTCCAACAGTGTTTTCGGCCCCTTACAACTGTTGTAGAAAGCTAATGACATCAACTTTTTACAACATTTATCGTTGCTGTAAATAAAAATAAAAAAACTAGGTTTTTTTTTTTTTGGAAAAGTTCATTTTTTTAGGAATTTTGGTAAAAAAATTTTTTTTGAAAAAACTTTCATAGGGCCGAGTTCTCTAAGTTCTCACAATTCGTATGAGTTTTCATTTTAAATATAGTTTTAGATTAATTTAGTTAAAAACTTTATTCAACTATATTTTTACCGGTAAACCAGTGATAACGGTTTAGTACTCATGCATCCGCCCGCATCCATGGATTGATATGTGATTCTTACCTATACTTTACTACATATATGATAGGGTACACTTGTCCTTTTGTGCGTGTTTTAATGTTAAGGTATAACTCATTTTTTATAAATATTAAAACCAAGTTCGTGTGTAAAATTCATTGTAAAATTATGTATATATACGCACATGTCAAGTTTTTAGCGTCGTTGCAGGGGATGCGGTATACATACGTGTGAATACCTGTTCAAACTTGTTTATTTGTTTGTATATACATTTGTTTGATTATTTATTTATTTATTTTTTTGTTATTTGTTTTATTTTATTTATTCAGATTGTTTTATATTTTAATTATTTATTTTATAATATTTTTATCTAAAAATTTGTTGGATTTATTGATTTTTTTCCTATTTAATTGATTATTTGATTGTTTGTTTAATTTTTTTTTACAAAATTAATTTAATTTATTTATTTTGGACTCTACTGTGTTATTCGTTGCTGCATCGTGCTTATCTTTTTATTGCAAGTTAAAACGATCATGATTGAGAAAACGCGTGTTTAGCATGCTTGGGGGGTAAATTTGTAAATATTATATGTTTTTTTATTTCATTCGTTTTACTAATTGTTTCAGTATTTTCTATGCTTTTTGTAGTTGTGATTCATGCCTTGTAGATTTTTGGTGTTGATATGGTCCACACACAGGTAAAATCTTGTAAACATGCCAATTTTTGATAATAAAAAATCAAGTTCGGAGGATTCTGCAGGTTCTGTCTGTAGAGACACAGGTACTGCACGGCCATGCACTTGATCTGCACGGCCATGCACTTCATAACCGCACCGGTTCGAGCACACCCTATGCGTTGCTAAAACGCACGGTCGTGCGCGTCACACGCATGGTCGTGCACACAAGAACTGTTGTGCACATCAGTGCATCTGTCGATCTGCACGACCGTGCATTTTATGTGCACGGACGTGCAGGCAAAAAAAAAAAAAAACCAAAAAAAAAAACAAAATAAAAACCATATAGTGCACAATCGTTTTCTCTTTTCTCTCCTCCAACAAATCACCGTTTTTTTTTGTAAGAAATCACCAAAATCACACCAAAGGTATGAATTATTCTTTCTTATTTTTCGTTTTTAATCTTGTCTTTTGTCTTATATTAGTATTTTTCTTCAAGAAATTTTAGGGTTTCTTCATAAATCCAAACAAACCCTAATTCTTGATATTCTTGTATTTATTTTCTTTTTAGCTAATGGATGGGATGGTTATTTAGCTAATCCTTTGATCGGTTGTGATGCTTTGTATTTTGTCTAGTTTGTCACATTTTGTTGTAAAACGGGACACACACCGAGTATGTACCCAGTAGCGTGGGGACGGTGAAGTCAAGTCCATGGATCTTCTCCAGTTTTCTTCAATATCCAGGGGAGTGTTATTCTCCTTTTTCACACTATAGTTTAGCTATTCATAACTACTTAACTATTTTTTGTTTGACATTGGGGACAATGTGAAGTTCAAGTGCGGGGATGGGTATTTACGCCGTTAACTTTGTTTGTCCTTAAAGTTTTTGCAAAAACTCTCGATTTAATTTTTGTGGCATTTATATATGGCAGAAAATCTAAACGTTTAGTTGTTTTTAGAAAGCATCAGATAAGCGTGACAAACAAACGAATGACTCGCATGCTAATTTTTACATTTGCACCCATTCCTTCCATTTACGTGAGCATATTTTTGAGCCTTTTACTCCTATCTTGACATGCTTGTTGTTTTTGCGGAATATGACTGCGCCGGATGTTTTATACAATTTAGAACTTGTCATTAGCGTACTTTTCAAGATCATAAATATGTGAAATTGCATGAATATGATAGAGGCACATATGATACCCTTTTGTGTTAGCTTTTTTCCTTTATTTGTTTCCCACACCCAACATTACCCATTAGTTAACCTTTTTGAGCCTATTTCCCTTGTTTTTCCAATTTTACCCAACCAAATCACCCACTTAACCAAATTTAGCCTTTTTATTTTTAAATGTTTATGTTAAAACTCTGTTAAAGTTATTGTTTAACTTGCGTTCTTTGAACTTAGTTCCTTTCGTGTAAAAGCATTAAAGTTCTTGTTTATAGTTTATATATTTGTTCTTAAAAAAGAAAAAAAAAAACAGAAAATAGAACACCTTAAAATAGGGCGAAGATAACCGAATTGGAGCATTTTTAAGCACTGAATAGTATAAACTTGTTGTTTAGCTTGAAATGGTTAAAATCGTCATTATATACGTTAATTATGTACAGTTTTTGTTCATTTACGCTTGTTAGAAATAACCGCCGAGTTTTAACCATTTAGCCACTTTTACCATTCCACACCCTTAACCATTGCCTATCATTAAAACCCTTAAAGACCTCTTGATTTGTGCCTTTTTCGCATGTTAGTTGATGGAGATTAGATCTTTTGACAAGCTTATGACATTGCATGATTCATTGCCTTGGCGTTGAGTGTTTTACACATACACATTATATGTATGATTCACAAATATAGCCGAGTGTGTGTGAGCATTGTGAGGAGTGCGAAGATTTGCATGCTAAGTCAATTGGAAGTGGAATCATTGCTTTTTGGTTATCTTTACATATATTATCATGTGCTTGATTGGTTTGAAAACATTGATGATGTCTTTTGGAAAACCGATTAACCATTGCATATATATTAGCAATTTAGTCTATTAAATAACTGATGCCATTGGGAGCTTTCATTTATTTAGTTTAATTGAGTTTGCTTGAGGACAAGCAAAGTTCAAGTGTGGGGAGGTTTGATATACGCTAAATTACACATATTTTAGTCCCCTATTTTACTCTCGTTTTACGCGTTTTTTTACTACAACTTCGATGTTTAGGTACTTAATCAGGTACTTTTGGATTTTCAGGTCTTAAACGGCGTACCAAAGACAAAGTTGGAGAAAAAAGAGGAATTTCCAGGCATTTCGGATGAAATATGCACATTCTGTTTAAGTTACAGATCATGCGCGGCCGTGCACTCCATCTGCACGACCGTGCACGACTCACGACACCGGAAGCATTGGCGGTGCACATGGTAGTGCAACTGACTTCTCGGACACACACGACCATGCGTCCCTGTGCACCCCCGTGCACTACCTGATCCTCGAAGAAACAGACTGATTTCAAGGATGTCACACCCCAACCGATGACGGAAACATCGGGGCGCGACATTGAGCGAAACAGATTGTCTAGGAGAAATCCATAACAACTATTTTACCTGATATTTAAGTATTATGTCCCATACCATAATCACACCAAAGTAAATAATTATTACAGACCAAATATCTCAAAGACAAATCAAATGTTCCGACAACTCAGATTTAAATTGTTTTTGTTTGTTTCTAGACTCCATCCTACTTGATTCCACAAAAGCAGGTAAAGCACAACAATCCTAGCATTCAAACACCTGTCACATACGTTAAAATAAAGTCAATACACATAGTGTAAAGGTGAGCATACAAGTTTGATATAGCATAATAGAGTTCGAAATCATTATGCATAACCAGCATATACAACGTATAATGTGAAGCATGTAAGTTATCGACAAAGATCCTATCAATACCAATGACTGCGATTTGACTGCAAGTAGCGAGTGCGCATCACATGTTCACCACTGCGAACACGTGAAGTGTTTTCCTTAACAACCCCTGAGTGAACAGATGCTGAGTCCAAACAATAGTACTATCGCTGCTAAGGCAGGTAGACAACAATCAATGTGTAAACGTAACAAACGGGCATTCATCGAGTCACGTATAGCATGCATTAACGGTCAGCGTATAAATAGACTTTGCGTTATGTGGTCGATGTGATTTAGAATAAGTAACGTATGAAACACCCAAAAGTGCATAAAGCAAAAAGGGATCGAGTATCCTCACAGATTGTGTTTACCAAATAAAAACTCTCTTGGATTGAAGGGAGCGTTGAGAGATTAGCCTGAATAGTTAACGATAGCATAAACGATGAGCGGCGCGATAAACGGTGCAAAGTACCATGTGTCGGATGGTAATCCGATCGGATGGCAATCCGATCGGATGGCAATCCGATCGGATGGCCATTCGATTGGATTGACATCTGGTTTGGTAAGGATGTGTTTGTGTATGATGGCTTTGAAGTTTTCGTTGTAGCATTTTGAAAATAGAGAAGTATCTCTACCCTTCAGGTTGATCGATCGGACGGCAGTCCGATTGGATAACGATCCGATTGGCAGGACACTTAGTGAGAACAAGTTCACATCAGGATTGTCACTCGATCGGATGGCAATCTGATCGGATAGCAATCCGCTGGAACTACTGTTCTTTGATATTGAGCAAGTACCGAAGTCCCAAACGTCACACGATCGGACGGTCGTTCGATCGGATGGCAATCCGATCGGACGGTAATCCGTTCGACGTCCAGTCCTTTGAAATTTGGAAACATGTTTAAGTGTGAAACCAAGTGGAAGCCGATCGGATGGCTATCCGATCGGATGGCAATCCGATCAGACGTCAATCCTTCCCAACGACCTGATCTTCTTTGACACTTGATTGTTTTAAAAGTTTTGCAGTTTTAATCGAGATGGTATGATATCATGCTAGACAACATAATCCCCATCTTGGCCCAAGTGATCCAACCGAAGATGAACCACCCTAGTCCGACCGGCTCACGGTTCGAGACGGTTGTTCACGTTTAACCCGACATCAATTGTCTCTTGGATAGAATTTAGATCTTGAACTAACACATCACTAAAAAAGAGTAGAAGATCAGAACGCGCTCCGATTCTATCGGTTTTGAGTGCATTGAGTGTAAAAGAGTTGAAAGAAAGTTGGAAAACCTTCTTTCAATCCTTTTAACCATGAATTTGTGTAGATCGATACGAAAACATTGTTTAATCTTGTGGACATACTTCAGATCTAAGTTGTTCTTGGTGGAATGAAGCCAAACTTTGAAGTTCATAAGAACTCCATGATGACATCATCCTAGAACACCTCAAATCCGGTGATTTCACGGTTAAAAGTTAAGATTCAAAGGTGAAAATGATGGAGTGTGTGTAGATCATAGAAGTACAAGATTTAGGTTGGAAACTTACAAGAATCGCGAGAAATCGAGAGAAAAGAGTACTTGAGTGTGGTCGGATTGGTCACCGATCGGATGGCAGTCCGATCGGATGGCAGTCCAATCGAATGGCAACTCGATCGGATGACACTCCGATCGGATGGCAATCCGATCGGATGGCCACTCGATCAGTTGGCCACTCGATCCAGGTGTCCGGAGCGACGAGTTTTGTCGTTTCGATTCGCGTGTTGAGAGTTGCGATGCAATTCGAGTGAGCGATGCAATAGTATTACCCATTAATTACACAAATAACCTAACTACTATATCTAACATACAATCACTATAATTAACTTGCGTTTAGCGTTTGCGATTTAGATTGCGATGCGATAGAATTACGATTGCGATTATCACCACAATATAAACATAACATGCATAAGTAACACATAAATAGCACACACACGTAAAACAATATCCAGAACACATAATTTGAATTGCGAATGCGATAGCGATTAGCGATAAGTCAATTAGCGATAAATATGCGATTAACCTCGATTATTAATAAATACTCCACATAATACAACTAAAACGGATAAGCAATAGGATTCGATTACAAGTCAAAGAAGTCAAACAGTAGTTGAGCAAGGAGTGACAGATCGCAATTAGCAATCTTTTCTTCTTTTGACTTCAATCTTGACTTTGACTTTCGGAAAAGCGGGTTGTTACAGCCTCCCCTACTTTAGGAAATTTCATCCCGAAATTTAAGAAGTAGGCGTAACAAACAGTTTCAGGTACTTCACCTTCATGTCGCTTTCGAGTTCCCAGGTGAACTCGGCGCCTCGTTTGCCTTCCCAGCGAATCTTCACAATGGGAATGCGTGAGCGTCTGAGCACCTTGGTTTCTCGTCCCACGATCTCGACAGGCTTTTCCATGAAGTGTAATGTTTTGTCCACTTGTAAATGCTCAAGAGGGACACGTAATTCCTGGTCGGCCAAGCTCTTTCTGAGGTTCGAAACGTGGAAAGTCGGGTGGACATTACTAAGTTCCTCCGGTAGTTCGAGTCTGTAGGCCACTTTCCCAATCCTTTCCAGAATCTTAAAGGGTCCAACATATCGAGGCACGAGCTTTCCTTTCTTGCCGAATCTGATCACCCCCTTCCAAGGTGCAACCTTTAGGAGTACGTGATCGCCAACGTCAAATTCAAGGGGCTTGCGGCGTCTATCAGCGTAACTTTTTTGTCGGCTCCGAGCCTTCAATAGATTGTCCCGAATTTGGAGGATCTTGTCTGTCGTTTCTTGCAATAGCTCGGGACCGGTAATTTGCGCGTCTCTGATCTCGTGCCATACAACAGGCGATCGACATTTCCTTCTGTATAAAGCCTCAAATGGTGCCATTTATATGCTAGAATGATACCTGTTATTGTACGAGAATTCGACCAAAGGTAAGTGCGCGTCCCAATTACCACCGAAATCTATGACACACGAACGGAGCATGTCTTCAAGGGTGCGAATCGTTCTTTCAGTCTGACAGTCGGTTTGGGGATGGAAAGCGGTACTTAGATTAAGAGTAGTACCGAGAGCAGGTTGAAACGTTTCCCAAAGACGTGAGGTAAACCGACCATCGCGGTCAGAGATGATGTCACGAGGCGTCCCGTGTCAACAAATGATCTCGTCGGTGTAGATTCGGGCCAATTTTTCTACCTTAAAGTCTTCTCGTATTGGCAGGAAGTGAGCTGACTTAGTCAAACGGTCAACCACAACCCAAATGCTATCATGACCTAATTGAGTGCGCGGAAGTTTCGTTATGAAGTCCATAGCTATACTCTCCCACAGGGCCGGCCCTAAGAATTTGTGTGCCCTGTTCAAGCTCGAAAAAATGTGCCCTTCAGCTTTAACGAAATATATAAATGTAAACTAGTTTCTTATATAACTGTTCAAGAAATCATAGTATTCGCTCAGACCAAACAGAGATACTACAGTCATGTGTTTCAGGTTTCGGGTTTGTTCAACGATTAGGGCCAAATAAGGTTTATCACATAATAAAAAACACGATACAATAAGAAAAAATTAAAGTAGAAACACATTTCCTATTTCTCTAAATGTGGTTTACTTTTGTCAGCACAATCCACACCAAAATCAATTCACATATTAAAACTAATATCATCTATTTTAGATTTAAAAAAAAAACCTTCAAAAAATAAAATGGAACCCTTCAAAAAATATAAGAACAAGCATGACTTGAACCTGGGCCTTCAAATTTGGAAGCAAGGAACTTAACCACTAAGCCATTCATCTTTTATATTGGTATTCTCTTAAAAAAGAATTATAACATATATAAGATTTTTTTTTAAAACGTGCCTTTCGGAATCTTGGGCCCTGGCCGGTGGTCCTCCCCGCCCACCTCCAGGGCCGCCCCTACTCTCCCATTTCCACATCGGGATCTCGGGTTGAACGAGTAAGCCAGAGGGTCTTTGATGCTCAGCCTTGACTTTGGAACAAGTCAGGCATTTCAAAACATAGATAGCGATATCCTTTTTCATGCCCGGCCACCCGTACTTGTAGCGCATGTCCTGATACATTTTGTCAGCACCGGGGATGGATAGAATATCGAGTTTTGTGGGCTTTGTCCATCAGAAGTTGTCGGAAATTCGTACGCTTGGGAATCCAAATTCGGTCCAAATAATGAAAGATACCATTTGACTTATTCTTGAGTTGGGCGCCATCGTTTAGAATCCTTTCCTTCTTCAAAGTTCGTTCGGTAAAACAAGCATGCTGCATGTCGCGTATGAGAGCTTCGAGATTAAACTGGGCAGGGAATTACGAACGCTAAGCAGATAGCTTCGTCGGCTGAGAGCGTCGGCAACGACGTTTGCTTTTCCTGGATGGTAACGGATCTCAGAATCGTAATCGTTGAGCAGTTCTACCCATCGGCGTTGACGCATATTCAGTTCCTTCTGGTCAAAGATATGTTGTAGGCTCCTATGATCGGTGAAGATCATACACTTGGTACCGTAAAGGTAGTGTCGCCAAATCTTTAACGCAAAAACAACTGCGCCAAGCTCGAGATCGTGTGTGGTGTAGTTCTTCTCGTGGATCTTGAGCTGTCGAGATGCGTACGCGATAACCTTATCTCGTTGCATGAGAACACAACCAAGACCAAGGTTTGAGGCATCGCAGTAGACTACGAAATTGTCGTTTCCATCGGGCAGTGAGAGCACGGGAGCATCGCAAAGCATAGCTTTGAGGGTTTGAAAGGCTTCCTCCTATTTAGTTCCCCAAACAAAAGGTTTATCCTTATGCATAAGAGAAGTAAGCGGCACAACGATTTTAGAGAAACCTTCGATAAAACAGCGATAATAGCCTGCCAGTCCGATAAAAGAACAGACTTCAGACGGATTCTTGGGTGTAACCCAACTCTTAACAACTTCGATCTTCATAGGGTCAACGTGGATACCTCGACTATTTACCATGTGACCCAAGAATTGGACCTCCTCCAGCCAGAATTCGCACTTGGAGAATTTGGCATAGAGACGGTTTCCCTGGAGTAACTCAAGAACCAAACGTAGATGCTGCGAGTGTTCGGCTTTTGATTTGGAATAGATCAGGATATCGTCGATGAATACGATTACGAAGCGATCAAGGAAGGGTTTGCCCACTCGATTCATTAAATCCATGAAAACGGCGGGAGCGTTGGTCAAACCAAAAGGCATGACAACAAACTCATAATGACCATAGAGGGTTAGAAAAGCGGTTTTGGGTATATCCTCCTCTTGAATGCGTAATTGGTGATAGCCTGAGTGTAGATCAATTTTTGAAAAACACATAGCACCTTGTAACTGATCAAATAAATCATCGATTCGAGGCAAGGGATAGCGATTCTTGATTGTCAGCTTATTCAACTCCCTATAGTCGATGCACATCCGGAACGAGCCATCCTTCTTTTTGACAAAAGGACAGGCGCACCCCATGGAGAGGTGCTCGGGCGAATAAAGCCTTTATCAAGAAGTTCCTGGAGCTGACTCGAGAGTTCGCGCATTTTGGAAGGAGCGAGACGATAAGGCGCTTTTGCAACAGGGTTTGCTCCAGGAATGAGGTCGATTCGGAAATCGATATCATAAGCGGGCGGTAGCCCGGGTAAATCGTCGGGAAAAACGTTGGGAAATTCACAAACAACGGGAACGTCTTTCACCTCTGGGTTTCCTTTCTTTTCCTTCTCCGCTACTACGATGTGTGCCAGGAAAGCTTGATATTCCTTTCGGAGATACTTGCTAGCCTGGACACATGACATGAGTTTAAGACCTTTTGAAGGAGTTTCACCATATACACAAAGTAGATCACCATTAGCAAGCGAGAAACGAATCATCTTATCGAAGAAAACAACTTCAGCACGATTTTTGCGAAGAAAATCCATGCCTACTATGATGTCAAAACTACCGAGTTGCATCGGAATAAGGTCGATAGGAAAGACGTGATTGTTGAGTTCGAGCGTACAATCACGTAGAACAGAATTGACGGCGACGGTTCTTCCGGTGGCAACTTCAACATCGAACGTTGAGGGGAGATGAGCGCGCTTACGATTGAGGAGCTTTTCGAATTCAAACGATACAAAACAGTTATCGGCTCCAGTATCAAATAAACACGTAGCATATATACCATTCACAAGGAATGTACCATTGACCATATTGTTGTCTGCTTGAGCCTGGCGGGCGTTAATGTTGAAAGCACGTCCGCAGGCTGCTGGTTGCTGCTGCTGTTGCTAAGGCTGCTGTTGTTGTGGCTCTTGCTTGACCACTCAGTTCGGGCACATGTTTGCGAAGTGGTTGGGATCACCACACGCATAGCAAGCTCTAGCATTGATCGCGGGTGCAGGAGCCGCTTGATGGCCTTGAGGAGCAGTAAGTAGAGCTTATTGAGCAGGAGCTTGACCTTGGATAGGAGCTGGGGTTTGACGTGGACCTGTACGGCAGTTGGCGGTGAAGTGGCCGTACATGTTGCAATGCACACAATATCTGCAAGAGATTCCCACTGGGTGGTGATAGGTATAAGTAGGGCAAGCCAGGTGAGGATCAGTATACGCACGCTTTGCCGGTGGTGCATTGGTGACCGGTGCTGCTACTTGGAGGTGTTGAGGTTGTTGTGGTGCAGGAACTGATTGGAGCGGGGCAACAGTGATTACAACACAGTTCTTGTTGCTGGAACTGCTGTTGTTCTTTCTCTTGCATCTCGAGAGCTTGGATGACTGAAGAGCGGTCGCGGTTTCAGCAGTTGAAGCAGTGGTAGCTTGATGCAGATTCTTGGGAGCTTTATCCCAGTAACCAGACTTGATTCGCTTGTCGTTGATCTCAGCAGCGAGTAGAAACGTTTCCTCAATTGTCGTCGTCTTTGCAGCTTGAACGAAATCAACCACGCAATCCGGAAGAGCACGGATATACTTCTTGATAGTGATTTCGGGCGTAGTAACTTGGCTAGGACAGATTATACTCAACTGCTTGAAGCGAGCAGTTAAACCAGCGTTGTCACCATCTTTCTGCTTAATATGCCAGAATTCATCCACCAGCTTTTGGCGCTCATGGGGAGGGCAGAACTCTTGCATCATTACGTCCTTCAACTCATCCCATGTTAGCCCGTAAGCTGCATCATTTCCGCGTTTGTTTCTCTCGGTCGTCCACCAATTCAGCGCTCGGGATTGGAAGACGCCAGTTGCGTTCAGAGTACGGAGATTGTCAGGACAGCCACTCTGGCGCAGGGTGACCTCGATAGAATCAAACCATTGGAACATGGCTGTAGGCCAATCTTCGCCGGTAACTCTTTCGGACCGCAAGCTTTGAACTGTTTGAAACTAAAAGCAGCTTTAGGAGCATCAGTCCTGGATTCTTCAGAAGATTTGCTAGCGTTTTTTATTCAACTCGCTAATAATCTGGGGAATAACCTTCGCCATTTGCTTAGCAATGAAGGCGGCGATGCGTTTGTCATCATGATTGCGGCGAGCTGAACGGGAATGGAATGATCCAAATGACGGCATTGTCTGCAACAGACAGCGCCATAGGGTTCAAAACGCTATTCGATTATTCCTGGATTAGTCTAGCGATTTACCATAAATCTCAGGAACACGTAGCCACGTAAACACAGAATCACATAAGCACATAAACACATAAGCACATAACCACGTAGGGCACAGAAACACGTAAGCACATAAGGTACAGAAGCACATATGGCAGTCAGATCACAGAAACCATTCTATATGTTGCACCTATTCACCTATCATTTGAAGTTTGAGCGTTCGAGAATAGCGATATGTGATTAACGAGTACACAGCGAGTAGTATAGCATAAGCGAGTAACATAGCATGTGACCATCCATGAGTAGCAACGATTTGTTAACGTTTTGAGGTAGGTGTGCAGTGCGGATCGTGTGTGTTGATTGAAGCGAGAAGCGAAAAGCGTATAAACCACCAAAATCGAAACACGTGAACAGGTAAAACCACATAAAACACATAAAATCCACATAAAAGTGATAAATATCAGGGTCAGCAGTTGGGGGCTCAGAATCGAAACACATAGAGATCGAGAATAGATTGTCTGCGGCCGGTAGACGTTGACTACCCAAAGTGATTCGACTATTTACTAGGACTTTTGGTGCACACTTTTGGCTTTCAAGACTGTGCTCTCGCCTAAATTTGGGAGAATGGCACGCATCCTTCCAGTCACAGTGTGACCGCAAGTCGTTGGAGTCTGCCGAGACTTTGGTGAGAGTTTTGTAAAACTTCATGAGAGAGTAGAACAGGTCATCAAGGTTCGGGTTTCACCCCTAACTTAGCGACTACATTCCTGTTTGTGTGATAAAATATGAGATAGATAAGGAGATATGCGTCGTAGTATGGATTTCACTCCTATTTCAACGCAATTCCCCTTGTTTGTAGTAAGAATATCAATTCGAACGAGTGACCTGGTCGAGAATTTGCGGTTTTCACACCTAATCTTAACCAAATCATTCGTTTGTGTGTGTAATTAGCCTTAGGAAAGGCTGATCTTGCGCAAAACTGTAGTATGCGATGTTCGTGCAAATGTGTAGTGTACAGTGAGTGTAAGCGAGAAATAGCGAGTAAGCTCGTACAAAACCCCTACTAGGCGTGCACACGTCGGTCTGTTGGTACTTAGACTACAGACTTGGTCATTTCTAAGACATCGTCCCGGAGTAGGTTGAATATTACCGAATTCCCTATAGTCATGGCTCTGATACCAATCTGTCACACCCCAACCGATGACGGAAACATCGGGGCGCGGCACTGAGCGAAACAGATTCTCCAGGAGAAATCCATAACAACTATTTTACCAGATATTTAAGTATTATGTCCCATACCATAATCATACCAAAGTAAATAATTATTACAGACCAAAAATCTCAAAGACAAATCAAATGTTCCGACAACTCAGATTTAAATTGTTTTTGTTTGTTTCTAGACTCCATCCTACTTGATTCCATAAAAGCAGGTAAAGCACAACAATCCTAGCATTCAAACACTTGTCACATACGTTAAAATAAAGTCAATACACATAGTGTAAATGTGAGCATACAAATTTGATATAGCATAATAGAGTTTGAAATTGTTACGCATAACCAGCATGTACAACGTATAATGTGAAGCATGTAAGTTATCGACAAAGATCCTATCAATACCAATGACTGTGATTTGACTGCAAGTAGCGAGTGCGCATCACATGTTCACCACTGCGAACACGTGAAGTATTATCCTTAACAACCCCTGAGTGAACAGGTGTTGAGTCCAAACTATAGTACTATCGTAGCTAAGGCAGGTAGACAGCAATCAATGTGTAAACATAACAAACAGGCATTCATCGAGTCACATATAGCATGCATTAACGGTCAGCGTATAAATAGTGTTTGCGTTGTGTGGTCGATGTGATTTAGAATAAGTAAAGTATGTAACACCCAAAAGTGCATAAAGCAAAAAGGGGTCGAGTATACTCACAGATTGTGTTTAACAAGTAAACACTATCTTGGATTAAAGGGAGCGCTGAGAGATTAGCCTGAACAGTTAACGATAGCATAAACGATGAGCGGCGTGATAAACTATCTAAAGTACCATGTGTCGGATTGCCATCCGATCGGATGGCCAATCGACCGGATGTCAATCCGTTCGGATGGTCATCCGATCGGATGGCCATTCGATTGGATTGACATCTGGTTTGGTAAGGATGTGTTTGTGTATGATGGCTTTGAAGTTTTCGTTGTAGAATTTTGAAAATAGAGAATTATCACTACCCTTCAGGTCGATCGGTCGGACGGCAGTCCGATCGGATAGCGATCCGATTGGCAGGACACTTAGTGAGAACAAGTTCACAACAGGATTGTCACTCGATCGAATGGCAATCCGATCGGATAGCAATCCGTTGGAACTACTGTTCTTTGATATTGATCAAGTACCAAAGTCCCAAACATCACATGATCAGATGGTCGTTCGATCGGATGGCAATCCGATCGGACGGTAATCCGTTCGGCGTCCAGTCCTTTGAAATTCGGAAAAATGTTTAAGTGTGAAACCAAGTGCAAGCCAATCGGATGGCTGTCCGACCGGACGGCAATCCGTCCCAACGACCTGATCGTCTTTGACACTTGATTATTTTGAAAGTTTTGCAGTTTTAATCGAGACGGTGTGATATTGTGTTAGACAACAGAATCCACATCTTGGCCCAAGTGATCCGACCGAACAGGAACCACCCTAGGCCGACCGACTCACGATTCAAGATGGTTGTTCTTGTTTAACCCGACATCAGTTGTCTCTTGGATAGAATTCAGATCTTGAACTAACACATCACTAAGAAAGAGTAGAAGATCAGAACGAGCTCCGATTCTATCGGTTTTGAGTGCATTGAGTGTAAAAGAGTTGAAAGAAAGTTGGAATACCTTCTTTCAATCTTTTTAACGATGAATTTGTGTAGATCTATACGAAAACATTGTTTAATCTTGTGGAAATCCTTCAGATCTAAGTTGTTCTTGGTGGAATGAAGCCAAACTTTGAAGTTCATAAGAACTCCATGATGACATGATCCTAGAACACCTTAAATCCGGTGATTTGACGGTTAAAAGTTAAGATTCAAAGGTGAAAATGATGAAGGAGTGTGTGTAGATCATAGAAGTACAAGATTTAGGTTGGAAACTTACAAGAATCGCGAGAAATCGAATGAAAAGAGTGCGGCTGGTTCGAGTGAGGAGCTGGCACATCACAAATGATGTGATAGTAGGGTATTTATAGGGTTTCCATAAAGGGAAAGTGTGCAGGGTCAGATTAGTCACCGATCGGATGGCAGTTCAATCGGATGCCAACTCGATCGGTTGGCCACTCGATCCAGGTGTCCGGTGCGACGAGTTTTGTCATTTCGATTCGCGTGTTGAGCGCTGCGATGCGATTCGAGTGAGCGATGCGATAGTATTACCCATTAGTTACACAAATAACCTAACTACTATATCTAACATACAATCACTATAATTCATGGTTGCAAAAATCGCGACTAGCCGGCGATTAATCGCCGACTAGTCGCTAGTCGCCCATCAACTGAGTAATTTTCAGCTAATCAGTAAAAAAATCGCTAGTCGGCCTAGTCGGCCCTAATCGCGACTAGTCGGTCGGGAAAAATCGGAAAAAATGGGAAAAAACAAAAAAAATCAGAAAAAATCGGAAAAAATCAGAAAAAATCAGAAGAAAACAAATATTCCGGCCAAAACCTCCCAGATTCCGGTCAAAACTTGTCCACTTAAAAAAATTACGTATAAAAATATATGTATATATGTATAAAAACTTAAAATTATACATAAAAAGTCCGATCCGATTAATCCCGAGTAATCCCGAGTAGTCGCTAGTCCCTACGTCACCGACCCGCTAGCGACTAGCGAGTTCTCCAGCCTTGCTATAATTAACTTGCGTTTAGCATTTGCGATTTAGATTGCGATGCGATAGAATTGCGATTGCGACTATCACCTCAATATAAACATAACTTGCACAAGTAACACATAAATAGCACACACACGTAAAACAATATCCAGAACACATAATTCGAGTTGCGAATGCGATAGTGATTAGCAATAAGTTGATTAGCGATAAATATGCGATTAACCTCGATTATTAATAAATACTCCACATAATACAACTAAAACAGATAAGAAATAGGATTCGATTACAAGTCAAAGAAGTCAAACAGTAGTTGAGCAAGGAGTGACAGATCGCAATTAGCAATCTTTTCTTCCTTTTACTTCAATCTTGACTTTGAATTTGACTTTCAGAAAAGCGGGTTGTTACAAAGGAGATGCATGACCGTGCACATCAAGTGCACGGCTGTGCACTTGGTTTGACTTTGCCGCACAATCATCCACTTGTCCGACCAACCTATGTAATGACGTCACCCAACAATTGTCACATAAAGTGCACGACTGTGCAGATATGAAAAATCATTATAAAACAGAACATACGCTACTGATCGAATCATTGGATATTTTGCAAGCTTTTGGGCGATTTTGGGACTCCGGAAACAGCTTGCTGTGGTCGGATTCAAGCCTCCAAGTTGCAAAGAAGCCTATCTATCATCCAATCCATCTAATCCTTGCTTTCTTATGGTTTGAATCCTTGTTCTTTCCATGGTTTTGGTCACAATTCAAGCATTGATTTGATGTATTATGTATTATTTTAGCCTTAGGGCAAAAACACTAGTTTACTTGTTCGATGAACAAACATTAGTATGTTAATCATATTTGTATGAAACTTTGGTACTTTTCATGTTTAAATCTTGATGATCGTATGGCAAACATGTTTCATTGATGTTGGATTCTTGATTATATTTGGTTATCTTGGATGATTAATGAATGTTTAGTTGAGATATGTTGAAAAAAAAAACCCCTTGATTAAGCACTTATTAGTAATCTATTAACTTGTCAATATGTTTACACCATGAAACTAGAAATGGGTATTGGTTTAATAAAAGATAACTCAAATGTTAATCAAGAGTACTTTCTTGCACGTAAGGACCCTAACGGGTTAGATGGTGTTGTTACAAGTTCTTGACACAGTTTATAATATTTGTTTAGTGGTTTTGGTTTAAATTACGATCTTGGTAGATTTTTGTTCAAGGTTTGTAAAATGGAATACTTTGTGATATGATCTACTTTATGTTTGTCTCGGTGTATTACTTTCCTGATTAAGTGAGCTTAGAAAACTCTTGACGGATGACTAACTTATCTTTAGAAGATTTGCATGAAAATATATCAATAGAGCGCTAATGAACGATTTTAGGTGGCTAAAGTGTGTTTATCGCATTAGCTTTCCGAAGAATTGTCATGTTAGGATTCCCGAAAGGGATACTAATTGTCCTTTTTAATTGGAAAGATTGATCAAGTGCCTTTGTGACATTTCAGACTTAGTAAACATGCTTAGGTTGTTTGAAAACAAGATAATATAAGTTTTTGTATTTGGAGTCATTTATGTTTTAAATATAGTTTTAGATTAATTTAGTTAAAACTTTATTCACCTATATTTTTACCGGTAAACCAGTGACAACGGTTTAGTACCCATGCATCCGCCCGTGTCCATGGATCGATATCTGGTACCTATACTTTACTACATATGTGATAGGGTACACTTGTCCTTTTGTGTGTGTTTAATGTTAAGGTATAAATCATATTTATAAATATTAAAACCAAGTTCGTGTATTCATTGTAAAATTATGTATATATACGCACACGTCACATAGCATAAGCCATGTCACTTCCATTTGACTGAAGAATAGTATTCCACCATTCTAATGCTTCATCTTTGAAAAGATTGGAAGCATACATTACCTTATCCTCTTCAGTACATTTACTAATTTTCAGAACAGCTTCAGTCTTTTCAAACCAGCGCAGTGCTGCAATAGCTTCTTCATTACCATAGAATTCAATTGGCTTACAAGATAAGAAATGTTTATAAGAACATCCGTAGGTTATGGCCTTCTTTCGTTTAGGAAATGGAGCTCTGACATGAATATCATTGTCTCCATTGACACTGTGGTCAGGTTTAGTGTGATGATTATGTTTACTGCCTATAGTCTTACTATTGGTTACAGGATTTTTAATAGATTCAATGATTAGGGGTATTGCATCAGCTATTCATTGAGCTACTATATTTTCTATAATACTTTTATCCAAAAGATTTCCATAACTAGCGTGAATTTGTTGATTAAGTGGTACTTCATTCAACATCTGAATTGCAAATATTTCCAAATATTAACATCACACAGTCATTGTAATCAAACAAATACACAAAGCATATATTGTCAAAATCGTCGAACATTGAGTCTTTTACTCTTTTTATATATAGTATATTTCTAATACATACATACCATAATTATGCATATTAGTGTAGTTACTTTTTTTTTTACAAAAGTACATGGAAAATACACACACACACACACACACATATATAGGGGAAGGTTCAAATGAAAACCACTTTTAATGTGAAAACTCGAAAACTAACTAAAAAAGCCTAAAAAACACACCAATTTTTTTTTTCAATTTTTTTTATAAAAAATCGCATGTTTTTTTATATGAAATTTTTTTTGTAGTACACATGTGTAATAATACATATGTGTAATATTACACATATGCAGTACAATTTTTTTTTTTGAAAATTTTTTTATTTATAAAAATCGCGAAAATTGGCATGCAAAAAAAAAAAAAAAAAATTGGGTATGTTTTTTTTTGCTTTTTTAATTAGTTTTCGAGTTTTCACAATAACTAGTGGTTTTCATTTGAACCTTCCCCTATATAAGGTTCAAATGAAAACTCGAAAACTAATTAAAAAAGCCAAAAAAACATACCCAGTTTTTTTTTTTTTTTTTTGCATACCAATTTTCGTCATTTTTTATATATAAAAAAAATTTCAAAAAAAAAAATTTTGTAGTGCACATGTGTAATACTACACATGTGTATGTGTACTACACATGTGTATTATTACACATGTGTACTACAAATTTTTTTTTGAAAAAAATGTTTTTTTCATATAAAAAAACATGCGATTTTTATACAAAAATTGAAAAAAAAAAAATTTGGTGTGTTTTTAGGCTTTTTTTAGTTAGTTTTTGAGTTTTCATGTTAAAAATGGTTTTCATTTGAACCTTCCCATATATATATATTAGGCTGGGTCGATTTCAAAAGTGGAACCCCCTCTCATCATATTTCCAGACGAGGTTTTCTTCTATTGAGCGGATTTGATTGCGTGCAGTCATTAGTTCCTCTCCATAGTGCCTTAGTTCAGACACGTTTTCAGGGCTCATGGCTGGGTAAGCATTCGGTAAGTAAGGTGGAAATTGTGGGATTTGTGTGTGTGGGTCCTGCATTAGGTGTTGAAATGCCCAATCATTTGTTCACCACTGCTCCATTGGATCCTTGATTGGTTGTTGTGGTATCGGTGCAAGGATCCTAGGAATTTCTTCTGGGATGAACGACATTTGTTCTGGATTGATTGGTATTGGTTCAAGGTAAAAATGTATGGGTTATTGATTAAACGGAATTGGTTCTACTAGTTGGTCTGGGTTAAATGGTAACATTGGTTCGGGGTTAACAGTTAGATTTAGGTTTATTTCTTTGGATATAGGTTGAAATATGTCACAGTTCGCTAATCTACGGTTGAGTTCCTCCCATAGTGGTTTGGTTATTGGGATTTGAGTTGTTCCATCGGTTAAGGTTATGGTAGCTACTGTGTTTTTCTTTTTCTTCCTCTTTTCTCTTTGTTAAACCATCTTCTCTTTTTAGGGGGTAGAGGTTCAGTAGGCTGAGCTTGAAAAACTATGGGTTCATCTTTATCTCCCTCATAACCAGACTGACTTCCAGATTGTCCTTCATCAACTCCTGGATCAGAAATATTTTGGAAAGCTTCAAACACTTCTTATCACTCATACTGTTGACTCAAAATCGTTAAAAACAATTCATATATATATTCTTAAATTTGTATTCACATAAATAACACATACATTATTTTAAATTAAATTCTTAACTTTATTGTTTAAATTTAGGTATTTAAAATAACACATAAATGGCTTAAACCAGTGGCTCTGATACCACCTTCTGTCACAAACCCTGACCCCACCCTGGGCGGGAGGCTTGGGCAGATACAACAGTGGTACTGGTGTTTATTAAATTTGCAGCGGAAAATTTCATTAGGACCGTAGTTAGGAAAATTTCAGAGTTGTAAAACACCATTGTTTTAATATTAAACAGATGGGATAAAACCTGTATTACAATAAAAAAATTTATAGGGATAAACCCTATTTTTACAGAACACATTTTCTGGATTTTATTCTGGTAACATAGCCACTTTATTTAAGCCTTCAGTGCTTCATAGCATAATCCTTTCCTTTCACAGTAAATCACCTGGAACACGTTTTAAAAACATTTTGTCAGCGAAAAATACTGTTGAGTTCATTCAATTTGTATAAAAAGACACAGTATTGTAATTTACAGCATCAAGGGTTTTTACATTTGTTTATATCTTTCAATTACTACTTTTGTTTATATCTTTCAATTACTCAAATTAGTATTTGTCACGGTGACAGTTCCTGTGACTGTGGTCATATTACTATTGGCTAACTTTTTGTCCAATAGCAATGTTGGACTAGTTGTGTATACAAAACCCCACATATCAACAGTAATTTCAGAATACAAAAACTTAATAACTGTAAATACAAGTTGGAAAATATTTATGGTTTTGCAATATCGTTTGAGTAAAAGAGAATGACTCACATTGCAGAATTAGGGTTTTTAGTTAGTACCTTCTGGTTTAAGTCATGGGTTCCTAATAAACACACAATGCAACATGTACTAGTGTATTAACCCAATTCAACTTTAACGATAATCACGAGATCAAAACTTCAACGTATAACAAAGTATAGCCTTATACAGGCAGCACTTTGACATCCGTTGATTTGTTTTAGATCAATCAGACACGGTACCGTACCAGTGATCGGGGTTAGCACACTTTCTACGGAGCAGAGGTTCATGGTTTAGGGGTATTAGGTATTAGGACAATAATAGAAAGAGGGAACGAAAGAAAGAAATTGATTTTGAGCAGACTAAAATGTCCATGAACTGCTCCATTTATAGCTGATATACAAGGCTGTCGCGTCACGCGACCGGCTTCATACTTCACCGTCGCGTCGCGCGACGAGGTAAACCAGGGCTTAGGTGGCATGAGTCACCCCTATAGGATTTCCATGTGGTAATACATATCCCTGGGCGGAAAAGGAAGTGCCGCGTCACACGACCATTCTTCCCCATCACCGTTGCGTCGCGTGACGAGGCTAAAAACTTGGTTTTTCTTGTTTTTCGTGCTGGTTTTCGTCGTACGCATTCGAGGTTTCGATTATGACTTGTTAGGGGCCTTTTTGAGGTTGTTACACCAAACAATGAACTTCCTTTTTATCGAGTCTAAACGTTGATGTATCACAAATTATGATTATTATTTGAATTGTGGATTTATCACAAATAGGTTAGTCAAATTTGTTAATGAGTTACGTTGCAAAGCTCCATTATTTTCTCCTTCCTGCTATATCACAGTTACCTTTTCTAAATGCTAGTCAAGATTATTAATTTAATTTTTAATTGTAATGTTAAATAGATATATTCAACAGCTTAGTCAAATATATTAATGAATTACTCCATTATTTTCTCATTCCATTTGTATCAAATTGCCCTTAAAAAGTTGTATAAGTTATTATGTGTTATATAATGTAATAACACTTATTTTGTTGAGAAATAAGTAAAAATATGAGAAGTCCAATCTCTTTCATTCATAAATATGCCTATATACACAAAAGATGTAGTCAATAGATATAATAGAAACATAACAACCTAGGAGAAGAATCAGGAGGATATATCTGGATTTATAACACTCCCCATCAGATATATATTATTATTTATGATACACGGTTAACAACATACTTCGGGATGATGTTAGATAGGTACTTCAGGACCTAAAATAAATAAACTGATACTACTGGATCAGTTGTACTGCCTCATTAAAAACCTTACTAAGAAAACCCATTGGGACAAAACTTAGTTAAGGGAAAAAGAGTACAG
This sequence comes from Helianthus tuberosus, assembly GCA_030545235.1. Taxonomy (NCBI): domain Eukaryota; kingdom Viridiplantae; phylum Streptophyta; class Magnoliopsida; order Asterales; family Asteraceae; genus Helianthus; species Helianthus tuberosus. The sequence continues at coordinate 137,267,911 of CM060372.1, forward strand.
TGTGTATAATTATCCCCCTAAATTCAACAAACATCTTTCAATCTGCGGAGACCGATCTTGTGTGATAGTTGCTCGAAACTGCTTATTGGTAAAGATTTTGTGAACAGGTCAGCTAAATTTTCACTTGACTTGATCTGGCAAACATCAATTTCCCCTTCTTTCTGCAAGTCATATGTTGAGAAGAATTTTGGTGAGATGTGCTTTGTTCGATCACCCTTGATGTAACCTTCTTTGATCTGAGCTATGCAAGCAGCATTGTCTTCATAAATAATCGTCGGCTCCTTCTTGATCTGTTCTAATTCACATGCTTCTTGTATGTGAGTAATCATTGATCTCAACCACACACATTCTCGACCAACTTCATATAGTGCAATTAGTTCAGCATGATTTGATGACGTTGCTATAAGTGTTTGCTTAGTTGACTTCCAAGAAATTGTTGTGCCACTATATGTGAATACATAACCTGTTTGAGATTTTACTTTATGTGGATCTGATAAATATCCAACATCAGCATACCCAACAAGCTGGGACTTTTGATCTTTCTGGTAGAAAAGACCTAAGTCTTGTGTCCCGCAAATATATCGGAATATGTGTTTTATTCCATTCCAGTGTCTATGTATTGGGTTTGAACTATATCTTGCTAGTACATGTATCGAGAATGCAATATCGGGTCTCGTGTTATTTGCAAGATTCATAAGGGCACCGATCACACGTAAGTACGGTACTTCTAGACCAAGTACTTCTTCGCCTTCTTCGTGAGGGCGGTAAGGATCCTTTGAGGATCTAGCGGTCGGACAACCATGGGTATGCTAAATGGATGATCTTTATCCATATTAAAACATACTAACATCTTCTGGATGTAGTTTTGTGATTCCCCAGGAAAACGCACAACACAACTAGCTTCTTCATTGACTATGTGCTAAATTTCGGGACGAAATTTCTTTCAACTTGGGGATGATGTGACAACTGATGTAAATTCTTGAACGTATCATTTTACGGTGAAATTTCATGTGCGTTAAATGAATTGAATTTGGTGATTGATTTTATTTGAACGATTGTGTGATTGGTAATGTGTGAAACCGAAACCCGAAATTGAAATATTGGAATACATTATTTTGTGAAACGAAGCGTTGTATAATAGTACTTTGCGATACGCAACGTTTAAGTAATTATTTTGTGAATCTTGCGAAACCGTTACTTTGTGCGAAACCGTTACCTATTAAAAACCCAACCCAAGCCCACCCCTCCTCCCCCCTTGCGCCACAAACAAGCCTAAACCCCACCCCCTTTTCCCTTGGTGCGAAAATTTAGGGCCCAAACCCATACTCTCTTGTTTCCTTGTAGCCCACATGTAACACCCTTACTATTTTTAAGAGGATTTAGTTTTAAATCACGAATATAATCATATAATTATATTTGAAATTACATTGGAAAATACGGATTTATTTAAAACTTTTCTTAATAAAAAGAATACAACATAATGTATAAGTTCATCGTTTAGAAATAACGACGAAGCAACGTGCGGAAGCTTCATTTAACTATGTGTTCGGTTCTTGTATCACGCTTGATCCTCATCCGGAGCCCGTAACAATCACCTATGATTAAAACCAACGTAAAAGTTAGTTTTGATAGATTAATATCAAGTTATAACAAGGTAAATGGGACCTACGGTCTGCAGCCCAAAACAAACAAATAGCCCCTCCAGACCGTAGCCTACGGTCTGAACCGTGGGTCACGCTGTAGCCCAAAACAAACAAACAGCCCTTCCAGACCGTGGCCTACGGTCTGAACCGTGGGTCACGCTGCAGCCCAGCTATTCCTTTTTTCAGTTTTGGTCCTTTTTACGAAAACGGACGTAACTTTCGAACCGTTTATCCGTTTAACCTCACGTTTCTTCCTACGTGATCGTAATTTAATTCTCCATCATATGTAGTTAAAATCCTACATCTAAATTCACAAAATTTTAGATTTCAAGCTATTGGCTTGAATTTCAATTATAACTCTTTTTGACCCGTTCATGATTTTATCAAACAAACTTGTTTGTCTTCTTCGATTTTTCATGAACATATTATTACAATTATTTCCTATTGAACAAGGTTCAAATCACGGGTTTTTACGCATCATTAACCCGTTTTTTATTATAATCTTATCTTGACCCGTTAAGGGTATTTATGCACCTTTAAGTATAAATCTATATATAGGCGTACCTGGCTCGAGTCAACATATAGACCGGTTTCAAAACCTTTCGCTATTAATCACTAGTTAGTAGTGACGCGAACCTTATGATAATTCCTATGGACACAAAACTCAACAAGCGATTATCAAATGTTATTGTCAAATTGTGTTAACAACACCATTTGACCCATTTTGTCTAATTGACCATTCGTCCATATAGGATGGTATTTAATTACCATTTCACCCCTTTTAAACCTATCCCGGTTTTCTCTTTGAACTCTTTTTACTTAAAAACTATTTTTTATTTGTTCGTCATTATATGACTAATTCTCCATTTTACCTCCTTACCATATTTCATGATTTCTTACCATTTTCCCTTGTTCCGACTCGCATTAAATCGTGTCGGAACATCATATTCCAATCACTTAATAGAATTCATATACAATACTTGCAATTAAGTAAATTGTAAATAATGATTGGGGTGTAAGCTTTACTTACCTCTCATCCGATTTCGCTCTTTCTCCGCGTTTTCAAGCCGTTTGACCCGCTTCTTTTCGTAAGCCGCCACCTAGCTCGCCTAGCGTAAAACTATCTCATCATTTACAAGGTGGTTAGTTTAGTCTTTAACAATCATGACAATTCCACCTTACGTATTTCTATGTCAAAACTACTATTCGACTTCATCATTTGTTAATTCAATTTATCAAAAGTTAACTACTTTTGATCACGTGATTTACACAATTAAGTCTAGATTAACTTTATGCTTTGAACCCTTATCGGTTCATATTTTGCATAATTTGTCATGTTATTCAAATATGCGTTTCACCCGAATTTTCAACATTTAGCTTTCATTTAGGCATTTTATCAAACACCTAATGGGCATACTTTTACACCATTACAAACTAGTTCCTAACTAGTTATTTTTACCAAAGTTATCATCAAAGTTAAAACCCCCATGTCTAGTGTTCATGAATTACACCTAGTACTTGTAACATAACATCAATATTCATCGATTTAACTCCCTAATTCAAGTGTTCATCACAATGATATAAAAACCCACTTAGCACACATATGGGTAATCATCAAATCCCTAGTTTTTAACACTAATTCATCAAGTTTTCAACTAGGGTTTGTTTCTAAACATGAATTTCATCACAACAACATTCATAGATTCATCATTCGTTCCAGAATTTCGATTATGATTGTTCATCATAATTTCCAAGTATCACGAAATAACAAAATTCAACATACCTTGTGATCCCCAAGACTCGGTGATCGTTTATTTATGGTCATGCATCGATTTGGGTCTTGAATTGATCTTCAATTTTTGAAGATATGTAGAACTAGGGTTCACCCCCTTTTCTTTTATTCTCCGAGTCGCCCCCATACGCGCACACACACACACACACTCACTAAGTGTGTGTTGTGTTTTATTTTTAGTTTTAATAAACCAAGTTTCATCCTTAGCATTATTAGTCCCTCATGTTTTGTTTTCTTATCACTTGAAGCTATAACTCACTCTTTGTCACTTAATCACATATTACTAACTAGGTTAATTATTCCTAATTAATTTATTGGATTCGGGAAGACATAACCCGTTTTATTTTAAGTCCCGTTAACTTAGGCCTTATATATACTTTGTTTTCTCAAAGTATTTATCCTCTTTCTAATTAATATTAGAGTTGTTTATTTAAATACTAATATTTACCGGGTAAATTTTCACCACTAACGATATTTTACCCATCATTAATATTAGCGTGGTTTGGTTACCAAACCCGTTTTTGGGGTGTTACAAGTCTACCCCCCTTAAAGAGGTTTCATCCCCGAAACCTTATTTACGTAGTTCTTTTAATTTTAGACTAAACGAACTTAGTTTCGTTTTTATTATATTCATTACTTCGGTGTCTTTTATGTGTAAGACCTCACTGACCGAGGCTTTCACCTCTTATTTCTTATCCTTTGCACCTTTTTAACCGAGTCGTCACTTGATCACTTAGTTTCATCAGTCTGTTAACATTTTTATCCCACGGTTGTCTTATATTAACAAGCGCTTTGTATTTGTCAGGTCATTTTCTTAACTTTGATTAGTTTTACCGGCTAGACTAATTAATCACCGTCACTTCATACACCGTCATCCGGGTATACTATTTTGCCATCTCCGGCCTTATGTGTGTTTAAGATTTTCTAAATCCCCTCATACTACTTATGTTTGTTAGAACTCCGCTTTTGACTAAAAACTAAATTTTTAGTTTAAGTTTTCTCTGTCTTACGTCTTTTTCTCTCATGTCTAGGAATTTCCGTCTAAGTTTTATTCCTGACCGTTATTATTTTACATGAAGAACTGTAACCAGTTTTCCACGCTTTACCCAAATAACCTGTAGGTTCTTTCACTTAGTCTCGTAGACTATCTCTTTAGATTTCCACCTTTTTAAGGTAAGACCCTACAATTCGTTCCTTTCTATTTGTGACCCAAAGGTCTTTTTGGTCCCGTAGACCTTAACATTACCTATAATCCCGTAGGTTATGATGATATCGTAGATCATACTTTATTCGTGTTTTTATTCAAATGCATATATTTTTATATATGTATATGGCGACAAAGCACCCCTTTTATGTTTAGAGTCATTTACTTTTGCTTTTTTTTTTTATTTCATTTGACCTTGACCTTGACCGTAGTCTAAGGCTACATTTGTTTTCCTTCGAATTATCTTTCCGACTTTATGACTTCTAACGTCATTTACACGTCGGTTTGTCCTACGCTTACCATTACCCGGTCCTTACCTATACTTCTTTACAACCCGTTACCCGGGTTCTTTATCTTAGTGTTTTTTTTAACATTCTTGTTCCGCTAGTTTGCGTTTTTTTCCTATCTACATTCCTTTACGACCTATCACATAGGTTCATTAATATTTCACGCTTCCATTATTCGGTTTACGCTTACTTGCACTACCAAGCTTTTATACTTTATTTATCTCGTTTGACTTATTCGTGTGAGATTTCATTACTCATGAACGTCAAACTTTATTCTTTATTCGACCCGTTCAACTTTAAAATAGTTGAACGTAGTTATCAAAATTTCTGTTTGCAAATTCTCATCGTCTTTTAGTCATGACTCTTAATCCGAGTCCTTTGACTTTCTATTTCGCGTTCCCATCTCTTAGTTTACGCATACTTTCAAAATCCTACCCATCTGTCGAGTACCTTTACTGAAGTCATCATCAAGTAACCATTCTTATATGGTTTTAGACGTCACTTTAATTTATCTGGTCGTCTTTGCGAAATTCATCGTTTTTATTCAATCAAGTCCTTTATTCTTTATTCTTCCCCTTTGACTTGTCTGTGTGAATTTCATCACTTATGACAGTCAAATTTTATCACCTATGTCTTAGCATTCACATTAGTTGGTTCGTATTTTTATTTACTTTAATCTTTGTCCCTTCTCTCTGGCTCGTTATTCTAACGTAATACGCTTCCGTCATCTGACTTGCGTTTACGTTTACCATCAAGCATTTTACTTATTTGACTCATTTGGGTACCTTTTTAATTTATCCCATTCACCCATCCTTACTACATCGGACGTAAATGTGTCCATCATAAAAGTTTATGGTACCACGTGTTCACTACTTACTTGGCCAGAGTAAGCGATCAACACCTGACATACATGACCTTTTATAATTTTCACATTACACCCCATGTAAGTAATGCTTCTACTTAGTTTTCTTGGAAATAATATCCTGGATAGGTATTCTATTCTGGTTTTTCCATGTTTTTAATTTACATATGCAACGGTCATTCTCTACGTATTTATTGCAAATTACTATTGTAGGATCGTTTTACCGACCGAAATGAGTCGTTCAGAGGCGTTCTACTCAATATGAAAGGCGGAAACAAACATATCAAGTTCGATTCAGCTAGATATTCACTTTAAATGTCTTTCTGATTGATTTGACAAAGTTTTACAGCGAGTAGACACTTCGGCAGCACTTTGGCTCTCAAACCGGAAAGTAATTTCGTACCAAATGACAAAGACTAGACACCTATTTATAGGCAAGGTGATTTCGCATGAACTTGTTCACACGAAATCACAATTTCGTGCGAAATTACCTTATGATTTCTTGCGAAATTACATCCTGTAATTTCGTGCGAAATTACCTTCAATCCTATTTTTGACAGTTTCCTCGAATATCGTGCCCTGGTCTATCTACAAACATACAGGACTTGATACAAGACGAAGTCGACAGGCGTATGCACCAACAGACTCCCCCTCGGATGTTGATGAGTCTTAAATGTCGAGTCTCCAATATCTTCAGTCTTTATCAGTCTTTTATTCTTCCTGAAGTATCTGACAGTGTAAAACAATCTTTCTCTTTTCTTTTCTTCTCTCTTCCAGAATCTGAAACTGACTCTATCTTCTCTAACTCTCTTGATCAGATCTCTTGATTCTTTAAGTTTATCAGCATCAGCAACAGTTCCAGGATCAGAACTTGGCTCTCATAAAATCATGATTGTAATCTAGTTCATATTCTGCTCAGAATCAGGAACCTGGCTAGCCTGCACACATCTCTACCTCATAATAAATTTCACAAATTTAAAATTTGACAAATTTATGTATCACTTGCAGGTATCAATTAATCAATAAATGATTTCACAAGGTTAATATCTGATGAACCACTTCTAGACAAAACATTTAGTATTATTCATTTTAAACAAACTCTCCCAAATCTGTTCATCATGTTTAGCACTCGGAATTTTGAAAAACAGCTCTTCAACATCAGTTGTCGAAAATCTTTTTGGATTTTTTCAAAATTTATGCTAAAACACACTAAAAATCCTTTTGGATTATGATATAAAATGAAATGCAGTAAAGAAATATATACAGACAATATTTTTACGAGTTTGTGTAAGAGGATCATATCAGTTTCTGAGACAGAGCACCAACACCGTTAAGCTTAAACCATTTTAAGTTCTAAACGATTCACTTAGATTGTCAGTATATTGATCCACTTAAATTTTCACATAAAGTTCAACTGTTTCGAGATACAGATTAATGTTTTAGAGACTTAAACTTATACGCGTGTCCCACCTCAGAATATACTCCCGTATCCAGATCCCAATATTCAGTCTTACAGGTGAGTATACCTAGATGATATCTGTAAAGGGTTAATTGCAAGGGCCGTGAGAGCTCAGGCTATTGCTTCCGCAAAATCAGAGAGATGACGGCTTCGACTTTCGGTGGGTTCCCTTTAGAGAATCTTTTCTTCAACAGCACATGTTTAGCATTTTGCAGTGTTTCATGATTTTTCATTTTTTATGCTGAGGGTGGGCTATATTTCAAGCAAGCGTAAAGTATTCTCCGGGGACTAGGCCATTGCTTTCGCAAAATCAGAAGTCCCGGGATAATACCCCAGATATCACTAAGCATAAAGACCTAGTATCTCAGAAAGAGGGACCTTTCAAACAAGATTTCGGGGGTTACCCATATATCCGAGAGATGTACCCCATGATATGAGTAAGTTTGAAATTTAGGTTTATATCTCGACACAATCTACTAAGCATGTAAAAACCTACTGGCACATCATCAGTGAGATCGTTTATCACATTTGACTTTCCAATTCTTTAGCATGATGTGATCGTCTATTGATATACTATCATTTCCTCTTTTTTAACAAAACTCATTTTGAATTTTATCATGTTTTTGTGCTTTTCAAATTTTTTAATGTTTTTGGATTTTCTGAAAATTCTTACTCCCCCTAAAATGCAAAATCATTTAAAGAAACTTTGAAAACAAACTGTACAAGATAAAATGACAACTATTGTGAATTGCCTCAATTTGCCATCCACTTGGCATAAACAATCAGAACTCCCCCTTACAACAAATTATTTTCCCATTTGATTTCAAAACACTTAAGTTTGTTTTAATCACAATGGTTTTTTTCGGAAAATAGGGTTTGTTGATTTTACCATTTGTAAAAATGGGGTTTGGTTCATCATTTTGTTATATTTTCAGATCATGAGATGAAAGTTAAATCAAGTTCAACTTAATGACCTTGATTAACCACTTATAGGTTCAACTTTACCAGATGTAAAATGACATATGACAATATTAAGAACAACTACCACTATCAAACTGAAATACCACTTGTAAGAAAAATAGTCGATTCATACTCCACACTTACCAACCTGAGAGTTCCGGCAATTCCACTACCTGTAGAATTTAACAATTTTAGAAGTACAAATTTTAAGAATGATGCCGATTCATGCTCCACGATTACCAACTTGGGAGCTCCGGCAAGTCAGGACTTTAAGTAAAAAACACAGACACCCAAGCCTGACCTGCTTTGGGTGTAATCAAATCATCTTCAGTCGGGTAATAAGTTGCCTTTTTTGTTGCATAAAAATCTTTTACCCCTTTGGCCTTTCCATCAACCATTTTCCCAAAAATCTTTTTAATATTTCCATTAAACGGTTTCCCAACATCAAATTCTTTCTTTTCAGAATAAAATTGATTTGAAATCTCAACTTTACCAATCTTTTGTTTGAAATTTTCAGTCCTTAATGGTGGAAAGTTCTCGTCATCCATTGGAGGAACTGATTTCTCATCTTTTACCTCAACCTGTGGCTCCTCTGATTTTGTGGAATCAGATTCATCGCCAAATTTCACCTTAGATTTCTTAACAACCCACATTTGGTTGTCAAGATTAACTCTTCTTTTGTAAAATCTTTTCTTTGAACATTCACCAACTTCATATATTGAGTTTTTAAACACTTTGAATTTTTCATTTGGTGGTTTATTTGTCTCAACATTCTTTTCTTTAAGTTTAGAAACAACTTCCTGTTTGATGTTGGTTGCCTTAGGACAGTTCCAGGCAATGTGCCCAACTTCTTGACATCTGTAACAGGTTCTTGTTTCCTTTCTTTGATAAGCTCCATTCTTCCTTCCCTCTTGCCTCTTTGCAAGGAATTCTTTGTTTGATTGCTTCCAGAATGAACTCTTTTCTTCTTCCTCTGAACTTGCTCCTGATACAAATACAGTTTTTGGTTTATAAGTTTTCTCATTTTTATAATTTTTCGGTGGAATGAAACCTAAACCTTTCTTTTTGTAATTACCGTTATGGTTTGGTTTCTTTTGATAACCTGAACCAGAACTGTAACCCTTTTCTTGTTTAACCTTTGTTGAATTCTTGAGGTGTAAGGTCTTGGTTTTCCAGAAAGATTTACATCTTTTATTTCAGAAATATTAATTTCTGTTAGTTTGAAAACCTTTCTTATCATTTCTGGTTTAACACCTCTTATTGGAAATTCTTCATCAGAATATAATTTGTCTGAATCATTCAAAGTATATGCCACTTTGATTGGTTCATCATTCAAATTAGATTTTGATAACAAAATTCTTTATTGTAAACCCGTTTAACCGACGACTTTGGACTGTCATCTGATGATGTTCTCGAACTTTTAGACTCTGACTTTGACTCCGACTCCTCATCTTTATCCAACACCTGATCGACCACCTTTTTTATTAATTCAGACTCATGATCAGTGTCAGACGATGTGAATGTGACGTCAATGTTTTCTGGTAAATCATCAGTTGTTTCGGATTTTAACTTTATATTGACAGCCTTTTTGACTTGCTCCTCATTCGGTTTTCTGGGAGAATAACCTTCCCTGATCGGAGGCGGACACTTGTTATAACTTGCACTTTGTTTCTTACCAGTATCCTTCTCTTTAGGCTTCTCATCTTGAAAAAGCTTCAAGACCTGCAACAGTTGGATAAATTCTGTCAATCAAATAATCAGAACTAGAATAACTTTGTAATAACCGTCTATTCTTTCATTTTCGATCTTTTCTGTCTCCAACTCTTGCTTCCACTTTGCACTTTCTTCAATGTAAAAATTAATAGCTTTTTGCTTTGACATCATCACAACATTTAACATTGTCAACGCATCTTCTCTTTCAGAATTTGTCTTTTGTAGACCAGTTACCGTTCTATTCAACACATCATATGATTCTTTCACGTAGTTGAGATCAAACAGTAACTTTTCCTTCATCTTCTCTTGCTCATTCAACTTCTCGTCCTTTTCTTCACACTGCTTGCAAGATTCCAAACACTTTAAACACGGTTTAATCACCTCCACCACCTTTTCAATTTCTACTATCTTTTCAACTTCAACAACTTTCTTAACAACTTTAATATCTTCACTTTGTTCATTCTTCTTTGTCAGAGCAACATTTTCATATTTCATTTTTCTCTGTTCTTTAGCTGCTCGTCTCTCCTTCAGCTTCTCCAATCTATCTGCAAAATAAAATTGAAAACTTTCAGGAGATAACATAGATTTTCCAATATTAATTTGTGCCTCCTCTTCATCATCACTATCATCAGATGATGATTGATCAAAAACTGGCTCTTGGATGATTTGTGCAGTCAATGCTACCATCTTTGAATCAGGTGGAATATATTTATCCCAACTGAAACCCTCTGCCACTTTTTCATCATCTTGATCGATTATGCCAAAGTAAGCTTTCTTATTTGCTTCTACGATCATTTTGGCATGAGAAGTTTGTGGTTCTTTTTGTTTGTATGGTTGATCAGCAACTTTTTGGTAAATGGCTTTCCTATAGTAATCATCTTTTCCAAATGGATTATGTGCTTCACTTGCTTCTCGATTTTTACATTCCCTCTTGAAATGTCCTTTCTCCCTGCATCGAAAACAAGTGACTTTAGATTTATCAAAACCCAAAGTAGAAACATTTGCATCTCTAAAATCATCTCTTCCTGTAATCATCTTGAACTTTTCAGCTCTCCTCAACACGCTAGCTAAACACCATTTAATATCCATAAGCTCCATCTCTTCTGCATCTATCTGATTGCAATCCTCTTTCGTCAGCATAGGATTTCCGATCCTTCCTGCAACCAATCCTTCATATGATTCCAACACAGTAGCAAGTAATGACATGTGACTTTTAGCAATCTCTTCAGAGAAATTTTGACCATTCTGAAGATGCAACGCGATGTTGCAATGTAGCACTTGACCATTACTTCTGTTTGAATTTTGAAATTGATGACTTGAGGTAGAACTCTTTGGATTAACATTCGGATATGATGAAAACTCACTGCTGCTGTTTGGCCTTTGAATTACTGAAACATATGAATTTTCAGCACTAAACGCAGTTTGGACTTTCGGACTTGCTTCAACCTCTTGAACACTTCCTTTGTAATACATTTTTACATCTTGTTGACCACTCGGACTGTTCATTCTAGAAATCTTCTGTTGTTCCATATCTTGACCCTTAATCTTTTCAATGAACTGTGATATAGTCAACTTGTCATATTCTCCAGTATTCTTTAAAATCATCAAGTATGTACCCCACTCTTTCTGAGGTAATGCATCAGCTAATTTGTCAACCCATTATTCTTGATCTTTGACAATTTCTAATAAAGACATAGATCGCACTAAGTGACAATATCTTTCAATCAGCTTCTTTGACGATTCTCCTGGCAAACTCGAAAACAAATCAAATTCTTTCTTTAGTAATGCTTTCTTGCTCCTGATCATCTTCTCACTACCCTCAAATTTAGTTTTAAGCGCATCCCAGATCGATCGTGAAGTATTGTCGTGCTGAAGCAAAATGAAGATGTCTTCTTTAATAGCTTGTTGTAACAAAATGATCATCATCTTTTCGGCTTTATACATGTCTCGTTCTTTGTCCGTAAATTCAGAAATACTTTTAATAACTCCCAAATCTGTATGCGGCTTGACATACTTTTTCTCAATACATTCCCAAGATCTCAAATGATTAGCTTGAACCCAGTTTTCAAACCGATCTTTCCAACCATAATACTCCTCAATGCCCATAAGCTTCGGGGGTTTTTGCAAAGTTCCAGTTTCGTTTTCCATGTTCATGCTTTGAGCAATGACAGCCGGAGTAGTTGGGAATGTAGCAAACGCGTTGTAGAATTCATCTTCCATGATTCGGTAACAATTTTCAAAATCAGACACTTTCAAACAAAATTAACCCATCAAGCGAAATAGCCTCTCAAGCGAAATAACCTGCAAGCTTTCAAACGAAATAACACTAAAACAAAATCAGATTTTTCAAGCGAAATAGTAATTTCGTTCAAACTGTCCAAACGAAATTTAATTTCGTACGAAATTACACACAGTTTCAAACGAAATCACAACTTTGAATTGAAATTGTAATTTCGTATGGAATATCTCAAGCGAAATACTAATTCCGTGCGGAATTAGCAGCAATTTCAAACGAAATTAATCTCAAAATGTAATTCCGTGCGAAATTATGATGCTATTCCATGCGAAATTATGCTGATGTCATCATTTCGGTCAAACTTTTGTTAAATTAATCAGGTTTTAGCTTGATTTTAGTTCCAATTCTTTCATGGCTTTGTTAAAACACAATTTCGCTTATGATGTGTGAAATTCAAACCATTTTAACCGTGAAATTTTGTTCAATTTTGAAAAGAAGGTGTAGAAGTTAGAAAATCTGATGAAATCAAGCTGAATACGGTAGAATTCCTCCTCCTGAGCTCTGATACCACATGTAGGATCGTTTTACCGACCGAAATGAGTCGTTCAGAGGCGTTCTACTCAATATGAAAGGCGGAAACAGACATATCAAGTTCGATTCAGCTAGATATTCACTTTAAATGTCTTTCTGATTGATTTGACAAAGTTTTACAGCGAGTAGACACTTCGGCTCTCAAACCGGAAAGTAATTTCGTACCAAATGACAAAGACCAGACACCTATTTATAGGCAAGGTGATTTCGCATGAACTTGTTCACACAAAATCACTTTCACACGAAATCACAATTTCGTGCGAAATTACCGTATGATTTCGTGCAAAATTACATCCTGTAATTTCGTGCGAAATTACCTTCAATCCTATTTTTGACAGTTTCCTCGAATATCGTGCCCTGATCTATCTAGAAACATGCAAGACTCGATACAAGACGAAGTCGACAGACGTATGCACCAACAACTATTCACTAAATAAATTTAAAATGTGCACCTGTAAATGCTTGCCCTATCGGGCTTCTCTTGCCGTTAACTTTGTTCGCGATCGTCACGCGATTTAGGTCCTTGATGAGTATGCTCTGCTTGTCATACCCCGGACCGTTCCACCGTCATATCTACAATTCGTTCAACTCTCGTCATCTTCAGATGCGAGTATCCTTCAACTAAACATTTACAAAAGTTAGTAATTTCGACATTAATAAATGCCCGTATTGTAATACAAGGCTTTTTTCTGCACGTGATTTCGTTAACTACGCTAATCATTTTCGTTGGGGTAACGTGTATTACACGATAACCCTATGTGTTGTTCACAACACTTTAATCATACTAAACCATTACCATACTTGTACTTGCCGGATTTGCGATCAAGCCTCGAACCGAACACACTTTACTCTTTAACCATGAGCTCTAATTACCAACTTGTAACACCCTTACTATTTTTAAGCGGATTTAGTTTTAAATCACGAATATAATCATATAATTATATTTGCAATTACATTGGAAAATACGGATTTATTTAAAACTTTTCTTAATAAAAAGAATACAACATAATGTATAAGTTCATCGTTTAGAAATAACGACGAAGCAACGTGCGGAAGCTTCATTTAACTATGTGTTCGGTTCTTGTATGACGCTTGATCCTCATCCGGAGCCCGTAACAATCACCTATGATCAAAACCAGCGTAAAAGTGAGTTTTGATAGATTAATATCAAGTTATAACAAGGTAAATGGGACCTACGGTCTGAACCGTAGGTCACGCTGCAGCCCAAAACAAACAAACAGCCCCTCCAGACCGTAGCCTATGGTCTGAACCGTGGGTCACGCTGCAGCCCAAAACAAACAAACAGCCCTTCCAGACCGTGGCCTACGGTCTGAACCGTGGGTCACACTGCAGCCCAGCTATTCCTTTTTTCAGTTTTGGTCCTTTTTACGAAAACGGGCGTAACTTTCAAACCGTTTATCCGTTTAACCTCACGTTTCTTCCTACGTGATCGTAATTTAATTCTCCATCATATGAAGTTAAAATCCTACATCTAAATTCACAAAATTTTAGATTTCAAGCTCTCAGCTTGAAATTCAATTATAACTCTTTTTGACCCGTTCATGATTTTATCAAACAAACTTGTTTGTCGTCTTCGATTTTTCATGAACATATTATTACAATTATTTCCTATTGTACAAGGTTCAAATCATGGGTTTTTACGCATCATTGACCCGTTTTTTATTATAATCTTATCTTGACCCGTTAAGGGTATTTATGCACCTTTAAGTATAAATCTATATATAGGCGTACCTGGCTCGAGTCAACATATAGACCCGTTTCAAAACCTTTCGCTATTAATCACTAGTTAGTAGTGACGCGAACCTTATGATAATTCCTATGGACACAAAACTCAACAAGCGATTATCAAATGTTATTGTCAAATGGTGTTAACAACACCATTTGACCCATTTAGTCTAATTGACCATTCGTCCATATAGGATGGTATTTAATTACCATTTCACCCCTTTTAAACCTATCCCGGTTTTATCTTTGAACTCTTTTTACTTAAAAATTGTTTTTTATTTGTTCGTCATTACATGACTAATTCGCCATTTTACCTCATTACCATATTTCATGATTTCTTACCATTTTCCCTTGTTCCGACTCGCATTAAATCGTGTCGGAACATCATATTCCAATCACTTAATAGAATTCATATACAATACTTGAAATTAAGTAAGTTGTAAATAATGTAAGGGGCGTAAGCTTTACTTACCACTCATCCGATTTCGCTCTTTCTCCGCGTTTTCAAGCCGTTTGACCCGCTTCTTTTCGCAAGCCGCCACCTAGCTCGCTTAGCGTAAAACTATCTCATCATTTACATGGTGGTTAGTTTAGTCTTTAACAATCATGACAATTCCACCTTACGTATTTTTATGTCAAAACTACTATTCGACTTCATCGTTTGTTAATTCAATTTATCAAAAGTTAACTACTTTTGATCACGTGATTTACACAATTAAGTCTAGATTAACTTTATGCTTTGAACCCTTATCGGTTCATATTTCGCATAATTTGTCATGTTATTCAAATATGAGTTCACCCGAATTTTTAACATTTAGCTTTCATTTAGGCATTTTATCAAACACCTAATGGGAATACTTTTACACCATTACAAACTAGTTCATAACTAGTTATTTTTACCAAAGTTATCATCAAAGTTAAAACCCCCATCTCTAGTGTTCGTGAATTACACCTAGTACTTGTAACATAACATCAATATTCATCGATTTAACTCCCTAATTCAAGTGTTCATCACAATGATATAAAAACCCACTTAGCACACATATGGGTAATCATCAAATCCCTAGTTTTTAAGACTAATTCATCAAGTTTTCAACTAGGGTTTGTTTCTAAACATGAATTTCATCACAACAACATTCATAGATTCATCATTCATTCCAGAATTTCGATTATGATTGTTCATCATAATTTCAAAGTATCACGAAATAGCAAAATTCAACATACCTTGTGATCCCCATGACTCGGTGATCGTTTATTTATGGTCATGCATCGATTTGGGTCTTGAATTGATCTTCAATTTTTGAAGATATGTAGAACTAGGGTTCACCCCCTTTTCTTTTAGGTGGTGTTTGTTTTTTGGCCAGAAGCACTTTTGTCCACTTATGTCTGCGTCGCGCAGACGCGGGCAGACGTTTCATGTCTGCAGCTTGTTTGTTTTCTCGAAGACCTTTCATTAAAAAAGGTCTGCGAGACCTCTTCTTGGCACAGACATTGATCCAAGTCTTCTTGGCACAGACCTTTACCTCTTCTCACCTCTTCTTCCACACCTCCACCCCCACATCCCCGCCACCACCACATCTCCGCCACCGCCACCACCGCCACCCCCACGTTCACCCATCTCCTCCACCTAACACCCCCAATCACCTCCACCATCAAAATCGCCGTCATTGTCTGTTATCATCATCATCGAACATCATCGTCATCATCTTCATCGATCATCATCATCAGATCTCTCTCTTTCTCTCTTCAGAAACCGCCGCCGTCTCTCTCTCTCTCTGGATCTCTCTCTCTCTGGATCTCTCTCCTCCCTCGATCTTTCTCTCTCTCTCTCTCATCAGAAACCCCCAAATCGAAACCCTTGAAGATGGTGAAATTAGGGTTTCGGTGGAGGTGGTTGACGGCGGCTGAAGTGGTGGCGGTGGTGCTTGGTGGTTTCGACGGGGTTGGTGGGGGAGGAAGGAGGTTGGTGAGGCAGATGGTGGTGGCGGTGGTGCTTGGTGAGGCAGATGGTTGTGGCGGTGGTGATGCAGAGAGAGAGAACAAGAGGTTTGTGTGTGTAAAGTGTGTGTTTGTGAGTGTTGAGAAGATGTTTTTGTAGAATTAAAAACAAACCCTCTTCTCCTTGCAGACTGCAGACCTTTGGTCCATCTCTTCTCCTGCAGATGTGGTCCACAGTCTGCAGATCTTTTACCTCTTCAAAAACAAACACCACCTTATTCTCCTGGTCGCCCCCATACGCACACACACACAAACTCACTAAGTGTGTGTTGTGTTTTATTTTTAGTTTTAATAAACTAAGTTTCATCCTTAGCATTATTAGTCCCTCATGTTTTGTTTTCTTATCACTTGAAGCTATAACTCACTCTTTGTCACTTAATCACATATTACTAACTAGGTTAATTATTCCTAGTTAATTTAATGGATTCGGGAAGACATAACCCGTTTTATTTTAAGTCCCATTAACTTAGGCCTTATATATACTTTGTTTTCTCAAAGTATTTATCCTCTTTCTAATTAATATTAGATTTGTTTATTTAAATCCTAATATTTACCGGGTAAATTTTCACCACTAAAGATATTTTACCCATCATTAATATTAGCGTGGTTTGGTTACCAAACCTGTTTTTGGGGTGTTACACCACAAGCCCAACCCCCTTGGCTTTTAATTATGTAGGAGACTTTGGGAATAAGTAATAAAAAAACAGAAACCCTAACTCACCACCTTGTGATCGTCAACCAGAAGAGACCGCCTCCATGCGAAAATCAAACCCTAGTTCCTGATTCAGCTTCTTGATTCGCCTTTCACTTCCTTGTAATCCCTTCTTTTGCTCCAAGGTTAGTATTCTTGATTTGAATTGTAATTCTTGGTGTGATTTTTGTAGAAACATGGCTCTGATTTTTAGTTAACATGCTAGGGTTTCGATATTGCATGATTTATATTGGTTGAGTATGTGATTTCTTTAACTAGTCGATGATATGTATGCGTAAATGATTGTTGGCTGCGTTTTTGGTGAAAATCATGATGTTTATAATTAGGGTTTTGTGATTATTGATATGGTTAGATGGTAATTGATGATTAGCCTGCTGTTGGTTGTTATTAGGAAGAGTCGGGGTCGTTTACACGCGTTTTGGTGTCATTTAAATATAAAACTGCATGCTGATTGATGAAAACAGCCAACTTCAATTGGCTGTAAACAGACCGTTATAAATCGAAAAATTGATTTTCTGAAGTCTAAATTATATGTTTTTGAAAAACGAATCAAATGGCACTGGAATCATATTTTTTCGAGGTCGTTTGCTATTATTAAATGTCCGTTTTGTACAGCAGCAAAAGCTGCATTTTTTTTGCAGAAAATGTGTGTTATGTTTTTCGTCATAACTTGAAACCTGGATAGAGTTAGGTCACAAAATTTGTATTGTAAATGGCCACGGGTGTCGTTGTAGTTCTCCAACTGAAATTTCATCAATTAGACTTACGTTGAATTTTAAATGAAATTTTTCCTTGGACTGCAGTCAGAAAGTGACGAATCTAGTTGCAGCCTGGTAAATGATTTTTATAAAATAATTGGTAATGAATTGGATCCTGAGATTTTTACAAAATAATATTTGGATCGTTTAAAACATTCTGTAAAATGTTGGGAAATTTTTAAATAAGTTAACTATTTTATTAAAATACCCGAAAACAGCCCAGTTTTGGATGTTAAAGCTGAAACAATATAAGTAGTGATTTGCGTGTCTAAATGTCGGTTAGGTTATCTGATAATGATCCAACTTGTTATATGTTAATGAAAGTGTTATGTGAAGTATGGTGTGCTTGCTCTTGAGTAGTTATTGGTGGAATGTGATTATGCGCGTGAACTGTCAAAGAGGGTGCATGTTATGTGGTAGATGCGTGTAGGAACTTTGTGCTTTAATTAAAATCACTAATAAACTAAATGGCAATCATACTAGGACGTGATTGACCAACCTTGACTGTTAGCTATTTTTAAGAGTCCAACCGATCAACCAAAGGTGAGTTCACACTTTCGTCAAAGCATGGATTCCTGGTGGTTTGGGAATGGGTTAATTAACAAAAATCCCCCTTAGATGGGATGAAACCTGTGTATTTTCCTTGGGTAGAATACGTACATCGGTCCTCCTTGGTTAGGACAACCTTAAACTTACTAGAAAAAACTCTACCTGAAGTCCCTCATTTTTATATCGACTTAATCGCTTGGCCATTGGCGAATGGGCCATTAGTTAGATAGCGCTATTAGGTCTGACAAGCCTCACACCGTGCCGCAAAAGACGGGAGTGGACTAATGTACTTGGGCACTAGTGAATAATGATAGACATTAACGCATGGCACATAAACATGACTTAAGTCAGTAGTCGATATGGTAACGGGTCTAGTGGTTTACAACATGGGGTAGCCCCCACGGTATATGGTGATGAGAACATGGAAACGGGTAACTCTTGGTTTTCGAAACAACTTAACAACTTATGGTTTTTGGAACAACATTAAAATGGACAACCAACTGTGAACTCGCCAACCTTTTTTTGTTGACATGTTACCACATGCTTTGCAGGTCGTTAGGTTATTTGCTGGAGCTTGCATGGGGAAGGAGTCGTTGTGGGACATGAACCGCAGTGTGTTCATGATAAACTTATAAAACGTTTAACTTCTATTTTGGTTTTTGAACTTATGCTTCCGCTGACTTATTAAATTTGGTTTTGGACTTTGGTTTGGTGAACTTAAAACGTTTAGTTGCATTGGTTTTACTTTACTTTGTTTAATGTTTATTATGATTGGTGGTATGATCCTGGTCAGTCACACGCCTCGCGGTAATACTCCGCTTGTGGATTTTGAGGGTGTGACAAGTTTGACTGATGGACGAATGTGATGTTTGGCAAATGCTCAAACTGCAGGCCGAGACATAATTTTGTTGTGCCAAGGTCTTTCATCTCAAATTCTCTCTTTAATATATTAGCAGTTTTTTCTATCTCTTCAGGAGCTCCGATGATGTTTATATCATCAACGTAGACTGCTATTATAGTGAATTTTGAGAGTGATCTTTTTTTATAAAAACACATGGACTGATTACATCAGACTTGTATCCTTCTTTTTTGAGATATTCACTGAGCCGAGTGTACCACATGCGGCCAGATTGTTTAAGACCATATAAAGATCTTTTTAGCTTTATAGCACACATGTCTCGAGGTATTGATTTTAATGCTTCAGGCATTTTTAATCCTTTAGGTATTTTCATGTAGATGTCATTTTCTAGTGTCCCGTACAAGTATCCAGTGACGACAACCATAAGTCTCATTTGAAGTCCTTTCGAGATTGCAAGGCCAATTAGAAGTCTAAGGGTTATCGCATCCACTACAGGGGAATACGTTTCCTCATAATCAACTCCTGGCATTTGGGAAAACCCTTGTGCTACAAGACGTGCCTTGTACCGTACAATCTCATTCTTTTCATTTCTTTTTATAGAAAACACCCATTTATAACCTACTGTTTTGACGTCTATGGGTGTTCAGACTACAGGTCCGAAAACATTTCGCTTTTCAAGCGAAGCTAACTCAGCCTTTATGGCCTCTTGCCATTTTGGCCAATCAACTCTGTGCATGCACTCTTCTAGAGTTTTAGGTACATAATCATTTTCATTGATTACATCCATTGCTATAATCATTTTCATTGTACTATTTTGTATATAATTGATAGAGGTCTCATTTTCGTTTGGTATGTCACAGCCCCCGACCCCACCCTGGGAGCGGGAACCACAAACCAGTCAGATGGTATCGGTGTTTATTAATTTGGCAGCGGAATTTTTTCATCAGGACCGTAGTTAGAAATTATGTTGATCAGAGTTAAACACCATAATGTTTAAAATAGATGAATGGGATAAAACCCAAGTTTTTCTGATAATATATTTATAATAACAAGGGGGACAAAACCCGATTTTCATTTGTAATATATTTATAGGGAATAACCCTAATTATTGAAAACAATTCTCCTTTTTAATTAGGTAACTTTTATGGCCACTTTTCTAAGCCTTCAGTGCTCTCCAGCTGGCTTTTATTGGCTTCACACTAAGTTACCTGAAACACGTGTTTAAAAGATTTTATCAGCAAAAAATACTGGTGAGTGAATCCCAGTTTAATCAAAACAAGTTTTATCATTTTACAGTATTGAGGACAATCCGGCAATTACATTTGTTTATCTCTACTTTAATTACCACCCACGGTACTGCCAATCCTAACTTGTGGTGATGTTACTACTCACAGTGTTGTAACAAATTTTGTATACAAAACCCCAACATACCGACGATAATTGTAGAATACAAATACTCAATCACTGTTAAATATAAGTTAAAACAATTGATGTTTTGTAAAAACAAAGTTAACAAAAGAAGGATTAACTCACAAAAAAGAGGAATTACTCACATTGCTATTTTAGATAATTCCCGGTGACTTCCTGGTTATAATCTATTTAAAATAAACAATGCACACGTGTTAGTATAATAACCCAATTTACATTAGCTATACCCCTATCCCGAGACAGAACTCCAACGACTGAGTCGGGCAGAGCCTAGACATGCGTCACGGAGCTCTAGATCAATCGAGCAGAGTAACTAATACGTAACCGGGGGTTATAATACTTACAACGAAGCAGAGCTTCGCTTATTAGGGGGTATTAGGCTAGAGCTTTAGCCCATAGACGTTGAGAGAGAACTTTAGAATTTGAACGATTTGCAAATGCCGATTCCTGCCCTTTTTATAGCTGGTCGACCAGTCTGTCGCGCCCCGCGATAGATTCTTCTTCATCTTCCGCGCTCTGCGAGAGCCTCAAAGGCGCCGATAGGGTTGCTGAGTCAGCGTAGTCCTGACACGTGGCGATCTGGGTGTCCGCTAAGCAATAGGCTGTCGCGCCCCGCGACGACTTTGTCTTCGTTCGTCGCGGCCCGCGAGCGACGGGCTAATCTTGTTTTCTTTGATTTTTACAAGTACGAAGGTATTTCGGGTCCGTTTTTCATATACGGGGTACGTAAGGAACATTTTAGGGTCACGTGGAGGGTTCCAGGAGGGTTGTTACATCTTGGGTATAACTCCT
Organism: Helianthus tuberosus; assembly: GCA_030545235.1. Lineage (NCBI taxonomy): Eukaryota > Viridiplantae > Streptophyta > Magnoliopsida > Asterales > Asteraceae > Helianthus > Helianthus tuberosus. Next base: position 137,289,500 of record CM060372.1, read on the forward strand.
GAACTATTTAATAAAATATATAATGCACTTGTGTTAAGTATAGTAACCCAATTCAACTTTATCCCTATGTCACGAGACAGAACCCCAACGTACTTAGTTGGGCAGAGCCTTGACATGCGTTGGTGGGTCCTAAATTAATTGGACAGGGTATTGACTCAGTGATCAGGGGTTACAACACTTAAAACAGGGCAGGGCTTTATTATTAGTATAGGTGTAAATAAATAAAAAAATAAAATATAATTTAGAGAGAGAAGGGAGGGCGTGCGAGAGCAAGGAAATGAGCAGACAATTATGTTGAGACACTACCTTTATTTATATGCTCCATAAACTTGGAGTGGAAGTTTTCTAAAGGGACACATAAGTTAATTCGTGTACACCTGCATTAAATTCAATACGTCCACTTGTCCAGCATTCACAATTGTAGAATTTTAAAATTTAAATATTATTTTATTATTATATATTATAATTAATTCAGCCGCTTCACTTATTTGGCGTTTATAACTTCTAAAATATGACGTTTTATAAAACTATGAATATATCATTAGAACGAGAATATTTTTGTCTACATTTTGAACCAAGTTTCATTAAAAATGGAGTAAGATTAATTATAACGTATTTTTATTATTATAATTATTAAACGGTTCCTACGTTTGCCAAAATACCTTATATTTTTATCGGTCAATTTACCCATGATCTATTCGTGTAATAACTTATTTTGAATTTACAAATTTTGGGAATGTTACATCGTACTAGTGTGTCTTTTGGATTTTCATTTTCCTCTGAAATTATATTTGTCTCTTCTGGGACATTTACCTCTTCTAGGGTTTCATTTACTAAGTTTTCACCAACTGATTTATTCTGCTCTTTTCGCTTACGTGGGTTCTTATCTTTGGAACCTATAGGTCTCCCACGTTTTCTTTGTATGGTAATTGCTTCTGGGATTACTTCAATTCGATCAGGTGCATTTGATGCTGGTATATGTGACTTTGTCACCCTATTTGTGTCTGTGAATGCATCTGGTAATTCATTTGCGATTCTTTGCAAATGTATAATCTTTTGGACTTCAGATTCACATTAACCACTTCGGGGGTCGAGATTTGATAATGATGATGCATTCCATGTTAACTCTTGTGTTACCAGTCTTTCTTTAGTCTCATCTCCCCCTAAGACTGGGAATACTGTCTCATTAAACTGACAGTCAGCAAAACGTGCTGTAAACATATCACCCGTTAATGGTTCTAAATATTTAATAATAGACGGGGAGTTAAAACCGATGTAAATGCCCAGTCTTCTTTGTGGTCCCATAATGGTACGTTGTGGTGGCGATATCGGTACATATACTGCACAACCAAATATTTTGAGGTGGGACAGATTTGGTTCTCTTCCGGAGACCAGTTGTAACAGGGAATATTCATGATCGGCAGTTGGTCTTAATCGGATTAGTGCAGCAGCGTGTAAGATAGCATGTCCTCATGCAGAAAATGGCAATTTGCATCTCATCAGGAGAGGTCTAGCAATTATTTGTAATTGTTTAAATAATGATTCAGCTAAACCATTTTGTGTATGAACATGAGCTACTGGATGTTCAACCTTCCCAATCGACATACAATAATCGTTAAAAGCTTGGGATGTGAATTCTCCTGCATTATCCACTCGTATGGTTTTAATTGGATTTTCAGGGAAATGAGCTCTCAACTGTATGATTTGGGCTAATAGTCGGGCAAACACTACATTTCGGGTAGCTAAAAGACTCACGTGTGACCATCACGATGAGGCGTCAATTAAGACTAAGAAATAGCGAAATGGACCACAAGGAGGATGTATAGGCCCACAGATGTCCCCTTGGATTCTTTCAAAAAATGAGGGGTTTTCTTATGTCAACTTAGTTGGTGAGAGTCGAGTAATGAGTTTGCCCAGAGAGCATGCCGCACATGATAAATATTTTGATTGTAAAACTTTTAAATTTTTAAGAGGGTGCCCATTTGCGTTTTTAATTATTCGCCTCATCATTATGTTACCTGGGTGACCTAGTCGGTCATGCCATATTGTGAATGTGTCTCTATCTAGTAACATATGGTTACTTACCACCATGTATGCTTCAATAGGAGTAATATATGTACAATATAACCCAGAGGATAAAGCTTTTAGCTTTTCAACAATGGTATCTTTGTCATTTTCATTTGAAGTAATATGTAAGTATTCAATATTATTTTCGGATGTTGTTTTGAGGTGGTAACCATTTTGTCGAATACTTTTAAAACTAAGTAAATTTCGTCTTGATTTACTAGAGTATAACGCATCATTTATAATTAGTTTGGTACCCGATGGTAATATGATGTTTGCTCTTCCAGAGCCTTCTATAAGATCACATACACCAGAAATAGTACCAACAAGTGTCTCTGCAGGAGACAACTCAAAGAAAAAATTCTTATGTTTGAGAATAGTGTTGGTAGTACCACTATCTACGAGACATTCATCACCAATGATAGCTTTATTGGAGTTTGTAATCATATTTCCTTTGGAAATAATAAAATAAATTGATATAACGAACTACTTGCTTGAGTATGATAAAAAACCATCACATCACACAAATATGAATCAAACATCACAAAGATTTTAAATGAAACCATAACAATAGTTCAAAACATAAAATACCACTAGAGTTGAAATAAAATCCAAACAAAGAAAAAAACATAGTCTAAAAAAATCATCACATAACACGCATTTAATGATTTTGTAGTATGAGCTTGTTGTTTTGTTCCGCGACCAACAAACATGATATTAGCTCAGAATATCTAGTAAAATTACGTTCCCTGTATTGCTGCGCCAGGAGCATGTTGGATAAATGGAATGTTGAGATAGTTTGCTCAATCATGTCTTTGTCGGTGATTTGTTCACCACATAATTTAAGCTCAGAGGTGATGAGAAGAAGGGCAGAGTTGTACTCACTAACAGTCTTATGATCTCGTAGCCTTAAATGAACCCACTTGTAGCGAGTTTTAGAGAGTAAGACCAACTTCAGGTGGTCAAATCTTTCTTGAATGTTTTTCCATAAACGAGAGGATTCTCGACAGTACGGTTTTACCTCTTTATGTTTTCATGAAGATGAAGGCAAAGGAATGCCATAGCTTTAGTTTTTTCTTAAAGGAATGTTTTATTCTAATCAATGATTGTCTCCCCCCTATTTGTTGTATTTTTTTACCAATCCTATGTATTTTTAAGTTTATTTATTTCTATTAAATTTAGTTAATTAGTTAATTAGACCACACTAACAATATATTTTTAAAAGATAACATTTATAAAAACAAATATACTTAATTCAAATTCTAACTCTTAACTTAATTATTCCGTTTTAAATTAAAATTTCAATAATTAAATTTAGTTAATTATACAAAACTGTGAAAACTAAGATAAATTTAAATCAATCAATTAACAACTATTTTTTTTTGTTTAGATAATTTAAACTAATTAATCTCAGTTAAATATGGTAAATATCAATTTTAACTTTAAAATTAAATTAAAAATTTGAATATTGAATTTCAAATAATTTTTGTAATTATTCAATGAAGGTTACCAAAAGTTTAAATTAATTAAAATTATTTTCCTAATTAAAAAAATCGATTGTTGTCAATAAATTAAAAGAAATTCAATTAGTTGAAGTGTATAACAATATAAATTAAGATGAAAATTAAAAAGTCAATTTTTAAAAATATTCAAAAAGTAGTTTTAGAATCTTAAAAATATTTTATTAAATTTTACAAAAGAATCTTAAGCATGATATTTGAACCAAAATAATTATCATAGATGATACACAAATTGTAAATATTAATTATCTCTATTACTATATAAAGCATCTTCATAGGATAAAGATTATTTTTTTAGAATGGACGCTAAACTTGCATACCATGAGGATTGAACTCATGACCTCCACCTATCCTACACCATATATCTAACTCACCAACACCATTGGACTATGCCCAATAGATCATAGGATAAAGGTTGTAATTTTAGTTATACTTTAAGACGTCTGTTACAACTTACAAAGCAGAGAGTACAAGTATTCTATATAATAATACATAATTTTCTCTCATTTAATAAACTTCTCCTAATTAATACATTGTTTAGTGCTTATTTTATTTATCTTTATAGTTGATTAATTATTAAGTATCACAATTAAAACAACAAATTTCATGTATAATTGCTTTTTTGTTAAGTATTTGGTTTGGATGTAGAACTTATACTATATTAAACCAAGTCTTATTGTCAATTTAAACAATACACTTCGGATAATTTAAAGGTGAAAATTTGTACAACTAAAAGAGCATCAAATTCTAATAAAAATGAACGACTTAATTCAGGATATGTATTTCAGCATAGAACAACAAAAATAATACTCAAATATAATTACTAAATGTTTATAACAACAACAATAGGGGTGTGCACGGTTCTATTCAATTTTGGTTTTTCGATTTTAGCAACGGTTCGATTCGGTTTTTTTTTTTCGGTTTTTGGGACAAAATTACATAAGATTCAAAAATAAAAAGTAGTATATTTAATCTTTTAATTAATATTGTTCAGATAAACCTAACTTTCGAATCTATTTTTTTTGTTTCTACAAAGTTTTTGTTAAGATATTTTCTTTTATAATACTTTGAAAATCATTTAATTTTTGGTTAAATATTGTTATTTCTTGTAGGCGATAGTTCAATAATTTCAAAGATAAATAAACATGTTAATGTTTTTATTATCAACACTTAACATTCAATAATAACTAGGTTTATTACTATGGCCGCGTTGCGGCGAACTTCTTTTGTCATTTAGTCTGTGTTTACATGTGTTTTGAAATCACTACGAGCGCGTTACGCACATAACCGCTGACAAGAATAAAAAGAAAATGTAGAAAAAAAAAACAGTATAAGATAACCAAAAGAAAATCAACAAAAAAAGTTTTATGGTAATGATGTTGTTCGTATGAAACCCGTGGTCAGAGATGAGCAAATGGTATTGGGTACCGGTACCGAATTTCCCAAATCGAAAGATTTTAAGTCAATTCGGTAGCAACCTTTTGCTTTCATGGTACCGGTTTGCTATCAGTTTTTACCTTCATATACCTGTACCGTAACCGGAATTTTCGATACCAGTACCAATTTAGTATCGGTTGGCACCGAGCTCATCCCTAGCCCTTAAACTAAAAAAAGAAAACACTAAAAGTTGAAGAAAATCAATAAAAAAAGTTGCACGATACCGTTGGTGTTTGTACGGTACCCGTGATCAGGGATGATCAAATAGTATAACCGAAAGAAAATCAACAAAAAAAGTTTTATGGTAATGATGTTGTTCGTATGAAACCCGTGGTCAGAGATGAGCAAATGGTATTGGGTAACGGTACCAAATTTCCTGAACTGAAAGATTTTAAGTCAATTCAGTTTTAACTTTTGGCGTTCCTAGTACCGGTTTGCTACCAGTTTTTACCTTCATATACCTGTACCGTAACCGGTATTTTCGGTACCAGTACCAATTTAGTATCGGTTGGCACCGAGCTCATCCCTAGCCCTTAAACTAAAAAACAATAAAGTTGAAGAAAATCAATAAAAAAAATTGTACGATACCGTTGGTGTTTGTACGGTACCCGTGATCAGGGATGAGCAAATGGTATTGGTTAGAAGTACCGAATTTCCCGAACTAAAAATTTTCAATATCAATTCGGTACCTACATTTGATGTTTTCTGTACCAGGCTGGTGCCGGTTTTACCTTCATGTTCCGAGACCGAACAGGACCGTACCGGTATTTTGATAAAAGATGGATAAATGAGGAAAAAAAAACTTGCCACGTGGCAAGGTTTAAATGGAGAAGGAACTATTCATAAGCTTTGTTTTTTAATATATAGGATAATATTAATAATTCCTAAATCAATATATAACAAATACTAAAAAAAACTAGTTTATTCGGTTTGGTTCAGTATTCATAAAATGCAAAACCGTAATCGAACCTTAAATTTTGTTCGGTTTTTTGTGCGGTTCGATTTTTCTTCTGTATGGTCAAATCGGTTTTTTCGCTTACAATTTGAACTCGGCTAAAAGTGTATTCTAGTATTCATTTTAAAAGCACTCACATTCTATTCACTATCTCTTATTATATTTTAAAAATTAATTTTTTTTTTAATAAAAACAACACTACATCTCATCCATTATCTTTATCTTCATCCTCAAAAATTCAATAAAACGCACATACTTCCCCTAAATTTGAAAAAAAAAACTGCTATTCATCTCTATATCATCTCTCTCTCTCACACACCACACATATAAAGGAGAAATAAATATTAAAAAAGAAAGAGAAAAAATTATAAAAAGAATAAAGGGATAAGCAGGGGAGGATCTTAGTTGGGTTGAGAGGAATTTTATTGAATCCCCCCTCACACACACCACGTGTTGTTCTCTAAAATTTTCAGCCCCCCAATGGGATGTAGGAGTTTTCTAAAATGAGAAATAAACTATGAAAATTATAATTTTTTAATTAAGTTATAGGGTGGGAGATGATGGAGTGGATGCATGGCATTCGCTTCCGACTCTTTATCTTTATGTCACATTTTTTTAAAACCCTCCCACATCTCATTATCCATACATAAAAATATAAAGTTTTTCTTTATTTTTTCTTAAATGTAAGAGTTCAATTTAATTTTACTTAAAAATATGGATAAGATATAAAATGGATAAGATATAAGAATAAGAAATGAGATAGCATGGTATTTTTGACGAGGCATGACCTGGATCAACATAGACCGGTCAAACCTACTACCATAATAATATACTAGTTGTAGGACCCGTGTGAGCACACGGGTAGGTTTAATAACCATCGAAATCAAATACTATAAAATAGATTATAATACATCATTTAAATTGTTTGCGTTTAGTTACATATCTTTAAGGCTAATACCAGTCGTACTATTCTTCTTAGTTGTTCTCTTGAGTTTGAGTACCATCTTCTGCAAAAAGAAAAAAAATATTGAAGATTAAAAGACAGATATAGCATTATAAAAAAGAATAGACTTTAACACTTCTCTAAAACTATAAAAAACTTACCATTACATGGTAATTAATAAGGTTTTGTGACACCATTTTGAAGAATTATTAGACTCAAGAAATTCCTTGTATACATTGGTCACATGATCACCCTGCAAAGTATCAACATCAAATTTCTGAAAACCAATAAAGGACGTGTTAACCGAATCATGACAAGTAATATAGTAAACATAATAAGGAAATATACATCGTTTTAGATCAAACCTGTTGCAAGACACTTGCTCTATCATCTAGATCACTTCAATCATGTAATTCTCTACAGCTTTTTCAAAGCCTCAAATCTTGATCTTATAATACCTTCGGCCCATTAGTTCATATCCGATCAATTCAAGTACATTATGTTGTTTTGTCAAAGTTATTAATCTATAGATTGGCTAAAGGGCAGTACATTCAAATCTATAGATTGGCTAATTATGTTGTTTTGTCAAAGTTATTAATGTGTCATTTGCTTAATACCAGTTCATTCAAATCTATATATTGGGTAAATGCTGTTAATTAAAATGCTAGTCAGAGGAAAAGTTAATTACAATACATACAGCCTCCTAACTTTTTAGTCAGAGGCAAATCGATAACGTAAAACGGAATTTAATATCGTGACTCTTGATTTCTCCGACCGTTGAAGGATGGTAGGGGAGGGTAAAGGGAACAGGCATCTTATTAATCCAATTATTACATTATTAATTAGCTACCTGGATTATTCGTGGCGATATGATTCTGACATCTTAAATCCGGTTGATCTCAGGCGTATGGTAAATTCCTTTTTTGCCCACATGAAATCTATTATAAAGTAGTATAGAAAATTAGTAAAAGGGAGCCACCACCCTTGTATAGGTGAAAGGTAGAAATTTAAAGTAAATGGTGAATAAACTTTCTTTGAACATCTTGATCTTCGTCTCCAATTTATCTTGTTTTTCCTATCTACATGTATATATTGCACTCAAGTATCTTCTCGTAATGGTTCACTACTATAAACTTGCATGCAAATAGGGTTGAAGCCTAAAATCTTATACATTAAGTGTTCCATTTGTAAATGGGCTTGAATGATGTGGTTTCTTACCTTTGTTTGGACTATTCGCAATAGTAGGAATGGCTGCATCTTGAGGGAGGCTTGTGGCATCGAAGACCTGGTTTACAACAAACTGTGTCGAACCTGGTTGTACCTGATTGCTTATATGAAGTTGAATCTCATCTTAGTTCGGATAGAACAGACATTTCCAAACATGTACAAAACAATACACAATAGGTGAATGCAATTAGAAAAAGCAAGAAAGAAGGTGTCTTCGAGAGCCCTAGAGGCAGCGAAAGCACTAAAGAACCAACATTCAAATTGAATTAAAAAAGACACACTTGTCAGATAAGAAGAGACGTGCGCGAAGTTATCAACCCAGAACTAAGAAAATGGCTGAACAATTAGAGTTATAAGGGATAGAATGGAGCTTCTTGCTGGGCTGCTACTTTCCATCTAGTGATTTTCTATTCGGCTGCGACAATATCCATCATAAGACCTTCAACCTAAAGCATACAAAACATTATATATACACACTATCATAATTTTTTAGCAAATAGCTACAATGACATAGATAATAATCATGAAGTTTAATATAAAAATACCTTTAACACATCAATAGCAGTTTACATTGTAATCCAAGCTGAACCTTCTGAAAACACAATTATTTTCAATAATTAGCACTCACTGTGATTGTAATGATAATATCAAAGTAGAAGAGAGTTGTAGATGATTAACAAACCTTTTGGGAGTCTGGCTAAACCGAGTGGCAACAGGTCAGAAAAGTAAAACTGGTAATAAGTTGCCTAAAGTGTAATTTTAATGCAAAAAAGCTGCTAAATGGGTTTATCAAAGACTTTAGCTAATTACTGTAATAATATACTTTTTGTAATCATATTTAACACACTTATTCATAAAAAAAAACATCACGAAGAGTGTTCCACGTCAACCCAACATGTACTCTAAATTACACATTTTGACCCACATGATACGTTTTAAAAAAGAAAAACACCAAGTAGCATTTGGATCATCAGATTCACTATTGAGTGGAGGTTGATTTTGTTGTCTTCCTTCATTAGACACAGGTTTACGAAACAGCCACATCTACTTTGTTAACTTTATCCTTCCAAGCTGCCTCAACCTCTGAGCACATTGATTTGGTTAATTTGTTCATTGCTACCCAAATTTCGAAAATAGTTAAGCATTCATTATTTGGGTCCTGCAAGCAACTGCTTTACAATAAAACACCATAATAAATAGCTAAAAGTACATATCGTCCCAAATTCCAACATCTTCCTGATTTTTCTAATAGATAGGAGTAGCAGAATGATGACCCAATTTCTCAACACCACTTCTGATAAATTAAAATACTTTATTTATTTCATAACCTTTCTTAGTCTAGACACTGAGTATCCCAGACTTCATATCATCATAAATAAATATTACAATTAGATGAACATTAAATATATACCAGGAATCGTTTATTGTTTTTTTATATGCAAATAAATAGGGTTACCCGTTTTCTCAAAATTAATTACAATTGGCATCTAAAATCATAGAGTAGCTCACTAAAGACCAACATGTTACATAGATTCATTGCAAAATCATAGACAAAATATGCATACAATAGTAAATAGTAAGAAGCATAGTGTACTTTGTTAGTTCTGTTGGGTGCGTGTAATCATCTTGGATTTCTTATTTTTCATACCTTCTGGTATGAAAGCATCCCTAAAGAAAAAGATTAAGTAGGCCAAGTAAAAACTTACATAGATATGGAAGCAACCTACAACACAAATTGAATAACCTCAGTTATACGTGGCCGTTAAATCTAATTCACTACATACGAATAGAAAAAACATTTCATAGATTCAGCCAATTATATGAACGCACCAACGCATTCAACAACAATGACTACATTGTACTCGATACTCGTTAAGCATATCAAATCTGGAAAGTTCATATAATCGATCGGATATAAGATCAATTAAGTTGACCACAAAAGTCAACTGTAGTATGACAGATAAGTAGTAGATAACCCATCTAAGAAGAACATCGGGTATAGTGAAAGCCAAATAAATTGAATTGAGATAAAAGATTGAAAACACTAAAAGCACGTATATAACATAATATAAATTTTACAACAAAATAGCAACTTGAAGCTAAAGCAGCAGTTAATTCTTTGCATCACAAATAAAACACAGAAAACTAATCCAAAAAATAACAAAATGTTCACAACTCACCCGGATTGCGGTCCACTTCTGCCCCCTCGGAAACGACCGCCACCCCTTTGAAACGGCTTTCTCCCTCCACGATTTGAAAATACGTTGCCTTGATTAATTTTTTTAGAACTTTCACCATTTGCAACAGCAACAAAAGATCTCACAACATTGTTATTGTATTCCATTTGAAGTTGATTAGGCATTGCAACTCCTTGCAGTAAGCCCGCGAACACCATTGGCGGGCCCACTTGTGATTGGTTGAAGTTGTTCTGAGGCATACCTGAAGGCCAAGACACAAATGCACCAAAATTGGGGGGAACCAGTCCAGAAAACAAAAAATATAACATAAAAAAACAAATCGGGTGAAACGGGACCTGAACCAGCTATGTTCGACCCACTTCTTGATTTTTTTTTGAAAGAAATGGTTCTTGGTTTGGTTTGAATTTAGAACTGAACCAGTTTTTTGTTAATTTATTTATTTTTTAAACTTAAAAATGGAGTTGTTTTAGGTATGCTTTTAACACAAAAACCGTAAACTGTGACCAAATTGATTCATGTTGGTTTGCCTTACATGTCTGGTCCACTGGTATTGTTCAATGAGAACTAAGCTGCATAACAATCTATGAATAGTTCAGTGATAGAAGTATACCATTGTTTTCATTGGAATCAAATTGGCGAGTATCCAGCCTTATCTTCAAGTGATACTTCTGTATCCCGGTGAACATGAACATATGTAAATTAATAAAGAATAAAAAAATTTAAATCTGTTAGACTAATACAACATCACCTGTAAATTAATATTTGATGCCAATTACCCAGCAGAGAGTTTATAGCCAACCCATCCACTCTTAAACCCTAGATATCCACCGGCTATGATCACAAAAATCATGGCACATATGTTTGCAGTTGTCACAATCGATTTCACAAAAGTGCTCTACCACATAAAACTAACAATCTTAAAAACTTTTTAAAAAAAGAATGAATAAAAAATTAAAGGAAAATATGATTAATACGTCATGAATCTGCTAAAATCGATGGAGGAATCAAATGAATCAACCAATTTTGTATGGATTGTATTGCAATTAACATCAAATAAAAATTTGATAGCGAAAAATATGACCCTATTTTGAAAGAACGAACCTGGTAATTGGGGATTGAAGAAGAAGATGTAGCAATGAGGATGAATTCGAAGAAGATGCAGTTCTCAGCATTGTAATGGCTTAAACATTTATTTCCATTCCAACTAAATGAAGGTGAATCATCAGCCTGCATGTAACACCAAATTGTATTAGTAAAAAGCCATTTATAGACTAAATAATAAAAATGAAAGCACACCTCTATAGAGCACTGTTATAGAGAAGTTTCAGTCATAGAACGATCAATGATTACATATCTGAAAGCCTGTTAACAAAGCCAAAGCCACAAATAAAACAACCGAGATAAGTAGATAACAAAACGAAAAACGGAAAGAGTGTTATTAAACAACCAAAGGTAAATAAGCGATCGAATTACCTATCTGAAACCAAAACGCCGACTTGGAGCCAAAGCTGATCCAATATTCATTTCACTCTAAAATTAACACATAGGGTAATATTTTTGGCACCAATCTTAATACTAAATTTTGTTGATAAAAATATTCAAAAGTAAAAAACAACTCAACACTTTTTTCATTTGGAAAAAATTAAGAAACTAAGTAAGCAAGAAGATGATTTTTTGACACTAAATTCGAAGAGATGAAGAAAGATGATAGAATCACACATAAACTATCAATTATCAGCAAAGTTAGAAACTTGTACCTACATGAACCCTAAATTCACATTAAATAGTTATTTACCCTTCAAATGGAGCAATTTTCTAACCACTGATGAACACATAAAACAAAGTTAATGTACCCAGAAACCATATGCAATTTCTCCCAAAGAAAACTCAGACTTTTTTATAGAAATAGGAAAAATTAATACAAAAAAATGATAACTTTTAAACTTCACTTTCTTAACATTGAAAAGCCCTCTCATAAAACACTGATTCACACATTTTTATCAATTCATATCTCAAAACATTTCACATTTTTAATAGCAACTAATCAATTGATAACATGAATTTTTTATGCTACAACATCCAAAATTGGAAAAACAAAAGGGGAATTATAAATTCCATTGTTTACATCTTCAGATCTGATTATTTTATAATCAAATCAACAACAAAAGGTAAAAAAGAAAACCTAATACCCTAAAAACGAACTGTTCTATAATGAAATCAATAATAAAAGATGAAAAATATGAAAACCAAGATAAAGCACACAGAGAATTAGAGTCATCCGTAAGGTGAAACAGACTGAAAACAAAAGGATGAATGAAAATCGAACCAAACAAACTAATATACAATATACCTGTTGAAATCAAATGAAGAGGAAACCGATCGAAGAAAAAAGAGCAAAAAACATCGCCCCAATCACTGGAAAATAAATGGATGAAATAAAAAAGAACAAAGCGAATGAATACTATCGATAAATATAGATACGCAAAAAGTAGATTAACGAAGAAGATACCTAATAGTCAAAAGAAGATTTGTTACGTGTTTGTTGAATCATCAAGACGTTGATGAATCCAGTAGAAGCAACGATGAATGGGATGGAAGGAGGCTAGGGTTTAGAAAATAGAGGTTGTGAAGTATTTGGGGTGAGTGGTGGTGGCGGCGGCGGAGAGAGTGGCGGTTGGTGGTAAACAGTTGAAAGTATTTGGGGATCTGGTGTTTGAAACCGAATTGATGATGATGCGGATCTTGAAACCCTAGATGGAAAGATTGCTTAATAGGGGAGAAGAATGAGTTGGGAGGCAGAACGTATGGAAAGAGGGAGAAGAATGAGATGGAAAGCTTTAGATTTGAGAGAGAGGGGATGATTGAAAGTGTGGTTTGAAATTTGAAAGTGGAGCCAGAACATATCCTTTCTCATAAAGTTGTTATTTTGAAAATTGTATAATAATCACACTTATATTAAATACAAAACGGAATTATGATATCAGCAGGGACACGTGACATATGTTAATGGTTGACACGTAGGCAGATTTACATCAGCTCATCTTCTCTTATTATAGATAGTATAGATTGTATTATTATTCCGGAATATCCCATTTGTATGGATAATCCTTGTCAACTGAATCTCCAAAAAGGTGGGGGGATCTGTATGATCTCCTATTTTCGGGTATGATCCTAATATAACTACAACTTCCAAAAAGGAGAAACCCTAAACCACCAAACAATATAAATGGAGGAGGCTAAACCTAAGGTATGATCATCTACTCTCACATGGATAACCTCATTTCTGTGACGAGTCCTAACGGTGTTCAGTTTTGTAGGTTATGATTTTAGTTGCCGATGTGATAGTTAACCTAAGGAGATCCACCTTTTAGGTACACGTTTCTTCAATTTTCAAGCATTATTCTTTACTTCTATAATTTGAACGAGTATAAGGAATGCTGTGTAAATTTATACGGAACATAAAAAAAGTATTAAAAACCAAACTCTTAATATCAAATTTTACTTTTTTTTTTCTCATAAAACATGTTACCAAAATTTACAAATATATATATATATATATATATATATGAATTATAGTAGATAAAACATAAAATCAAAAATCCTATTTAGATATTAAAAAAATAAACTAGTGTAAAGTATAGGTGAAAGATCAAATAGTAAGTTACAATTTGGTAGGAAATCTAAGAAGGGATAAGCAAAGAAGGGATATGGTTTTGATATGTGACACATTAAATATTAACAAGAAGGGCATTTTTATCAATTGTGAACCAGTCCATCTTTAATCTCATATCGTCATCTCTCCTTCTCCAAACCCCCATCTTCCAAAACTAGTAACCCTAATCACTTTCTTAGATTTATTCTTACTAGCATCAACATTTCTTCACAATCGATGGATTCTACTATGAATTCATGCCTAACTTTTTATGGATTTGGAAATGTAAATAGTGAAGCACCAAAAGTGTATTGTCCGGCCGATTGCGCGAAATCTAACACTCGTTGAAGGTGTTGGTGAGAGAGTTGATAATTAAAGCCTAATCAAACGAGGCCGATACACAAAACTGCCACAAGTAAGACCTCAAATTGAGGTAAATCTAGATCGGAGATGCCGAAGTTGACGCTGGAAAACAATAACAGACGTCGAAATTCCATTTCTCGGATGAATAAAGCAAGGAATAACAAGGAAATTGTTGATTTAGTGAAGAATCTGTTGAATTGTAACATGTTATGTTTGATGAGGAATGGGTGAAAATGAGAAGTAAAGTGTGTTTTTTTTTTTTTCACCTCAGTTGTGATTTGTTTTTCACCACAATTATGTTTTTCACCTCAAATGTTTTTTTGTATGAAGTTTTCACCTCAATTGTGTTCTTCCTGCAGTTTTAACAAACTCAATGCTGATAATAATTAGCATGCAACCTGCAAGATAATGTTAAAAAAACGTAACGATAAAAAAATATGTAAAATACAACACGGAAGTGGAAGTGAGAGAAAAAAATATCTTGTATGGACCATAGCACGCTTAAAAAAACTCACGCTCCTCTTTCGTTTTGAAAAATTCCACCCCTTTAATCTCAGTTATCCATTATTCAATCTACGATCTACAAAACTTCCTTAAGCCTTCTATAAAAAATCAAATTTCTATTATATCTTGACCCCTAAAGTGTATCCGAATATTTATCGTTTTTGACCCGTCTTAGTAAAAATTGTGATTTTAAACAATATAATTTTTATAACTATATTTAACATAATTACTGATAATAAGAAAAATTGAAATATTAGAAACCGCAACAAACTTGCATGAAAAAGTAGTCATTTTAATACGAACACATTTCAACAACAATTATTAATTTTAACACCTAAATTATTATATTTTTATATATTAAAAAAGCTAAACATTGGAAATGATATGAAGCTTGAAATTTTACCCATCCAAAGACAAAACTTACCTCCATCACTTAAAGTTGAGTAACATGATGACTCCCGTCCAACACGTAAACCTAACATGCATCTCTTTACTCATTGTTATGTCATCTCTTGCCTTTCATCCGAATTCTCCAAAAGCAAGATATGTCACCTCCCTTTTGTCATCACATTAAAAATGGTTTACTTTTTATTATATATCTTTTTTCATAAAAACAATATAGAAATAGTTATTATAGGTGAACTTACATGTGAATTATATATACATGTAATGTAGATGGAGATGTCAAATAACTTGTAGTCTTGTGGTATCAAGGAACTTGTAGTCTTGTGGTATCAAGGTGCTTAGTAAAATTTTTTCTTCCTAATGGGTTGAGGATTCTGGTACTATTATTGACATCGTTTTAGATTTATGCGTAGGTTAATAATATATACAAGTAATAATTCTTTAATAATATGCAACTAAAGAAAAAAAATTAACAACATGGTTACATTTTAATGAATGTTTGAGATTTCTCTGGTTTATTTCTTCACCCAGTAAATTGTGTCTTTCTCTCCTTTTGTCCGTTCGACAAATAAAGGATACAAATTAGTTTTCTTTTTTGAACAATTTTTAATACTTGTCTTCTGTGAGACTTGAACTCAAGACTTCAGCCTCCCAGACCTAGGTGTTTAACGACTTTCCCTTTGTCAATGGCCCACCATCCCATTCATGAATACAAATTAGTTGATAATTATTTAGTGGTTATCATTTCATGCACAAACATTAATGCATCATGAGCCAATCATTAGTTTTCAACACAAACATTAATGCATCATGAGCCAATCATCAGTGTTAATTATTGGTGAGGTTACTTTCAAAACTAACTGTCAAAAGACATGAAATCAAAGACGAAAACTCTTATTACGAACTTGAACACTTACAAATCACCGAAACAATCACGAACAGAAAGATCTCACACGCTCTTACACTCCTAACACACACAGATCATCAACTTAATGATCTGTTACACACCTTGACTCACAAACGAAGATCTGAACACTAGATCTTTACAAAAGAAGAGAACCAAGATAAACCCTAGGAGAAAGAACGAAACAATACAGAGAAAATATCTAGAACAATGATTGAATAATCTCTCATCAGACTCATTGAGTTTACTTATATCAAAGTCGGTCATGTGAATATCAAGCCCAGTCCAGGTCCAGTAGTAATCCACATGTAATCAAGCCCAGTCCAGGTCCAGTAGTAAGCCCAACATCCAAAACGTGTGTGCCCATGTCCAGTCTCCAAGCTCAGCCATGTAACAAACAAACAAAATATTAATAAAAGTAATATAAGTAACAAAATATTAGTGATAAAAGTGATGATATGTATATATTTTCAACACCCCCCTCACTTTTATTACTAAATACATCAAACAGGTTTAACCACTTACACGCCTCAACATGTTGATGTACTAACATCCCCTTTGTAAAAACATCAACTACTTGTTTTTCTGAACTAATCCCAACAGTTTTAATGCTTCCAGTTTGTATTTTTTCTCTTAGAAAGAAAAGATCCAACTCAAAATGTTTTGTTCTATCATGAAACACCGGATTAGCAGCAATTGATATCGCTGCAGTATTGTCACAAAACACCGAAACTGGTAAAGTAACGGATACATGTAATTCGGATAAAAGATTTATTAACCACAAAATTTCACATGTCGCAGCACACATTGCTCGGTATTCAGCTTCTGTTGTAGACCGAGATACCGTGGACTGCTTTTTACTTTTCCAAGCAACTAAAGATTGTCCTAAGAAAATACAATAACCAGACACAGATCTTCGTGAAACCAAACATTTGCCCCAGTCAGAGTCTGCATATGCAGATAACTCAAAACCACCAATTTTACTTAACAATACTCCTTTTCCAGGAGAACTCTTAAGATATCGCAACACTCGCATAGCCAAAAGAAAATGTGCCTTTGTTGGTTTATGCATAAATTGACTCAAAACATGTACAGAATATGCAATATCTGGGCGGGTATGAGACAAATAAATTAACTTGCCAACCAACCTTTGATACCCAGTAACATTAATAAAACTAGCACTTTCTTTTTCACACAAACTATTAACAGCAAAGTTTGGTTCAATCGGACTACTAACCGGTTTACACCCAGTCATTCCATAATCTGCTAACAATTCTAGACAGTATTTACGTTGTGACAAACATAATCCATCATTAACCTTAAGTACTTCAATACCTAAAAAATACTTAAGGGTTCCTAAGTCTTTAATTAAAAACTTGGAATTAAAAAACTTCTTAACCTCAATAATTTCATTTTCAGAATTACCGGTAATAACAATATCGTCAACATAAACCAGCAGAACAATAAACACAGAATCAGAAGATTTCACAAACATAGAATGATCACATTTACTTTGGCAAAAACCCAATTCAAACAATACACTTAACAGTTTAGCATTCCACATACGAGGCACTTGTTTAAGCCCATATAACGACTTATTTAATTTACAAACTCTTGTTTCACTCTTTGAAAAATACCCTTCAGGTAACTTCATGTAAACATCCTCAACAAGATCACCATATAAAAACACATTATTTACATCTAATTGATAAATTTGCCAATTATACTTTACAGCAAGTGTTAAAACACAACGAACAGTAATCATTTTAACAACAGGAGAGAAAGTTTCATCAAAATCAATACCTTCTCTCTGACTAAACCCTTTAGCCACTAATCTGGCTTTATATCTATCAATTTCACCGGTCGACTTATATTTTATCTTAAAAACCCATTTACACCCAATAGCTTTTCTATCCGCAGGTAAATCTACAAGACTCCAAGTATTATTTCTATTTAGTGCCTCTATTTCATTATCATTAGGTTTTAAAAAAGTTCCATCAATAAAACCAGTTTTATTTTTAACCCTCAAAGCCAAACTCATTGCATTAGCCCATACAGTATAATTTTCAGTTCCCTTAAGCTTTATATTCACCACAGTCAAACTTGTAGAATCGCTAGCATGCAAATACAAAGGATTATCTGGTTCTAGTTTACTTATTAAAGTTTCACCAAACAAGTTCATAAGATCTGCCATTATTAACTAAGTCACACACAACCAAGTAATCAGACAACAAGATAACAGCAACAAATCTGTCAAAAAATAGCAACAAATCACAAGATAACAGAATACTCACAAACAAGTAATCAGACAATATCACAAGATAACAACAACAAATCCGTCAAAATAATAGCAAATCCTAATGCAACAGACTGAACCCTGTCTGTATCCCAAAACAACAAACCGGCCCAACTAGTCCGCTAACATGATGCCTAAAATGCAAGACAGAAAATAAAGAAAGTAATAACAAGAAACGATCTCACCGAGACAGCAAACCCTAGAAAGGGTTTCTCCAGTTCCGAACAGGATTTTACAACCTTCAAGGGTTAAACCCTAAGTGGAACAGCAGCTTCCTTAAGTGTTCCTCTCCGAAGACACCAGAAATGGAATCGGCAAACCAAGGTTCACCACGACTCTGCAGACCTTCAAGAAATCACCAGATCCCCAAATCAAGAACCCTAGATCCGAACAATCGAACCCAAGGCGAACAACAGAAATGAATAATCAGAAGATCAGGGCTCTGATACCATGTCAAAAGACATGAAATCAAAGACGAAAACTCTTATTACGAACTTGAACACTTACAAATCACTGAAACAATCACGAACAGAAAGATCTCACACGCTCTTACATTCCTAACACACACAGATCATCAACTTAATGATCTGTTACACACCTTGACTCACAAACGAAGATCTAAACACTAGATCTTTACAAAAGAAGAGAACCAAGATGAACCCTAGGAGAAAGAACGAAACAATACAGAGAAAATATCTAGAATAATGATTGAATAATCTCTCATCAGACTCATGGAGTTTACTTATATCAAAGTTGGTCATGTGAATATCAAGCCCAGTCCAAGTCCAGTAGTAAGCCCAACATCCAAAACGTGTGTGCCCATGTCCAGTCTCCAAGCTCAGCCATGTAACAAACAAACAAAATATTAATAAAAGTAATATAAGTAACAAAATATTAGTGATAAAAGTGATGATATGTATATATTTTCAACACTAACCACATTCCAATTAATGAAAAAGTAAGCTGAGATTAGTTATACAACCTTAGAGGGGGCTCCCAATAAGGTTTCATCATATAGAGGACAAGGTTATGCGCCAAGATCAAAGATATGATATGTGTCTTAACAGATCATCTAGCCTAAGGATATAAAACCATGTTAATCAACGATCTTCTCACATAAGTGAATCCGACCATATCCCCACTTCCTAGTAAAGGGAAGGATCATACACCAGTCTTTATAAAGAGAATACTTTATGAGATCCGTTAAAACAAGGGTTAATATGCTTGAATAATATACATTATGTTCACATCTTAAACTTTCCACACATATATGTCTCATACACATACAAGTTAATTGTCTAAGAAACATAACAAATATATCTTTGTTTAATGCACTAAGCTCCCTTTGATCTCAAACTATATTAGATTAGGAGGTGATCCAAAAGCAATAGCTATTTGATAATAGCAGCTGGAATCACAGAGAGTAGCCAACCCAGACCAGTAGCACAGTCCTATAAGCCCAACCCAACAGTTGCTAACTTTCTTTCAAATAAGATCTGTCCGAGCTGGCATTATTTTTTAAACCACATTCTCTTGACGTAGAAAAATCCCCTTTATTTGTGGGTAATACAGAATTAGCTCTATCTTATCCAATGGGAAACTTTAGAGTTCATCCTTTAGTTGTTCAGGCAGTGCAATACTTCCTCTCGAGATATTGGTGTATAGATCCTTCCCAGCCAGACAAGGAGCATGTGTTACTAATTGGCTTGATAGTTCAAGTAGTAATGGAGGTCTGTGGTAGTCAAGTATGTCTATTGCTAGAGGAGAAAAGTAGTGAATCTTAGTACCCTGTAAGCGTGAAGTCAGGCTTTTCTAACTCCTAGTCAGCTAGTAGAAGGATGAACATGAAAGAAAGTTAGTTTACCCTAAGCAAAGTCAAGAGAGAAAGGTGGTAGCTTTCCATGCAAGCTATTCTAGCAAGTCCTTTTTGTACCACCATGTGAGACCTTATAAGAAAATCCCAAATAGCGAACACATATCGTATATCAAATGCAGTTATCACATTTACACTGTTCTCAATTAATCTGAAGTTTATCTTCATTAGCAACGTCTTACAAATGAATATAGTGATCACAGTTACAAGCTTCTCATAAAAAAATAGTGATCACCTCTTGATTAACTCTATAATTACTAATCGAAAAACAACCCTAAACACCCTAAAATACACCCCGAATATGAGAACCGGTCCTAAATAACATTTATATTAATAAAAATCAAATAAAAGCAATTATTTAAGGTTCTCGCGGGCCACGACCCGGTCCCCCAGATCTGTCGCGGGGCGCAACGGGGTGACACCAGGCGAACCTCAGGCCGCCACGTGTCCTTGAACGTGTGAAGCCTACCGGTCGCGGGCCGCGAAGGGAAGAACCAAGTGGGTCGCGGGGCGCGAGCCGCCATATGATCAGCCCTATAAAAGGGGCCTCAGGCCTCATTTGTTCGACGTTCAATTTCTTTTTTTCTCTCTGATATATAGTGCGAATTTTAACGGGTATTATACCCCTAAAAAGCGAAGCTCTGCCTCGTTGTAAGTATTATAACCCTCGATCACGTATTTGTTACCCTACCCGATTGATCTAGGGCTCCGTAACGCATGTCAAGGTTCTGCCTGACTCAGTTCGTTGGAGTTCTGTCTCGTGTTATATGGCTAATGTGATTTGGGTTATCTTGCTAACACGTGTGCATTGTTTAATTTTTAATAGATAATAACCAGGAGTATCACCAGGAAGCTATAGTATTATCTAAGTCAGCAAAGTGAGTACATTCTCTTTTGGTAAAACCTTTTCGTGAGTCATTGTTTCAAATATTTTAGAAAACCCTAAATTTTTAAGATGCTTACAGTGATTAAGTTTTTGTGATTCTACAATTATCATCAGTATGTGGGGTTTTGTATACATTACTTGACACTCGTTACTATTGCGAATAGTAGCATGACCGTAAGCACGGGGGACAAAGGTTGCCCAGTAGCAATGCTGTATTGAATAACTGGATAGATATAAACATTGCAAATCTTAATGCTGTAAAGTTATAAACACTTGTTTTAATTAAACTGGGATGCACTCGCCAATATTTCTTGCTGATAAAATCTTCTTAAAACACGTTTCAGGTAACTTAATGTGAAGCTAATAGAAGGCAGCTGGAGAGCACTGAAGGCTTAAAGAAGTGGCTATAAAAGTTACCTAAATAAAAAGGAGATTTTTGTTTTCAATAATTAGGGTTTATCCCTATAAATGTATTATGTACGAAACTTGGGTTTTATCCCATTTATTATAAAAGTTTGGTTTTTTGAAACTCTGATAATATTTCCTAACTACGGTCCTGATGTGACAACCCGCACTAAACCAGGTATCCGTACGACTTAATTAGTAATTAATTACTGCTGAATTACTGTGCTTACTTGAACTTGTGAATAAACTGCTACTTGAATACTGATACATGTACTTACTTGCATCATACTTGCTTGCTGTCACTACATTATTTACATGCTGAACCTTAGTGACAAACATGATGCACAAAAAGCACAGTAGCACTATAACGGATAACCTATTGAACATGCTGATAAAGCCAGCATCAGGCAAACACTGCCTCTAAAGGCCTGTAAGAGCCTGAGATATTTTGCTACACTAGTGGTGAGTGTAGGGATACAAGGGTTGTAGAACTGCGTCTCTAGGAATAAGTCACTATGACTGGATGTGCCTAAAACGTACTCTAAGTACAAAACTCAGCACTTTACATAATAATTCAGCTTTTAGCTAACTAATAAAGTGCCAAAACATGAGAAAATATTGCTAGACACTTTCCAAAGTGTCAGGAATGAGTTGTGTCACTAAAAAGGGTATTAACGACACTTAAAGCTTTGTTAAGCACTGTAACGGATTACTATCCAACCGAACAACCGGACTATACCCGGGACATGAAAATATTGTTATCTTCATTATTTATCTTTTTCTGAGCCAGTTAGGGTCCCTGAATACCCTAACACCCGTCATAACATACTACACACTAATAACTGGGTTAAACACTTAACTAACTTGGTTTAACCTAACTAATACTTAGTGACTAGTTGAAATCGAACTAGACCCTCCCCCCCTCTTTACAACCGTCCCCATGTGGGGGACATACCATGTCCTCTATATTATTATTATAATCCTCATGCTTATTATCTAGGAGGCATAAGAACCAATGGGTAATTAACTTATGATTTGCCTATAAGATCATGTCTAAACACAACATAATCATTCATAACACACCACAACCTCACACACTTCTCTCTCCCTCCCTTTGGTTCACGGCCGAGAACACCCACCCCTTACCCATCATATTTCGATTTTCAACAAGCCATTCCAAGATCATTCTAGTATCAAGGATCGTATACAAGGAGTCTTGGAGCAAACGGAACGCGAAGGACCTCTTTATCTTGCTTTTATCCACGCCATTTTCGTCAAGATTCTTCCCTAGCCTCGAGCTAGTGGTATGTTACTTAAAACACCTTCTTGAACTAATCTAAAGTGGTTAAAAGGGAATTGTATCGGTTAAAACTCGTTAACATGCAAGATGATACTTTAAAGTCTACTAAAAACATGAAAAATGATGGTTAAAAGCTCACTAGTTGTGTAAATGTTGTAGTAATTGAAATTTGTGATTATTTGGACCCGATCTATGTTGTGGTAGCTCGGATCACCGTTTAACCCGGTGTAGTCATGTTCATGGATCATGACATAAGGCTATTTTAGAAGTAACAAGGGTTAAAAGGTGAAACTCTACCACACGCGAATCATGAACTTGTGTAAAAGAGTTTTACTTGTGAAATTGTGTTTAAAACTAGCAGATCTACGCATCTGCAAGTGGTATTTTCAAGGAACCACGTATCAAAGAAATCATGTATTTTAAAAGATGGATTTTACACCAACAAGCATGATTTTTATAAACCACAAGTGTGTAAACACTTGTGAAATGAAAAGATCCGACAAAATAACAGTTTTTGTAAAAGATGGCGGGAAGTTGTAAAGATAGATTTTCTCTAAAAACGGCGTTTTTACAAGATCAAATTACCTTATATGAAGATCTACTAAATTTAAGGGGATTTACACCACAGTTTTGGGAAAACTGCAAGTTCATGTAATTTTTGGCAATTTACACATATGTTGATTTGTTGTTGTGATGAAAGTTGTTCTGATCAAATAAAGAAAATTGTTGAGTTGGTTTATTAAAGAAAATGATACGCTTGAAAGCGTGGCCACCTCCAGTTACAGAGGAAACTCTGGCGAAATTTTTCTAAAAACCTAACACTTAGAACTATTTACACTACAAGTGTTAGAATTATTTTTGACATGTTTTCGAAATATAAATTTCGCCATGACTTTATTTACTAAATATTCGAAGGTGGGATTTTCACAAAATTTAACGTGATAAATATATATTTTCACACACTGTTTATGATTATTTTGTGAAAATACATAAATATTATTTTTAGAGTAAAAATAATATTTACGAACGTTAACGAATCCAAAATAATACGAACGCTTTCACCATAAATATATAAGTTACACCGGTAAGTATATTACCACTCGACTGTTAAAACGTAACTTACGCACTTACGGAAATATTTATGAACGCGTATTTTAACAACGTATTATTGGAGAAAAATTATGTGAAATGAAAATATAATAGTTTTGAGAAAAATACTTATATTTTGGAATTGGCAATATACATATATTAAGTGAGACTTAATGATATAATTTGAACGCACATGTATTGAATCCCCCATCCTTGGGAAGGAAAATAACTACCAAGTATACAGAATGTAAACACGAAATAGTTGCCTAACTATTTCCCAAAAACTTAAACCATGAAGCTAAGGCACGGCCGTCCGTCTAATAGAGTTAGCACGTGTAGGTCGTCATACAGCTGATTGATTTGGAGGCATACTTGGTAGAGACGCACCACTGTGAGTTCATGTCCCCCTTTTCTCTAACTGTTTTCAGTTTTCTTAAACTACGGGGGTGAAATACATGTTACTATGATTACGAGTACTTTATACACGGTATGGTTAGCGTAAGGAGGTTTACTACTTAGATCATGTGAGTGGGTAGGAGCAATATGAGGCCATTAGTCCTCATGTCGGGACCGAGGGACAGGAGCGGTAGATCTATCTGGGTGTAGCGAGCCCAGCCCCAGGCCAAACTAGAAACGGACCTTGGGGTGACTTTGTCCACATACTAATGCCGTGGCGAAATCTGCTAGGTTTGAGTCTCCCTATTTGCACTTCACATATATCAGTGGCCTTGCAAACCATTGGTGATCTCAATTCCCTTATTTGCTACATACCAAGACTATTTTTATGCTCACAAAGGTTTACTTACTCACTTACACATGAACTCGCTCAACATTATTGTTGATTTTTCAACTTACATGTATTTCAGGAAATTAAAGATCTGGCGCGGTATGTTATGTTTTCCCGCTGCATAAGGGTTCCAAGGTCATCCCAGTTTAGGAAATGTGATTCTTTCCTGGACAAGTCACAAATCTTAAACTGCGTTTATTTCATGTTGATGTTTATGTTTTTCAAGACAATGTTTTAAGTTATGAGGTTGTAAGTCCCTAAGACAATGTTATGTTACTCTGGTTTTAAAACTTAATCGAATGGATGATCTTGCATGATTTTACTTTATATAGCTTTGTTATGGTTAAGCTATGGTATTAAGAAGTCACACCAAATTAACCACGCTTCCGCAAAGCCAGGGTGTGACAGCTTGGTATCAGAGCTCTGATCATAGGGAACTAGGATTCTTTCTCGAGTCTAGACTATGATCACTAGGGCTCTCACGAAAACATTTTACTGCATACCACTTAAGTCCAGATCCAAAACTTTTTACAAACAAATGTTGAGCACGTTGATTTATTATAGGCTCAGCCTGGAGGGCTGAGGCTCGGTCTGGAGGATCGAGGCTCGGTCTAGGTGACCGAGGTAGTTGGCTAGTGAGGCTAGGAAGAGTAGGCTCAGTCATGAAGGCTGAGGCTCGGTCAAGGGGACCGAGGCTCGATCTAAGAGGTCGAGGTGGAGGATAGAGCAGTCTTAGAGACTGGGAAGAATTTGGCTAGTGGGACTAGGAGAATTATTTGATTGACTAACATGTTTATATGAATATATGATTGATTAATATACGTATATGTGTTTGTGTTACAAACGTCATGCTTTCATCAAGTACTAGAAAGATGGACACTACGAATCCCATGGCCATAGTATCAGACGACATAGTTTCATCGAAGCACGAGGTGTACATTTCCGATACTACCGGCACAGACAATGACGACTTTCAGCCCTTTTGCGCTGCCTGAAGTCGTAGCAAAGCCTACTGATGGCCATCTTGTTGGGAATTTGTCCCCCTTGCCGCTTATCCTGTTGTTGATATGCCCCCTCCCGACGTGGCCTCTGACGACGATAACGATCTACTGGAGGAGGACCCATTCGAGGGCAGGGCCCTATTGCTGCTGGTATTAGATTACTGCATGCGGACGCTCCTGTAGGGGAAACTCATGTCCATTCCCCTATCCCAGACTCATTTGAGTTTCTGATATCCGCATCTTCGCACATACAGGGAATGCAGCACCACTCACATGACGCCGACCCTGATATGGCATCATCAGCTGCACCGGATCCCGCCCACAGCTTTGAAGTTTGATCACAGTATTGAGGGTGATCTTGTTCTTCCACCTGGTTTTGATCCAGGCCATGACCTTGAGTTCATACACTTAGACCAGCCCTTGGAGGATCCTGTAACCTCTGTGTTTGTTGATCCAGCTGATCTTGAGATGGAGTTTTTGTTCCGGAGCCGGCCGTGGCCCCTGAGCCAGGCACTGCTCCTGACCCCACATTGGAGCATGACCCTGTTCATGCCAATGCACCTACTGTTGCTCCTTGATTGATCATCTGCTTGGACGAGAGAAAATTTGGGGTAACTGTGCAAGACAATTTATTATTATTGGGGCCCACGTAATAACGATTTGTAGTGCACAGGAATCCTGGTGGACTCTGCGGGTCAAGCTAATGAAAACCAATGTAGCAGGAAATATCTAAAACACGAATGACCAAGGCGAGGCGATGTAGCCTCGAGTTCATTCTATTACAAGCAACAAGCCAAATTGGCAAGCCTATGTGAAGGCTCAGAAATTTACTTCCCCACTCATACATTGAGTATATTTGCGTGTGAAATTGGGTGATTACATGATGGCTTATGTTGCTCATAGACAATTGAAACATTGTCTAACCCGCTTCACACCACTTCGACAAAAGGGAATGTCACCCAGACGTGACACAAACACCAGTACGTTGCCAAGGACAGAAGCCGAGCTGCAAGAACGCATCTCACAGATAAATGCACGACATGAAGCCCTCCGCTCTAAGTACAACGATGGCATTACTGGAAATAACCCTCCAACTGGCTGCACCTATAAACAGTTCCTGAACTGCAAGCCTTTGAACTTTGACGGAACAGGAGGCGCCGTTGCATTTGTTCGTTGGTCCGAAAAGACCGACTCCATTCTAAGAATGAGTAACTGTTCGCCCCAACAGAGTGTTACCTATATCTCGGGGATATTTCTAGATGGCACACTCTCTTAATGGAACCTCCAGGTTCAGACCCTTGGCACAGACGCTGCTTATGCACTGAGCTGGGACGAGCTCAAGGAAACGATTGAGAAGAAATGTTGTTTTAGGACTGGAATTTAGAAGCTTGAGGTGGAGTTCAGGAATTTGAAAATGGACGAACCAGAAATTCCTGAACTTGTCCAGCGATCGCACGACTTATCTAGGGTCGCCCCCCTACTTAGTCAAACCGGAGTTCAAAAGGATTGAACGATTTATTTGGACACTTGCACCCCAGATCAGGGGTATGGTTACTACCTCAAAGCCCTCAACCATTGCAGAGGCTATCAATATGGGTGATCTATTTATAACATGAGATGTTATGTGATTGATAACATGAGATGTTATGTGTTGATATTGTTGTATACTTACGTACACTCTACTTATTATGACCTGACCAACGTAAACCATCTTTTAGAAGATGCCGCCAAGACGAGAGACACACATGCCTACTAATCAGGCAGAACTCCAGCAAATTATCGCTACTGCCATTGCACAATACGCCGCCTCTCAAGGAGGGACTAGTGGAAGCAACTCTGGCAACACTGGCAACAACAATAATCCACCTCATGGTAATACTAAGTCATTTAGACATACCATGACCTAATTGGATATCTTTAGCAATGATGCTAATGCCAAACGTATGTTATAACGTATGTGCAGGATGCACCTACAAGCAGTTCTTAGACTGCAAGCCCGTAAACTTTGATGGCACAGGAGGTGCTGTCGCCTTTGTTCGTTGGGCTGAGAAAACCGAATCTGTTCTTCGCATGAGCAAGTGCGCGCTGGATCAGCAAGTCACCTATATCTCAGGGCTGTTTCTAGATGGAGCCCTATCCTGGTGGAATCTACAAGTTCAGACACTAGGCGAAGTTGCTGCCTACGCGCTGACCTGGACCGAACTAAAGGAACTTATGCGCAAAAAGTACTATTCCCGCGCAGAAATCCAGAGATTGGAGACCGAGTTTTGGCATTTGAAAATGGACGGTCCAAAGATCGCAGAATACGTTCAAAGGTTCCATGACTTATCGCATGTGGTACCCTACATGGTCACTCCTGAGTTCAGGAGAATTGAACGCTTCATTTGGGGACTAGCTCCTCAAATCATAAGCATGGTAACCTCATCCAAGCCTGCGACCATTACTGAGGCGATCGATTTGAGCATGGCTCTCACAGAGGAGGCTATTCGCCTGAACAAGTTTGATGATGCTGAGCATAAGAAGAAAGAGACTCACGTCGAGTCATCAGGAGGTAGCAAACGGAAGTTCTCAAACTTCAAGCAGGACGCCAGTGTGGCGGTTAAGAAAGGAGGATCAGGCACGCTAGCTCAGGTTACAGCTGGTAGTGGAAAGAAAGGAAAAGGATATCAGGGCACCGAGCCCAAGTGTAATACCTGTCAACGCCATCATACTGGCCATTGTAGTGTGAAAGTATGCGAAGCATGTGGAAAGCCGGGCCACTTGAAGGATTCTTGTTGGGCTAGTGCTGGCTGGGGAGGCCAAGGAGGATTTGGGAATAGGAATAATAATCGTGGTGGTAATCGCCCACAAGGAAACTATGGAGGAAACGGGAATCGAGGAAACTTTGCGAATCAGGTTGGCAATGCAAACCAAAACAACAACCAAGCTGGAAATGGAGGTGGAAACGGGCAAAGACTTGGATGCTATAACTGCGGTGATATCGGGCATTTTAAGAAGAACTGCCTAGAGTTAAACCAAGCCCGTGGAAGAGTGTTCCAAATCGAAGCTAGGGAAGCGCGCCAGGACCCCAATGTTGTTACTGGTACGTTCCCTGTAAATCAACGCTATGCATCCGTTTTATTTGATACTGGTGCCGATTATAGCTTCGTGTCGTTAGAATTTAAGAATATGCTTGGGTTAGCCGCTAATAAGTTAGATATTCCCTACTCAATCGAATTGGCCAATGGGAAGTTAGTAGAAGCCAATGAAGTTATCAGAGGTTGTGTGATCGAATTAGGAGAGCGTGAGTTTGCTTTAGATCTACTACCAGTCCAGTTGGGAAGCTTCGACGTGGTAGTAGGAATGGATTGGTTATCAGGCAACAAGGCTGAGATAGTTTGTCACGAAAAGATTGTTCGTATCCCAACCGAAGATGGCGATGGTTCACGGAGAGAAGCGTGATATGCCGTTAAGAATTATCAACTGCCTGAAAGCGCGAAAGTGTTTGCAGAAAGGATGTGTTGCCTTCCTGGCACACATTGTGGATAAGAAGGCTGCTGAGCCAAGAATCGAAGACATCCCTATCGTGAGGGAATATCCAGAAGTCTTCCCAGAGGACTTACCTGGACTGCCACCTCAGAGACAAGTAGAGTTCCGCATTGACTTAGTTCCAGGCGCCGCGCCTGTGGCTAAGGCACCTTATAGACTTGCTCCGTCTGAGATGCAGGAACTGTCGACACAGCTTCAAGAGTTGTTAGACAAGGGTTTTATCCGACCAAGCTTCTCGCCTTGGGGAGCTCCGGTCCTGTTTGTCAAAAAGAAGGACGGTAGTTTTCGAATGTGCATCGACTACCGGGAGCTGAACAAGCTGACGATCAAGAATAGATACCCTCTGCCAAGAATCGATGATCTGTTTGACCAACTGCAAGGCTCAAGTTTTTATTCAAAGATCGATCTTCGATCTGGATACCATCAGTTAAGGATACAAGAAGAGAGTATCCCGAAGACAGCCTTCAGAACTCGTTATGGACACTACGAGTTCCTCGTTATGCCATTTGGTTTGACAAACGCACCTGCGGTATTCATGGATCTAATGAATAGAGTTTGCAAGCCGTACTTGGATAAGTTCGTGATTGTATTCATCGATGACATTTTAATTTATTCAAAGACGAAGGCTGAACACGAGCAGCACCTTAGAGCCATTCTAGAGCTGCTGAAGAAGGAACAGCTGTATGCCAAATTCTCTAAGTGCGAATTTTGGCTACGTGAAGTCCAATTCCTTGGGCACGTGGTAAATGGAGATGGAATCCACGTGGATCCAACCAAGATCGAGGCGATCAAGGATTGGGAAACGCCAAAGACGCCAACCGAGATTCGACAATTCTTGGGTTTGGCTGGCTACTATCGAAGGTTCATTGAGGATTTTTCAAAAATCGCTCAACCTTTGACGCTCCTCACCCAGAAAGATAAGAAGTTTGATTGGGGAATCAAACAGGAAGAAGCGTTCCAGATACTGAAGGATAAGCTCTGCAATGCGCCAATCTTAGCACTACCGGAAGGTACAGATGATTTTGTGGTATACTGTGACGCTTCGCGTCAAGGATTAGGTTGTGTGTTGATGCAACGCCAAAAGGTTATTGCTTACGCATCGCGTCAACTGAAAGTGCACGAAAAGAACTATACCACACGTGATTTGGAACTTGGCGCAGTGGTATTTGCACTAAAGATCTGGAGACACTACCTTTATGGTACAAAGTGTACAATCTTTACAGATCACAAGAGCCTACAGCACATATTCAACCAGAAGGAGCTGAATATGAGGCAAAGACGATGGGTTGAGTTGCTGAACGATTACGACTGCGAGATAAAGTATCATCCAGGGAAGGCGAATGTAGTCGCCGATGCCCTAAGTCGGAAGGAGAGGATCAAACCCATAAGGGTTAGAGCTTTAGAAATGATTGTCCGAACCAATCTTTCCTTGCGCATTCGTGCCGCGCAGAAAGAAGCTCTCAAGGAAGGAAACCTTGAAGAAGAATATCTCCGTGGGATGGAGAAGCTACTGGTACCAAACGAGGAAGGAACGTTATGCTTCGAGAAAAGGATTTGGGTTCCTCTGTTTGGTGGTTTAAGGAAAGTTATTTTTGATGAAGCTCACAAATCACGGTACTCTATCCATCCTGGAGCGGATAAGATGTACCAGGATCTCAAAGATTGTTATTGGTGGCCTAGGATGAAAGGCGATGTTGCTGTGTATGTGAGCAAATGTTTAACGTGCGCTAAGGTTAAAGCCGAATACCAGAAGCCTTCAGGACTTCTACAACAACCTGAGATTCCCAAGTGGAAATGGGAACAAATCTCCATGGATTTTATTACAAAGCTGCCAAGAACGCCGAGAGGCCATGACACTATTTGGGTAATAGTGGATCGATTAACAAAGTCAGCACACTTCTTACCTATCAGAGAGAAGGATAACACTAGCAAATTGGCTGAAATTTACATGAGAGAGATCGTCGCGCGCCATGGAGTACCTCTCTCAATCATCTCTGATAGAGACGGAAGGTTTGTGTCAAGGATATGGCAATCCTTCCAAGAAGCCTTTGGCTCTCAATTGAATCTGAGCACTGCGTTTCATCCGCAAACTGACGGTTAAAGCGAGCGAACGATACAGACTTTGGAAGACATGCTGAGAGCGTGTGTTATGGATTTGGGCGGTAGCTGGGACAAACATTTGCCTTTGGTCGAATTTTCATACAACAACAGCTACCACACCAGTATTGGTGTCACGCCATTTGAAGCCCTTTACGGACGCAAGTGCCGACCACCCTTATGTTGGGCTGACGCAGGTGATAGGCAGCTTGCTGGTCCCGAAATCGTCCAAGAGACGACAGACAAGATCGCGCAGATTCTTAAATGCATCGAAGCAGCTCGCCACAGACAGAAGGCCTATGCGGATCCAAACCGGAAACATGTGGAATTCCATGTTGGAGAAATGGTGTTATTGAAAGTTTCACCCTGGAAGGGTGTGGCACGCTTCGGAAAGCGTGGGAAGTTAAATCCACGCTACATTGGTCCCTTCAGAATTCTGGAAAGAATAGGACTAGTAGCATACAAGTTGGACCTACCTGCTGAACTGAATGGTGTTCACGACACCTTTCATGTATCCAATCTAAAGAAAAGTCCAACTCAAGTCACCGTTGCCATTCCCGCCGACGAGATTCATGTTGACGACACGCTCCACTTCGTTGAAGAACCTGTTGAGGTCACGGATTGGAAAGTTAACAAGACCCGCCGGAGCAGTGTCAAGCTCGTCAAAGTTCGTTGGAATGCCAGACATGGTCCTGAATACACCTGGGAACGTGAGGACCGGATGAAAGAGAAATACCCCCACCTTTTTCCTAAGAACCCTGCATCTACAAGCAGAACTTAAATTTCGGGACGAAATTTATTTAATGGGGGGAGAATGTGACAACCCGCACTAAACCAGGTATCCGTACGACTTAATTAGTAATTAATTACTGCTGAATTACTGTGCTTACTTGAACTTATGAATAAACTGCTACTTGAATACTGATACATGTACTTACTTGCATCATACTTGCTTGCTGTCACTACATTATTTACATGCTGAACCTTAGTGACAAACATGATGCACAAAAAGCACAGTAGCACTATAACGGATAACCTATTGAACATGCTGATAAAGCCAGCATCAGGCAAACACTGCCTCTAAAGGCCTGTAAGAGCCTGAGATATTTTGCTACACTAGTGGTGAGTGTAGGGATACAAGGGTTGTAGAACTGCGTCTCTAGGAATAAGTCACTATGACTGGATGTGCCTAAAACGTACTCTAAGTACAAAACTCAGCACTTTACATAATAATTCAGCTTTTAGCTAACTAATAAAGTGCCAAAACATGAGAAAATATTGCTAGACACTTTCCAAAGTGTCAGGAATGAGTTGTGTCACTAAAAAGGGTATTAACGACACTTAAAGCTTTGTTAAGCACTGTAACGGATTACTATCCAACCGAACAACCGGACTATACCCGGGACATGAAAATATTGTTATCTTCATTATTTATCTTTTTCTGAGCCAGTTAGGGTCCCTGAATACCCTAACACCCGTCATAACATACTACACACTAATAACTGGGTTAAACACTTAACTAACTTGGTTTAACCTAACTAATACTTAGTGACTAGTTGAAATCGAACTAGACCCTCCCCCCCTCTTTACAACCGTCCCCATGTGGGGGACATACCATGTCCTCTATATTATTATTATAATCCTCATGCTTATTATCTAGGAGGCATAAGAACCAATGGGTAATTAACTTATGATTTGCCTATAAGATCATGTCTAAACACAACATAATCATTCATAACACACCACAACCTCACACACTTCTCTCTCCCTCCCTTTGGTTCACGGCCGAGAACACCCACCCCTTACCCATCATATTTCGATTTTCAACAAGCCATTCCAAGATCATTCTAGTATCAAGGATCGTATACAAGGAGTCTTGGAGCAAACGGAACGCGAAGGACCTCTTTATCTTGCTTTTATCCACGCCATTTTCGTCAAGATTCTTCCCTAGCCTCGAGCTAGTGGTATGTTACTTAAAACACCTTCTTGAACTAATCTAAAGTGGTTAAAAGGGAATTGTATCGGTTAAAACTCGTTAACATGCAAGATGATACTTTAAAGTCTACTAAAAACATGAAAAATGATGGTTAAAAGCTCACTAGTTGTGTAAATGTTGTAGTAATTGAAATTTGTGATTATTTGGACCCGATCTATGTTGTGGTAGCTCGGATCACCGTTTAACCCGGTGTAGTCATGTTCATGGATCATGACATAAGGCTATTTTAGAAGTAACAAGGGTTAAAAGGTGAAACTCTACCACACGCGAATCATGAACTTGTGTAAAAGAGTTTTACTTGTGAAATTGTGTTTAAAACTAGCAGATCTACGCATCTGCAAGTGGTATTTTCAAGGAACCACGTATCAAAGAAATCATGTATTTTAAAAGATGGATTTTACACTAACAAGCATGATTTTTATAAACCACAAGTGTGTAAACACTTGTGAAATGAAAAGATCCGACAAAATAACAGTTTTTGTAAAAGATGGCGGGAAGTTGTAAAGATAGATTTTCTCTAAAAACGGCGTTTTTACAAGATCAAATTACCTTATATGAAGATCTACTAAATTTAAGGGGATTTACACCACAGTTTTGGGAAAACTGCAAGTTCATGTAATTTTTGGCAATTTACACATATGTTGATTTGTTGTTGTGATGAAAGTTGTTCTGATCAAATAAAGAAAATTGTTGAGTTGGTTTATTAAAGAAAATGATACGCTTGAAAGCGTGGCCACCTCCAGTTACAGAGGAAACTCTGGCGAAATTTTTCTAAAAACCTAACACTTAGAACTATTTACACTACAAGTGTTAGAATTATTTTTGACATGTTTTCGAAATATAAATTTCGCCATGACTTTATTTACTAAATATTCGAAGGTGGGATTTTCACAAAATTTAACGTGATAAATATATATTTTCACACACTGTTTATGATTATTTTGTGAAAATACATAAATATTATTTTTAGAGTAAAAATAATATTTACGAACGTTAACGAATCCAAAATAATACGAACGCTTTCACCATAAATATATAAGTTACACCGGTAAGTATATTACCACTCGACTGTTAAAACGTAACTTACGCACTTACGGAAATATTTATGAACGCGTATTTTAACAACGTATTATTGGAGAAAAATTATGTGAAATGAAAATATAATAGTTTTGAGAAAAATACTTATATTTTGGAATTGGCAATATACATATATTAAGTGAGACTTAATGATATAATTTGAACGCACATGTATTGAATCCCCCATCCTTGGGAAGGAAAATAACTACCAAGTATACAGAATGTAAACACGAAATAGTTGCCTAACTATTTCCCAAAAACTTAAACCATGAAGCTAAGGCACGGCCGTCCGTCTAATAGAGTTAGCACGTGTAGGTCGTCATACAGCTGATTGATTTGGAGGCATACTTGGTAGAGACGCACCACTGTGAGTTCATGTCCCCCTTTTCTCTAACTGTTTTCAGTTTTCTTAAACTACGGGGGTGAAATACATGTTACTATGATTACGAGTACTTTATACACGGTATGGTTAGCGTAAGGAGGTTTACTACTTAGATCATGTGAGTGGGTAGGAGCAATATGAGGCCATTAGTCCTCATGTCGGGACCGAGGGACAGGAGCGGTAGATCTATCTGGGTGTAGCGAGCCCAGCCCCAGGCCAAACTAGAAACGGACCTTGGGGTGACTTTGTCCACATACTAATGCCGTGGCGAAATCTGCTAGGTTTGAGTCTCCCTATTTGCACTTCACATATATCAGTGGCCTTGCAAACCATTGGTGATCTCAATTCCCTTATTTGCTACATACCAAGACTATTTTATACTCACAAAGGTTTACTTACTCACTTACACATGAACTCGCTCAACATTATTGTTGATTTTTCAACTTACATGTATTTCAGGAAATTAAAGATCTGGCGCGGTATGTTATGTTTTCCCGCCGCATAAGGGTTCCAAGGTCATCCCAGTTTAGGAAATGTGATTCTTTCCTGGACAAGTCACAAATCTTAAACTGTGTTTATTTCATGTTGATGTTTATGTTTTTCAAGACAATGTTTTAAGTTATGAGGTTGTAAGTCCCTAAGACAATGTTATGTTACTCTGGTTTTAAAACTTAATCGAATGGATGATCTTGCATGATTTTACTTTATATAGCTTTGTTATGGTTAAGCTATGGTATTAAGAAGTCACACCAAATTAACCACGCTTCCGCAAAGCCAGGGTGTGACACCTGATGTTAAATTATGCTGCCAAATTAATAAACACCGATACCACTTGACTGGCTCGCGGCTTCCGCTCCCGGGGTAGGGGTCGGGGCTGCGACAGAAGGTGGTATCAGAGCTACAGCTACTACTGGTTTAAGCCACTGAGGTGTTCTGCTAATACCTAAATTTTAAACAATTATGTAAGGAAATAACTTATGTGATTATGTTTAAATATGTATATTATTGTCGTGTGTTATTTGACAATTTGTTAGTTTACAGTATGAGTGAGCAATGTACATCCGACACTTACCGTCAATTAGCTAGTTCCGCAAAGAGTGAAGGAACCTCATCTCTGCCAACCCCCTCAGGATACTATGCCGATACTAAGGAAGGAATATTTATCTTTAAGGCCCAACCCGAGGAACCATTCCATCCGAAAAAGAGAGGATGGTTTAGTAAGGGAGCGCATAAAAGGAGGAAAAGAATGAAGAAATTACAACAACAGAGAGCACTAGCAAAATCAAATAGAGAAGTGAATGCACAAACCCAGGAAGCAGTTAATCGGCCATTGTGGGAAGAGGAACTTGATAGAGAATTAGCAGATTTCCACATGTTAGCAACCACCGCCGCAGACCGTAATCTGAACAAAATAGCTGAACCACAACCATTACCATTATTCCCCACCCAACCAATGGAGCTAGAACCAAACCAGGAAAACCAATTCCCAATCCCAACATTTGACCCCAACGAGATACCTAGAATCCCAGCACCAGCCGCTGTAGAATATGATCCATGGTGGGATGACAATAGATCATATCAGGAATTATATCCTCGTGAAGAACCAGTACCCGCACCAAATCCCATAGCACAATATACCAACCTGAATACTTTAGACCCGTTTTGGAATGAAGACAGGTATATTCAGAGTGTGTTATATAACCCATACCCATACGGACAATCCATACAATTTACCCTGACCCAGTGCCAGTACCACTACCACCCATGAGCGAAGAAAATGTGCAGGAACTCCGCTCATATGGCGAAGAATTAGTCGAAGAAGAAAATAGGATTCGTCAGATAGGATAGAAGCTCGTTTGGAAATATGACGAGCGAGAGATGCAGTATTGGGCAAACGACACCTAGTATAATATATATATATATATATATATATATATGTGTGTGTGTGTGTGTGTGTGCGCGTGTATGTGTAATGTTAACAAAAAATCTAATCAACTAAAATAAATAGACTAAAATACCTATCGATGCATAACTACTGGTGTGTTTTATTTTCAGTTGTAATTTGTAATCGACGCATATATATATATGTAATCGCAATGTTTGACGTTTTTGATCAATCTGTTTGCGTGATTGTTTGTATTAAATCTTATTTTGTGATATTAATGCCTGATAAATGTTTACAATTCAAATGGACAATGAAGTAAATCAGGAAAACCAGAATAGTGATAATAACGGGAACCAAGTGAATAATAGTGCCATCGAACATATAGTCGCACAAGGAATTATAGATGCTATGCCATATATTATCAAGACTGTTAAAGAAGCAGAAAATAACAAATCTATAACTAGAAGTAACGTCAACCCACTGAACCAAGTCATAGTGTGAACAAAAATCACAGACCACTGATCCAAGCTTCATTTCCAAAAAGAAGAAGAACCATTTCATATGGTTGTTCTTATAAAGAATTCTTGGCCTACAAGCCAATAGAATTCTCAGGCAATGAAGGAGCCATTGTAGCCTTACGTTGGATAGAAAAGACAGAAGCAGTCATAAAAATAAGCAAATGTGCAGATGAAGATAAAATTATGTTTGCTTCTAATCTTTTTAAGAATGCAGTCCTAGAGTGGTGGAATACCATTCTCCAGTCCAGAGGAAGTGACAAAGTTTATAATATGGAATGGACTAACTTTAAGGAGATAGTCGAAAGGAAATTATGTCCTCCTCATGAAAAGGAACAAATTGCCAATAAATTCTTAAATCTTATAATGACTGGAATAGACTGCAAGGGTTACACTACCATATTCTTTGAATATGCTAGGATAGTACCAACCTTAGCCTCACCAAAACCAGTATTAATGTAACACCTCGTAAAATCACGACCAATATAATGAAGACACGTGTCATGAGCTTTAAACGTGTAATGGATTGAATATGAGGGAATAAAGTTGACAAACAAAGAAAGTATGTGAGTAAAAGGATTAAAAATGTCAACATTGGATAAATATACCTTTCAACGACCCTACATGATGTTTATACCCTTAAACGAATGAATTATGAATCGTATGAAGCCATTTGTGGAAGAAAGTGAGGGTTTACAAACCGCAAGGGTTAAAAGTGTCAACATGTTTAATTTACACCTCTAAGTGACCTTTTAGAGAACCCAAAGCTTTGTAACGACTAATTATGCTCACTAGAATAAGTGATAAAAATTTCACATGGTTTCGATTCCGTATGAGAAAGTTATGCTAACATTCGTATGTAAGGGGTTAAAAGCGTCAACATTGAAATTTAAGGCTTTTCGGGTGATCATAAAACTATCCAAGGACTTAACAAAGTTTGGTTATGTCTTGGGGTCCTTAAAAATCAATTTGGAAGGTTAAAAGTGCAAAACAAGAAGTTAAAACCACTTTAAAAAGGACCCGGGACCAAAGATGCAATTTATGAAACTTGTGACCTGAACCTGGGAACCATACCGGCCGCGTAAGACCTTCTGGTCTTTTACGCGGGGCGTGTGGATGTCTGCAACGAAAAAAAAAACAGGATAGGTGCCTGTAAAAGCTGTGTAACCGACTTAGAGGCCTTGTTTTGCATACCAGGGGCTGTGCAAATGGGATTACATGCAATAGGGACACTTGTATTGATCAGGAATCGTTCATAGACTTGTTTGGCATCAGCTTATGAGATTAAATTCATTATATAAGAAGCTCATTATTGCAACACTTGGGCATTCACTTGAAAACTTTCATAACTTCATTTCTGGAGATTCCTGAAGCTCAAGACCACTTCCTAAGGACCATTAGTCGTGCATAGGACTTCAGTAAGCCTCCTTGACCTCTCTTAATTCAGTTTTACTTAGTGTAATGGCCAAAAGTCAAAGCGTCAAAATTAAGGTTTGACTTAGTGATTAATCACTAATGGTCCAGTCAATTCTCGAATTAAAAGTAGCTTTGAGTTGGTAATTATGTGGGTAATAAACCCTTAAAAGGGCACCCTCTAATTCCCACTTTAACTAGGTCAATTGTCGGATCAAAATTAATAATAAAAAGTCAACAAAAAGCAAATTTTCGCATAATTAACAATGTAGAAGCTATGGAACCTGCTTTAACACTCATATAACTTGGTAATCAATGAAAGAACATGTCTAAACATGTTCAACCCGACAATTTCCAGTTTAAGCTCGGTTCGGAACCGAAAGTCGTAAAAGTAGACTTTTGCTTTGACTTTCAGTTCTGACCCAATGTAGCATATTTTAGAATTGCATTAGAGCTCTGTTAGGACCAGGTTATAGATTAGTGTAACCCTCTGAGGTTATACAACTTGGTTCATTAGTTATTCGATTCATGTGCATGTTTCCGTTATATGCCTAATTGTTGACTATAATGCCCTTTTGACCTTAAAACGAGATTTTTGAAACTATGAGAGAACAAAACCCTTTGTTACTGATTTATAAACTTGTCCTAAAAATTTGACATCAGTTTGAGGTCTAGATTAAGAGTTATGCTCAATAGCGTAATTAGAAAGTTTTTTATTAATTAAACGGCGTAATTAGCATAAAGCCTATCCAAACTCAAATTTTGACACCAAACTTTTTACCCACTGATGTAATATAATATTTTGGGATTTTTGAAGATTTTTAATTATTTTTAAGCTGAGCATAACATAGGGTTCTTGCTATAATTCGGTAAATGTCGGTTATACCCTTTTCTTGAATAAAATGAGTTTTACATAATATTTTGATACCAAACTTTTTGCTACTGATTTTATATAATAAATAAAACATTTTGAACTTTATAAACTGATCAAAAACTCAGATTTCCTATTTAAACCCGAATATCGCTTAAAACCGACTTTTACGCGTTTTAAGCGCATATTATGGGTTAAAACTATTTTTACATATAAGACTTGATACCTATTGATGTTTTAAGTAATTTTCATAATTAAACAGTAAGCTAAAGTTCTAAACTCAGATTTCCAGATTTGACCTTTAAAGCTTATGTGAAATTACCAAAATGCCCCTACAGTGCATAGTTTGGTTGTAATAGATAAATTTCACATATATGCAACACCCTACTGTTATGAATTATAAAAATAAATATTTTTACTGATTATATCATAACTGAAACTCAGATTAGTATTTAAACTCTTTTACAACCTTTAAAATGACCAAAATACCCCCACGGGGCATAATTTGAGTTTAAATCCATTTTGGGCATAATGGATGGTATCTTACTGATATCACAACATATTTAAGGCATATTAACTTAGGAAACCTGTTCATGACTCATTTGGTTACCCGTTACGCATTATTCGCGTTCGGTGCGGTTTATGTAACTAGTTTGCATAAATTAGCTGAAACGGGTCAAACCTTATCGTTTTTATCTCAAAATCCAGAATGTGTTTAGTTTACCCATATTGTACAAGTATTCAAACTTGCCGGGTCTAAACCACATTCTAATCCGGTCATCGCTTAATCGTGCGTTTTGAACCGTATATCTTCCTTTAAAACTAACCGGTCTAAGTTTAGACTTAATTAAGACCCGTTAGGAATCTAATAGGTTATTAAAACCTTCGTTCCAGATTAGGGGACCAGTAAAAGATACTTGCACTCACTGATTGTGATATATACTTGCTCAGGTAAATACTTTTAACTTATTTTCCCTTATACGAGCTTGGGGTACGGTATATAAAATACCGCTTGGTCAGGCATTGAATTTTTAATCATATAAAGGTTAATTTATTGAGATGACCCGTTTAAAATGTTATGTTTGCTTAAAGCCTTTGGGGGGTTAATGACCATGTCCCAGATATCCTTGGCATCATTCATTGAAATGGCCACGACCTAAGCACGAGGTGTAGGCATACACCTGCCGGTGCATATAAATAAAAAGGTATAACCGTTTGTTCGAGAATAACTCGACGCGGGATTATATCATGTGGTGTGTCTTTTAATCTTTAACCCGGTATTCAGCCCGGGCTACTGAACGTATAACAAACATGTAATTCTTTTACAACTTTATATATAAATAATTATCCCAAGTTATAAAAGATTATTTTGTGCCATGTGCATTCAAATCAATTTTCTTAAACATTTTCAAAATGAGTAGGTTAATTGTATTTACCAGTGTAAACTGACGTATTTTCCAAAAAAGCTAAGTGCATGTACTAAACGGAATAGGCTGGCTACTCCTAGCATCATTAAAGAGTCTTGCAAGCTTAGATGTTATTAAATCTGTTGAACAATGATCCTTTGAACTTTGATCTGCCTGTGGATCCTTACAACCGTTTTGTAATACACTTGATATTACTTTTTATTCGGTTTGTAATGATTTTATCTTTCGACTTCCGCTGTCTATTAAACTGTGATAATATAAATTGTCTATGATATCAACTATGTCACGATACTCCCCACCGGGCCCACCGATAATACGTGGAAATATCGGGGTGTGACAGGTTGGTATCAGAGCCAACATTGAGTGAATTAAACACTAGCCTTTTGTGTTTAATCTCAATTACACAGTTTGCACATTTCTCGACTTCCGAGTCTAAACAAAGAACTTAGGACTAATCCAAATTTGTTTTATTTTAATTTTGTCCTTTATTTTTCTTTGTTGTGTCCTTAATTGTTTTGAGAGGTTCAAAAAGATGCCACCTAGAATCCGAGGAAGAGGTAGAGGCAAGGGGCCACTCGTCGCCCCCAATGATCACGAGGCCGGGCCTTCACACCGGCGAACTCCATCAGACTCCTTAAGCAAAAGTCCTCAAGAAGACTGGAGGACCCATCTAGAACCCGCGAGGCGTTCAGTCTCGCTGAGCTCCTCACCTTCTTACCTAAACTCTTTCGGGCCTCAATCGGAGAACGAGCCCCACAACTCACACCATTCCTTTATACCCCTTCAAAGCCACAACTCACACTAATCTTTTAATGACCCAACACCCTACTTCTAAAGCTGGTTCAACCCAGCAAACCTAATTGAAGAACCAATAGGTTATAACCCGTTGGGACCGGAGGACCATTTCTCCATGGACATGGATGAGGATCCGGAACTTGCCCAACCACCAACCGGAACGCCTACTCACCCCATCGAGATTTCGGAGGGGTCACCCTTTCTTGGATCACCTTATAGTGGTCCCGATAGCTACGAGGCAAGATTTGCCCAATACGACTGGGTGTTTACTCCCAGTTACCACTCATCACCGCAGCAGCAGCAGGATCCCTCGGAGGATTCGCGCTTTGTAGCGGTTACTCCACCGCCACCACCACCAGTGCAGCAACAGCCTCCAGAGCCACCGAGGCGTAGAAGAACAACTACACGGATGTCCGTGCGAAGGGGAGTCCGTATCAGCACCCCTCAACATTCAAGTGGCAGCCATTACCCGCCACTATACGAAGACCCACAAATGGGTGGGCCATCGAACCATGTTTCTGAGGTGGAGTCTGCGCCAGTCGCACCGCCACCAGTGGGTTACGATAACCCAATTCCTACATACGCCAGTGCAGCGGCGTACAACCCATTTGAGCAGCCTGCCTACCCGGGGTATAACTACTACAATGCCCCCAATGTTGACACATACCTTGTAGCAGCCAACTACAATGCCCTTCATCCTGAAGGACCTTACGCATCCTCCTACCAAACCGGGTACCCATCTTATGGGTATCAACAACCGCCACCACCTCAACCTCCGCAATTTCAGCAGCCCCCGCAGCCGCCACTGATATCGCCACCGCAGCAGCAGGAGATTCTTCAAAGGTTGTGTCAGGTGGAGCAGGAGGTTCGGGAAGAGCGTAGGCAAAACCGAGGAATTCTCAGGGGTCTGGCGAGCTTAATCAAGGGGAAGAGCAAAAAGGGTCATTAAATCCTTTATTTGTTTATTTGTATTTCTTTAATGTTTAATCAAGTCCCTGCGTGGACATCTGTTTCTGTAATCAGTCCCTGCGAGGACTTGTATTTCCTGTTAGCCCCTGCGTGGGCAAGTTATTTCTGTCCAGTCCCGTTTAGGGCAAAATGTATTCTTTTCAAATTTTAGTGGCATGTTACCATTTAAAATTTATTTTGTCATTAAATGCATAAATGTAAAATGTAAGAAATAAATAAATAAATAAATACATTCAAAATATGTCATTCCTTTTACAAGGTCTGCCTTTAAATATTAAATAAGAATCTTAAAGGGTATAACCTAGCCTGCATGTCATTATAAGACATGGCCATGATGGTAAAACCTGTTTAAAAAGAGATTCAAATCCTT
Organism: Helianthus tuberosus; assembly: GCA_030545235.1. Lineage (NCBI taxonomy): Eukaryota > Viridiplantae > Streptophyta > Magnoliopsida > Asterales > Asteraceae > Helianthus > Helianthus tuberosus. The sequence goes on from CM060372.1 coordinate 137,332,634, forward strand.
GTTAACATCTGAAAACACGTTAACATTCCTGACTGATGTGATTCGTAAAATCACACGTGTCATCCTTATATTGGATTATCCCAATTCTTCCTTTATTATTAAACATCCATTTGTGATGTAATGCCTACTGGCCATAATCATTGTCATATAAGACGAAAGACAGTCGTAGCCTATAACTCCCTGTCAAGAAAGGTAATGAACTATGATTCAAACCTTAATACCTCGATCCTATAAGATCTTGGCCGATAATTTGAAAATGTCCATGTGACTTGGCCTTTTGTGTCATTATTATATTTAATTATAACTAAGGGTTATTAATGAAAATCCCGAATGAAATTACTTAACAAATTAACCAATATGGTTCTTTAATACCATGGTTAATGAGCTAATAAGATGACAAATCTATTATAAACTTCTAAGAAATCATTGTCATCATTTTATGTAGCAATCAAGCTACATGGCTGAGTCTGAAGAAGTCAACAGTCATCCAAGGGAGAATCATGATACTACCAGGATCAATGTAACTGGTGCGGAACTTCAAGCATTGATTGATAATGTTGTTACCAAGGCCTTGGATAGGCAGTTTAATGAATCTAGTGGTACTCGAAGCAGGACCATATCTGTACCCCATTCTAAACCTAAGACTCACTCTGAAGCTCATAGTAAGCCACCTCCTAAACCTAAGGGGTCAAAGAAGGATGATGACGATCATCACTCCTCAAATCAGCATAGTGTTCCGTCGAAGAAAATTGAGCTCAAACAAGAACCACATGGTAAGTCCTGTATATATAAGTATTTCGTCTCCTGCAAGCCCAGAGACTTCACAGGGGATAAAGGAGTCGTCGATTGTATGACTTGGCTCGATGAAATGGACACTGTGGTTGATATCAGCGGATGCACTGATAAGGATGTTGTGAAGTATGTATCTCAGTCGTTTAAAGGAGAAGCATTAGCCTGGTCGAGGTCTCTAATCCAGGCTACTGGGAAGATCCCGTTGTACAATCTATCTTGGGATCAGTTTGTTGCTCTCATCAAGGAGAATTACTGTCCTCAGCATGAGGTTGAAAAGATCAAGGCTGACTTCTAATCTCTGGTAATGAAAAACCTAGACTGTCAGGCTTACCTTACTAGCTTCAATACCATGTCACGTTTGGTTCCATACCTGGTTACCCCGGAACCAAAACGTATAGCCCATTTCATTGGGGGTTTAGCCCCAGAAATCAAAGCTAGTGTGAAGGCATCCCGACCTGCTACTTTTAGGTCAGCAGCCGATTTATCATTATCCCTTACTTTGGATGCGATCAGGCAGAGATCTCTTAGGCATTCCGATGCTGAGAAGAGAAAACGTGAGCATAATAACTCACACCATTCTGACAAGAAGCACAGCGGAAAATCTGATCACAGAAAGAGTTCAGGGTTCAAGAAAGATGACCAATAGGCGGGCGAGAAGCCCAAATGTAAGATCTGTAAGAAGCGTCATCTGGGCAAATGCAGGTATGAATCAAAATCCCAATCACAGCCAAGGGCTTGTGGGATTTGTAAGTCTTCTGAGCACAAGACGATAGAGTGCAAGAAGATAAAGGATACAACGTGCTATAACTGTAACGAGAAGGGGCACATCAAGTCCAACTGTCCTAAGTATGCCAAAAAGCATAAAGAAGCCAAAAAGACCAATGCTAGGGTCTTTCGAATGGATGCACGGGAAGCAATGCAGGATGATTACATGATAACAGGTACTTTCCTTGTAAATGATGTTTATGCAAGGGTGTTATTTGATTCGGGTGCGGATAAGTCATTTGTAGATGATAAGTTTTGTAAGTTGTTGAATTTACCTGTTAAAACCCTAAGCGTGAAATATGAAGTAGAGTTGGCCGATGGTACCTTAGAAACTGCCTCAACTGTGCTAGATGGATGTTTTATATCCATTAGGAACCACTCCTTTCCGTTATCCTTATTTACTTTGAAATTAGCTGGCTTCGACATAGTAATAGGCATGGATTGGTTATCTCATAACCAAGCCCAGATTGTTCGTGACAAGAAACAAGTAGTGATCAAGACTCCGTATGGTGAGCCACTTACCATACAAGGAGATACTCAGTATGGGTTGCCTAAGCAAGTGTCTGTGCTTAAGGCATCAAGGTGTATGAAGAAAGGTTGTGTCATTTATATGGCACAAGTGACTATTGATGAGCCAAAACCCAAAATTGAAGACATCCCTATCATTTCTGAATACCCTGATGTATTTCCTGAAGAACTACCTGGTTTACCCCCAGATGGGCAAGTGGAGTTTAGAATTGACATTATACCTGGAGCAGCACCTGTTGCAAGAGCACCTTACTGGTTAGCCCCAACTGAGATGAAGGAGTTGAGAACTCAGTTGGATGATTTGTTGGCAAAAGGATTTATTAGACCTAGCTCATCTCCCTGGGGAGCACCAATTCTGTTTGTAAAGAAGAAAGATGGATCGATGCGTCTATGCATCGATTATCATGAGCTTAACAAAGTCACTATCAAAAATAGATATCCATTGCCCAGGATCGACAATCTGTTCGATCAGCTCCAAGGAGCAAGTTACTTCTCCAAGATTGACTTGAGGTCAGGTTACCATCAGCTGAAGGTTAGAGATGAAGATGTGCACAAAAACTGCATTCCAAACTCAATATGGTCACTACGAGTTCTTAGTGATGCCTTTCAGGCTCACTAATGCACCAGCAGCGTTCATGGACCTCATGAATCGCGTTTGCAAACCCTACTTAGACAAGTTTGTCATTGTCTTCATCGATGACATTCTTATTTATTCAAAGAATCAGGCTGACCATGAGAAGCACCTTCAGTGTATTCTTAAACTTCTTCAGCAAGAAAAGCTTTATGCCAAGTTTTCGAAGTGTGAATTTTGGCTTCGTGAAGTCCAATTTCTTGAACATATGGTTAGTGAGCGTGGTATCCAGGTGGATCCCGCTAAGATTGAAGCTATCATGAATTGGCAAGAGCCAAAGACGCCCACAGAGATTCGCAGCTTCTTAGGTTTGGCAGGATATTACAGGCGTTTTATTGAGAATTTCTCAAGGATTGCAGCACCCCTAACTTCGTTGACTAGAAAGAATATTAAGTTTGATTGGGGTCCAAAGCAATAAGAATCCTTCGATATTCTTAAACATAAGTTAAGCAATGCTCCTGTGTTGACATTGCCTGAAGGGATTGAAGAATTTGTGGTTTACTGCGACGCATCGCACACTGGCATGGGATGTGTGCTAATGCAGAAAGGCAAGGTTATTGCCTATGCTTCCCGACAACTAAAAGTACACGAAAAGAATTATACCACCCACGATTTGGAGTTGGGTGCCGTTGTGTTTGCACTGAAACTTTGGAGACATTATTTATATGGTACCAAGTGTGTGATCTATTATGATCACAAGAGCCTTCGACATCTGTTTAACCAGAAGGATTTGAACATGAGGCAGCGACGATGGATGGAGACACTGAATGATTATGATTGTGAAATCCGATACCATCCAGGTAAGGCGAATGTGGTCGCCGATGCTTTGAGCAGAAAGGAAAGGGTTAAGCCCATTAGAATCAATGCCAAGAGCATTGAATTAAAGAACAGTTTAAATGAAAGATTGTTAGCCGCTCAGAAGGAAGCCGTATTAGAAACTAACTATCCAAATGAAAAGTTGGGAGTAACTGCTGAGCAGTTATCTTATGGCAAGGATGGAATCCTAAGATTGAATGGACGAATATGGGTTCCAATCTATGGAGGACTACGGGATGTTATCCTCCAAGAAGCCCACAGTTCTAAGTATTCCGGTCATCCTGGAAGTGACAAAATGTACCAGGATTTGAAGGCAAATTATTGGTGGATAGGCTTGAAGAAGTCTATAGCTACTTATGTAGCCAAATGTTTGACGTGTGCGCAAGTTAAAGCTGAACACCAGAAGCCGTCAGGTTTGTTACAACAGCCTGAACTTCCCACCTGGAAGTGGGAAATGGTGACTATGGATTTTATCACCAAGTTGCCAAAGACAAAACGAGGAAATGACACTATTTGGGTTATAGTGGATAGACTGACTAAGTCAGCCCACTTCTTGCCTATTAAGGAAACACACAGCTCAGATAAGTTAGCTCAGCTGTACGTGGACGAGATTGTATCTCTCCATGGAGTACCAGTTTCTATCATCTCTGATAGGGATACGAGGTATACGTCGCATTTCTGGAAAAGCTTTCAGCAATCTCTACGCACTCGATTAAATTTCAGCACTGCATATCATCCTCAGACGGATGGTCAGAGTGAACGTACTATACAGACACTCGAGGATATGCTACGAGCTTGTGTTATTGACTTGGGAGGAAGTTGGGATGATCATCTTCCAATGATTGAATTCTCATACAACAATAGCTATCATTCCAGTATTCAAGCTGCACCATTTGAAGCTCTGTATGGAAGAAAGTGCAGAACGCCCGTTTGTTGAGCAGAAGTTGGAGAAGTCCAACTAATAGGACCTGATATAGTCCTGGAGATGACATATAAGATTGTACAGATACGAGATCATCTCAAAGCTTCCAGGGATAGGCAGAAAAGCTACGCAGATAAAAGGCGTAAACCTCTAAAGTTTGAGGTTGGTGACAAAGTGTTACTGAAAGTATCACCCTGGAAAGGGGTAATGCGATTTGGTAAGAAAGGCAAGTTAAGCCCAAGATACATAGGACCATTCGAGATCATCGAATGTGTCGGAACAGTGGCTTATAAATTGAACCTGCCTGAAGAACTCAGTGGTTTTCATAATGTATTCCACATCTGCAATCTGAAGAAATGTCTAGCTGATGAATCGCTAGTCATACCACATACGGATGTGCACATAGATGAGAGCCTGAAATTTGTGGAAAAACCTTTATCGATCGAGGACCGACAGGTTAAGAAACTTCAAAAGAAACATGTACCAATCGTAAAGGTTAAATGGGATGCCCGTAGAGGTCCCGAGTATACGTGGGAGGTAGAGTCCACAATGAAAGAGAAGTACCCTCATTTATTTCAGTAAATCTCGAGGTCGAGATTTCTTTTAAGGGGGTGAGGATGTAACACCTCGTAAAATCACGACCAATATAATGAAGACACGTGTCATGAGCTTTAAACGTGTAATGGATTGAATATGAGGGACTAAAGTTGACAAACAAAGAAGCCATGCGAGTAAAAGGATTCAAAATGTCAACATTGGATAAATATACCTTTCAACGACCCTACATGATGTTTATACCCTTAAACGAATGAATTATGAATCGTATGAAGCCATTTGTGGAAGAAAGTGAGGGTTTACAAACTGCAAGGGTTAAAAGTGTCAACATGTTTAATTTACACATCTGAGTGACCTTTTAGCGAACCCGAACCTTTGTAACGACTAATTATGCTCACTAGAATAAGTGATAAAAATTTCACAAGGTTTCGATTCCGTATGATAAAGTTATGCTAACATTCGTATGTAAGGGGTTAAAAGCGTCAACGTTGAAATTTAAGGCTTTTCGGGTGATCATAAAACTAACCAAGGACTTAACAAAGTTTGGTTATGTCTTGGGGTCCTTAAAAATCAATTTGGAAGGTTAAAAGTGCAAAACAAGAAGTTAAAACCACATTAAAAAGGACCAGGGACCAAAGATGCAATTTATGAAACTTGTGACCTGAACCTGGGAACCATACCGGCCGCGTAAGACCTTCTGGTCTTTTACGCAGGCCGCGTGGATGTCTGCAGCGAAAAAAAAATAGGACAGGTGCCTGTAAAAGCTGTGTAACCGACTTAAAGGCCTTGTTTTGCATACCAGGGGCTGTGCAAATGGGATTACATGCAATAGGGACACTTGTATTGATCAGGAATCGTTCATAGACTTGTTTGGCATCATATTATGAGATTAAATTCACTATATAAGAAGCTCATTGTTGCAACACTTGGGCATTCACTTGAAAACTTTCATAACTTCATTTCTGGAGATTCCTGAAGCTCAAGACCACTTCCTAAGGACCATTAGTTGTGCATAGGACTTCAGTAAGACTCCTTGACCTCTCTTAATTCAGTTTTACTTAGTGTAATGGCCTAAAGTCAAACCGTCGTAATCAAGGTTTGACTTAGTGATTAATCACTAATGGTCCATTCAATTCTTGAATTAAAAGTAGCTTTGAGTTGGTAATTATGTGGGTAATAAACCCTTAAAAGGGCACCCTCTAATTCCCACTTTAACTAGGTCAATTGTCGGGTCAAAGTTAATTATAAAAAGTCAACAGAAAGCAAATTTTCGCATAAACACATAATTAACAATGTAGAAGCTATGGAACCTGTTTTAACACTCATATAACTTGGTAATCAATGTAATAACATGTCTAAACATGTTCAACCCGACAATTTTCAGTTTAAGCTCGGTTCGGAACCGAAAGTCGCAAAAGTAGACTTTTTCTTTGACTTTCAGTTCTGACCCAATGTAGCATATTTTAGAATTGCCTTAGAGCTCTATTAGGACCAAGTTATAGATTAGTGTAACCATCTGAGGTTATACAATTAGGTTCATTAGTTATTCGATTCATGTGCGTGTTTCCGTTATATGCCTAATTGTTGACTATAATTCCCTTTTGACCTTAAAACGAGATTTTTGAAAATGTGAGAGGACAAAAACCTTTGTTACTGATTTATAAACTTGTCCTAAAAATTTGACATCAGTTTAAGGTCTAGATTAAGAGTTATGCTCAATAGCGTAATTAGAAAGCTTTTTATTAATTAAACGGCGTAATTAGCATAAAGCCTTTCTAAACTCAAATTTTGACACCAAACTTTTTACCCACTGATGTAATATAATATTTTGGGACTTTTGAAGATTTTTAATTATTTTTAAGCTGAACGTAACATAGGGTTCTTGCTATAATTCGGTAAATGTCGGTTATACCCTTTTCTTGAATAAAATGAGTTTTACATAATATTTTGATACCAAACTTTTTGCTACTGATTTTATATAATAAATAAAACATTTTGAACTTTATAAACTGATCAAAAACTCAGATTTCCTATTTAAAACCGAAAATCGCTTAAAACCGACTTTTACGCGTTTTAAGCGCATAGTATGGGTTAAAACTATTTTTACATATAAGACTTGATACCTATTGATGTTTTAAGTAATTTTCATAATTAAACAGTAAGCTAAAGTTCTAAACTCAGATTTCCAGATTTGACCTTTAAAGCTTATGTGAAATTACCAAAATGCCCCTACAGTGCATAGTTTGGTTGTAATAGATAAATTTCACATATATGCAACACCCTACTGTTATGAATTATAAAAATAAATATTTTTACTGATTATATCAGAACTGAAACTCAGATTAGTATTTAAACTCTTTTACAACCTTTAAAATGACCAAAATACCCCTACGGGGCATAATTTGAGTTTAAATCCATTTTGGGCATAATGGATGGTATCTTACTGATATCACAACATATTTAAGGCATATTAACTTAGGAAACCTGTTCATGACTCATTTGGTTACCCGTTACGCATTATTCACGTTCGGTGCGGTTTATGTAACTAGTTTGCATAAATTAGCTGAAACGGGTCAAACCTTATCATTTTTATCTCAAAATCCAGAATGTGTTTAGTTTACCCATATTGTACAAGTATTCAAACTTGCCGGGTCTAAACCACATTCTAATCCGGTCATCGCTTAATCGTGCGTTTTGAACCGTATATCTTCCTTTAAAACTAACCGGTCTAAGTTTAGACTTAATTAAGACCCGTTAGGAATCTAATAGGTTATTAAAACCTTCGTTCCAGATTAGGGGACCAGTAAAAGATACTTGCACTCACTGATTGTGATATATACTTGCTTAGGTAAATACTTTTAACTTATTTTCCCTTATACGGGCTTGGGGTACGGTATATAAAATACCGCTTGGTCGGGCATTGAATTTTTAATCATATAAAGGTTAATTTATTGAGATGACCCGTTTAAAATGTTATGTTTGCTTAAAGCCTTTGGGGGGTTAATGACCATGTCCCAGATATCCTTGGCATCATTCATTGAAATGGCCACGACCTAAGCACGAGGTGTAGGCATACACCTGCCGGTGCATATAAATAAAAAGGTATAACCGTTTGTTCGAGAATAACTCGACGCGGGATTATATCATGTGGTGTGTCTTTTAATCTTTAACCCGGTATTCAGCCCGGGCTACTGAACGTATAACAAACATGTAATTCTTTTACAACTTTATATATAAATAATTATCCCAAGTTATAAAAGATTATTTTGTGCCATGTGCATTCAAATCAATTTTCTTAAACATTTTCAAAATGAGTCGGTTAATTGTATTTACCCGTGTAAACTGACGTATTTTCCAAAAAGGCTAAGTGCAGGTACTAAACGGAATAGGCTGGCTACTCCTAGCATCAATAAAGAGTCTTGCAAGCTTAGATGTTATTAAATCTGTTGAACAATGATCCTTTGAACTTTGATACGCCTGTGGATCCTTACAACCGTTTTGTAATACACTTGATATTACTTTTTATTCGGTTTGTAATGATTTTATCTTTCGACTTCCGCTGTGTATTAAACTGTGATAATATAAATTATCTATGATATCAACTACGTCACGATACTCCCCACCGGGCCCACCGGTAATACGTGGAAATATCGGGGTGTGACAATTAATCTCCCGTTACATTTGGGGATTAATTAGTGAAATCAGACATGTAGTCAAGGCAGCTAGGCCACAAACCATAGAAGAAGTAGTAGAACTGGCCAACACCCTGACTGATGAACTGGTGTGCACACAAGAGGAAAATTAGAAAAGGAATCTAGCTCAGAAAATTTCACAGGAATATTTTGGAAAAGGAACAGGTTCATCTTCTTCACTTTTCTGTAAGATATGTAAGAAAAAGTATTACGGAAAATGTGCAAGATATTGTAATTTCTCCAAGAAACCCAGGCATAAGGAAGAAGAATGTCGAACAAAAGCTAGCAATAGGCTATGTTTCAATTGCGGAGAAGCTGGGCATATTAAACCGAACTGTCCGAAACTAGCTCTAGCAACAACCAACAATGCTATGGCAACTAAAGGACCCAAGAAAAATGCCAGAGCATTCGTTCTGACAGCTGAAGAAGCCAAGATGATTCCAGATGTGATTGATGGTACGTTCTTAGTTAATAATATTTTTGCCAAAGTATTGTTTTACTCTAGTGCAAACCAAAGTTTTATCAATACTTCCTTCTACGAACGTCTTAACCAACCATTAACTAAACTTCAACAAGACTGTCTGGTGGAGACAGCAAATGGAGATTCTATTAAGATAAGTGAAATCTTGCAGGGAGCAAGAATAGAAATTCTAAACCATCATTTTTCTACTAACCTTTACCCAATGAATCTAGCCGGATTCGATGTTGTACTAGGAATGTATTGGTTGGTAGCCAATCATGTTAATATTTTATGTGATCAAAAGTTTGTACAAGTAAGTACCCTAAAGGGTGAAAAGATCACAATTAAAGGAGACAAGCCAACCAGGTCAACAAAATTCATCTCTGTGATAAAAGCTGCAAGCTATGCAAGGAAATGAGCAATAGTGTATATGATTTCCATAATCATTAACACTAAAGGAAAAGAATTAAAAGATATTCCCGTAGTATCTAAATTCTCAGACGTTTTTCCAGAAGAGTTACCTGGATTACCGCCAGATCGAGAGGTTGAATTTAGGATTCATCTAATACCAGGAACGGCACCGATTGCCAAGGCACCCTATCGTTTAGCACCGACGGAGATGCAGGAACTGAAGAAACAGTTGGACGAACTACTCGGAAAAGGTTTTACACAACCTAGTTCAACTCCATGGGGAGCACCGGTCTTGTTTGTCAAGAAGAAGGACAGATCGATGCGTATGTGCATTGATTACAGGGAATTGAACAAGGCTACGATTAAAAATCGATACCCACTTGTCACACCCTGACTTTTGCGGATGCGTGGTTATTTGGTGTGACTTCTTAATATCATAGCAACAATCATAACAATGCTATATGATAAAAATAAGAGATGTTCATCCATTAAAAGATTTTAGAAAATACCACAACAACATTGTCTAAAAACATCAACCCCAAAATAAGTTACAAACCATGACTTGTTTAAAACGAGTTCATAAGACTCAACAAAAGACTTTCAATAATACGAGGTTTAGAGACATGTAACCCGTCCAGGAAGAGGTTACACCTCCCAACCCTACAACCCTGGATGACATCTTTATTTAGTACGCAGCTTGACTAACACGCATCACTTGCCAGATCCTATTAATTCCCTGAAATACATGTAGTTTGAAAAATCAACAAAAGTTGAGCGAGTTTATGTGTATGTGAGTATGTATAAACCTTTGTAAACAATGTATGTATGAATGTCCCGGTATGATTGCAAACAAGGAAAAGATCACCAATGGTTTGCAAGGCCACTGATATGTGTGACGGTGTAGGAAGACTTAAACCTAGCAAAGTTGTACCGGGCTCCCGGCTGGAAGACATAGTTCACCGCTATGGGCCGCCCCGGCCTCATGGGTGTGGGCTCGCTACACCCAAATAGATCTATCACTCATACCCCTCGGTCCTGATACGAGGATTAATGGTCCCAAGTATCCGCCTACCCTATCACATGATCTATGGTTCATTCCTAGGCTAATCATACCAATAGTATTGTAAGTATCCCTTTGTAACATGTATTTCACCCCCGAAGTAAGTAAACAAAACAGTTTAAGGAAAAGGGGGACATGAACTCACAGTAGTGCGTCTTCTGTACCGTAACTCAAACTTTGTCAGCTACACGACAACCTACAACGTACTAATGTCTATTAGACGAACGGGCCGTGCCCTGGGCATAGAGTTTAACGTTTTGAGTTGCGTTCTTATGTTATTCCAAGTTGTAATTATTTGTCAAAAATAATTCATATTTCGACTTAATTTATATGTAGTGTTGGAATAATTGTTCATTCAATATTTTTGTATTAATACTTCTAAAGTATTTAACTCCGTATTTCTTTCCCAAGTATGGGGGTATTTATACATGTATGTTCTTATTTGAAATAATATATTTTTAAGTCCCACTTAGAAAATATATATAATTTATTTGCCAAAGATAATGTATTCAAAAGTATATATATCTTTCCCAAAAATAATATATTTTCACTTCTTGTATCAAAACAATATTTACCAAAAAATATATTTGCAAAAGTATGTTCCGGAATATTTCATAAGTTAAATTTTAACGTTTGGTTCCACAATAACAAGTGTGTAACTTAATTATTTATTCCTTGTAATTTTTGGTATTATGTTGGAGTTGTAATTTCATGGTCTCTTGTTAAGATATATTATTTTACCCTAAAATAATATAACTACTCCACAATCAAACAAATATCCACACAAGTGTCTTAATACAAAATATGTATTCTAAATATATATTTACCCATCTTTACTTGCGAAAACCATCCTCCAATACTTTGTATTTTGTTACAAAAATCTATGGCAAAGTTTATTGTGGAAGATCATAGTTAAAAATACACTTGTAACACTTGTTAGAAAATATTTTCTAAGTGTTGAAATTTTTTGAAAATTTCGCCATAGTTTCGTTTGTAAATGGAGGTGTCCATGCTAAATAGCATATCATTTTCTTTTCAAAATTCATTCAATCAATCAACAATCATACTTTAAACAATATTATGTTCACCAAGTGCAAAAATTATAGGCTTTATATAAAAATCATGAACTTGATATTTCACAAAAATGTGTAGTAACTTAGTAAAGCGTTTAGTGGCTTTAGTTACCTTCTAAAGTGTATTTACTTTTGTTAAAATCTCATTCTCGGAATTTATAGATGTTCACAACTTGTGAACTCATTTTACAAAAATATTTAATTACAACATCTTCATGTTTTACTAGCCTTCCTACACTCATTTTATTTCCAAAAATAATGTAAGTGCAAGAAAAGTTATGATCTTTCAAAAATTATCTTTACAACTTGGTTTTTCTTGGATAATCATACACAAGTCTTGGATTCCCAAGTTTACTAGTTCACTAGGTTTATTACTTTGTAAGAAAATCATTTTTACTTTCAAGTTCATGTTTGTTCAAGAAGATGATTATTTCATGTAAACCCATAATCACCCTCTAACTTGTTAAACCATGTTTTTTTATCGTACTTTAACAAGTTCCATATGATGATCAATATCATATTATCAAGAAATCAACAATCAAATGCCATGCATGCTTTAATCAACCTTAATCCAACAAGATTTCATCATATATCATCTTTATGTTTCAAGATTTAAGTGCAAGTATTTTAGTGTTCTTGTTATTTCGTCACAATGTATATCTTTTATCCATAAAAATGAAAGTAAACAAGAGTTTAAGGAAGTCTTACAACTAGCTTAAAGCTAGGGAAGAACTCAAGAACAAAAGATGATGAAGATGGTGTGTAAAAGCAAGTGATGAAAGCTCCTTGATGATCCACAAGCTACAAGCTCCTTTAATCACCTTCTAGTGCTTGAAACAAGCTTGAAAATGGAGTAATGGTGGTGACAAGGTGGTGGTGGTGGCGGTTGTGTAGTGAGCCGAGAGGGAGAGAGAGGGTAAGTGAAAGAGTGAGATGAACTTGTAAGATATGAAATGATGAAGATCTCTAAGGCACCATACTTATAACTCTTACACTCAATATTATGGAAAGCAAATAAAGCAACATATCAAATAAAATGTGACACATGTGTCACTTCAACCATCAAACAAATGCCAAACCAATGAAATATTGTATTTCATACTTGGGATTTGTAAAAATATGTGTATCGTTTACACATATCAACTCTTGTTCAATTTCAAGCTTTAAATCGCTTTCTGGAAGGTTATATACGCACTGATGCGTAAATATAACCAGTTTAATGCCACGAACACTCCGGAATAGTGACATATACTTAACATACCTTAAATAACCTTTATATAACTTAGAAATAAGTTTTGAAGGCTTTGGTATTGCAAAATCAAGTTAAATCGCTTACAGGGACTAAAGTTGACAAACTGCGAAAGTATGCCAATTTGAACTGTAACAGACATTCTGGAACATGACCATAAGTTAAACATACCATAAATATCCTTTACATAGCTTAGAAATAGGCTTTGAGGTGTTCGGTGTGCTAAAATAAACTTTTGGGTCATTCAGGGACTAAAAGTGTCAAAAAGTGCATAAGTTTGCATTTTCGTGCATAACTTACATTCTTAATACATCCGGACATCCAAAAATTTATGTAAGCACTAAAATATTTTATTTTAGTGTTTGGCATAAGAAAAATCCATTCGTCACGCCATTTGGATCGTTTTTCGCGCTTGTGCGCATTCCGTCGTAATTAAGCGAACATCGCGTTCGTACGACCAAACGAACCAACATCCGACATATTTTTGAGCATGTTTCATGTCCACAATGTTTAGAAATCATGTTAGGGCCTTAAAGTTGGCTTAACGGGCCTTAAACATGTCGGAAATGGCTTAAACACATAACAGGGACTGAAACTGCAACATTTGAAACTTGTTTTCTGATCTGAAGAGCTAGGCGGCCCGCGTGAGCCAAGCTCAAATCTTAGGCGGCCCGCCTCAGACTTCCTGATCAGATAAGAATGCTTAGTTAGCTGATTCCAGCTGTTTAAACCTCATCCACACACTCACAACTGCACATTCAGCTCATTAGGACCATTTTTAAGTTACCACAACTTTGTGACAAGTGTACGCACAAGATTCGAGCACGGTTTCCATGAAACGATCCTAACGGTTCGGGTATTCCTATAAATACCCATCCACCCCAACCTCATTTCTCACAAGAATCTGGATTTGAGAGCTCTAAGTTGAAACCATTGTTTCATACCTGAGTTCTTGGATCGAGATTAGCATTCGGGGACCCTTCGTAAGTATTCTTTCGTTCTTTTCTTTCTTTTATTGCTTTTCGAGTCCGAAAGTCAAACTTTGTTTGACTTTCAACATTGACCAGCTTATGGTCAATGCGAAGTTCGTTTGAACTTCGCAACGTGATTGTAATCACGATGGTTATAGTCCTTTGTGACTATGCCTACTGATTACCACGTTGTCTAGGGTCGTAAGGGTAAGCGATCTAATAAATCGCTTATACCTTCGAACCCGACCCAGTTTGGTCGATCATTAGGATCCGACCAAATACATTAGGTGACCATAGTATACAGGGAATAACCTTCCGAGGTTATACCTTATGGTCGCTTCGTTTAAGTAGTTGTATGATAGGTAGTTTATATGCCTTAGGTAAATTACCAGAATACCTTTTTCATGTATAATTGGTAATTAAGCATATGTAACCTAAACTTTTGTCACATAACTGATAATGTAACATGTTTAGGCATATAATACTTGTCATAGGACTAGTTAGGCGGTCCGAACGCGTTTCACGCGAACGACGCGTTAAAGTAGCATAAGCTACCTAAACGGGTCGTAATGGGTCGTAGGCTATTAGATTAAGGTTTCATTTAGTATGTAGGCTTTGTTAAACCATATGACACGAGTCTCTATACTCGTTTGGTTTACGAACCCTCATTCTATCAGATCTTCCGATATAGGTCCGGTTTATTAACATAGTTACCTATATTAGGTGCCGTTTGATATCCGCGATCTCTAGCTTGCTTGGTGGTTATCTTAGGACTTCTGAGCAATTTCAAGTGAGTACATAGACCCCTCTTTTACTGTTTTCCAAACTGTTTTGGGGTGAAACACATGTGCCTACTTGTTACTTTCAAGCTTTCCTGTTTTCACATCATATACCTGCTATGTTCGTTAGTACATTATAGTACATGATTTCATTACATCTTATGCTAGGTGTGCCCATTGTGTGCATTACTTAGTACATCGTTTTACATTACATTACATGCTACGTATGTCTATTGTTGTATACGTAGTACAGGTCACATGCTACGTATGTCTATTGTTGTATACGTAGTACAGGTCACATGCTACGTATGTCTATTGTTGCATACTTAGTACAGGTCACATGCTACGTATGTCTATTGTTGCATACTTAGTACAGGTCACATGCTACGTATGTCTATTATTGCATACTTAGTACAGGTCACATGCTACGTATGTATATTGTCGCGTACTTAGTACATTTGTTATTCATCACAGGCTTACATTTTGGATACATATTACATGATTTACATTAAACATGAACATTTTACTTTGGTAGTTTGGTTTGAGTAAGTGATTAAGTAACGAGGCCTGTGTAATATGATACAAGCATGGTGGATACGCCGCTGGTACTTCCTATATATAAGTGTTTGTATGGTATTACATATCGTAGCGTTATTTGAATCATTTCAATTTGAGACATAGAACATTTTCTACAAATAACATACTTTTCACAAGACATTGATTTACAAACAACTTATCTTATACAAACTCATTTTACATGGTTATTCATTTAACCTTACATTTATTTATACATATCATCTGATCTTATCGTTTTTCAAATGATTTACAAGACAAAGCAAATTACAAGGTTCATGACTAAACATTTTCTCAAACATAAGTCATGAATCCTATTTTCACAAAACCTATGTATCTCACAGGCATTTTTATGCTGACGTACCTATTTTCACATGTGTTTTTCAGGAGCTGTTGCATAAGATGATCAAGATACACATAGGCAGACTTGGGCTTTAGTGACAATAAAAGATGCAAGACTAGTTAATTATGTTGTATTCCTTTGTTTGTTAAGACATTGTAACACTTTTAATCAATAAAACGAAACTTCAATTTCCATGGATTTGAAACAATTAATTCTGTTACAACACTCCCCGACATTTCCGCCACGTTTTGTATGTTCTACGTGGTCGGGGTGTGACATAAAATATAAGGAAAATCTAGTGAGTGGGGTGTGGGTCCCCTTGTGGACCGTAAATGGAGGGGGGGGTTAATTGTAAGTTTTTGATGATAAGTGGGTAAATAATTGGAGGTTAAGTGTAATATCTAGTGTATGATGTGTATGGCACATTTTATAGTGTGTCGGGGTATTCGGTGACCATAATTAGTCTAAAAATAATAAAACAATGTTTCTGGCAAAATTTTGGTGTCCCGGGTAATGTCCGGTTGTTCGGTTAGATACCGTTCCGTTAAAGTGTCAAGTTATTCCGAATAGTGTCTTTTATGTAATCTTTTGTAACATAATTAATTCCCAACACTTAGGAAAGCATTTAGGACCATTTAGTCAATGTTCTGCATATTGCTAGCATTTCAAAATGCTGAATTTTGCTGAAAAATGCAGAATTCTGCACTTAAAGAGAGTTTTAGGCACTTCCCGACACTTTATCTATCACCTAGTGATACAGTTTTATGGTCCTCACTTCCCTACACACCATACTGGTGTAGTACCTTGTCCCAGGCCCATACTAGGTCTCAAAACCCCGTTTGTTTATGTACTGGCACTGTCAGTACATTTCTGAGTTATCCGCTTACTGTGCTAGCTGTGTTTTATGCATCAAGTATGTCACTAAAGTTTGTCTGTGATAAATGGTGTGACAGTATGAAATGTGATGCATGTTTATGTATGATGCAGAAATCATAAAGCAGTTTACGTCAACAGTTGTAATCAAGCACAGTCATTAAGCACAAATTTAATATTAATTAATTGTACGGATACCTAAAATTATGAGGGTTGTCACATTCTTCCCCCGTTAAGAAAATTTCGTCCCGAAATTTTAAGTTCTGCTTCTAGTTGCAGGGGTCTTGGGGAACAAATGTGGGTATTTTTCCTTCATGCGATCCTCACGTTCCCAAGTGAACTCTGGACCGTGTCGCGCGTTCCAACGAACCTTGACGAGTTTGACACTACTCCTGTGTGTCTTGTTAATCTTCAAATCCGTAACCTCAACTGGTTCTTCAATAAAGTGGAGTGTGTTGTCCACATGAACTTCGTCGGCAGGAATGACAATTGTCTCTTGAGTTGGACTCTTTTTCAAATTGGATACATGAAATGTATCGTGAACGCCGTTTAGTTCGGCAGGTAAATCCAACTTGTATGCTACGAGACCAATCCGTTCCAGGATTCTAAATGGACCAATGTATCTGGGGTTCAACTTCCCATGCTTCCCAAAGCGTGCCACACCCTTCCAGGGTGAAACCTTTAACAATATCATATCTCCCACTTCAAATTCCAGAGGTTTTCTTCTCCGGTCCGCATAACACTTTTGTCGATCACGAGCCGCTTTGATGCGTTCTCGGATCTGCATAATCTTGTCTATCGTTTCCTGAACCAATTCTGGACCCACAGGCTGCCTATCACCCGCATCTGCCCAGCATAGCGGTGATCGACACTTACGCCCATAGAGAGCTTCAAACGGTGCGGCCTGAATGCTTGCATGATAACTGTTATTGTATGAAAATTCGACCAATGGTAGGTGAGTGTCCCAACTTCCATCTAAATCCATTACGCAAGCTCGCAACATGTCTTCTAATGTTTGAATTGTTCGTTCGCTCTGTCCGTATGTCTGTGGATTAAAGGCAGTACTCAGATTTAACTGAGAACCAAAAGCTTCTTGAAAAGATTTCCAAATCCTTGATACGAATCTTCCATCTCTATCAGAGATAATTGAGAGAGGCACTCCATGTCGTGCAACAATCTCTCGTAGGTATAGCTCAGCTAGCTTGCTCGTGTTATATTTCTCTTTGATTTCCAAAAAGTGTGCTGATTTGGTCAGACGGTCTACGATCACCCAAATCGTATCGTGACCTCTGGGTGTTCTTGGTAGTTTCGTTATGAAGTCCATGGAAATCTGTTCCCATTTCCACTGTGGTATTTCGGGTTGTTGCAAGAGGCCTGAAGGCTTCTAGTACTCGGTCTTTACCTTGGCGCAAGTCAAACATTTGCCAACATATATCGCAACGTCACCTTTCATTCTTGGCCACCAATAGAAATCCTTTAGATTTTGGTACATTTTATCCGATCCTGGATGGATCGAGTACTTTGACTTGTGAGCCTCATCAAAAATGATGTCTCTCAGACCACCAAAGAAAGGAACCCAAATTCTTCCCAAGAAACATAATGTTCCATCCTCCTTTGGTATCAATTGCTTCTCCATCCCCTGGAGATATTCATTTTCAAGATTCTCCCTTTTAAGAGCTTCCCTCTGCGCAGCACGAATGCACAACATGAGATCTTTCTGAACAATCATTTCCAAAGCCCTAACCCTTATGGGCTTAATCCTTTCTTTCCGACGTAAGGCATCGGCGACTACATTCGCCTTCCCTGGGTGATACTTGATCTCGCAATCATAGTCGTTCAACAACTCAACCCAGCGTCTTTGTCTCATGTTAAGCTCTTTTTGATCGAAGATATGCTGCAGGCTCTTGTGGTCAGTAAAGATTGTGCATCGCGTGCCATACAAGTAATGTCACCAAATCTTTAATGCAAACACCACTGCGCCTAACTCCAAGTCATGAGTGGTGTAGTTTTTCTCGTGAACCTTCAGCTGGCGCGAAGCATAGGCTATAACTTTTTGTCGCTGCATCAGCATGCAGCCTAAACCTTAACGCGAAGCGTCGCAATATACCATGAAGTCATCGGTGCCTTCAGGTAGAGATAAGATCGATGCGTCACAAAGTTTGTTCTTCAACAATTGGAATGCTTCTTCTTGTTTGTCTCCCCAGTCAAATTTCTTGTCTTTCTCGGTGAGGGAGGTCAATGATTGAGCGATTTTCGAGAAATCCTCAATGAACCTGCGGTAGTATCTTGCCAAACCTAGGAACTGTCGAATCTCGGTTGGCGTCTTCGGAGTCTCCCAGTTCTTGATTGCCACGATCTTTGTGGGATCCACATGAATTCCATTTCCATTAACTACATGACCAAGGAACTGGACTTCACGTAACCAGAACTCGAACTTTGAAAACTTCGCGTATAACTTCTCCTTTTTCAGCAGCTCTAAAATAGCTCTTAAGTGTTGTTCATGATCTTCTTTCGTCTTTGAGTAGATTAAAATGTCATCAATAAACATGATCACGAACTTATCGAGTTACGGCTTGCAGACTCTGTTCATCAGATCCATAAACACGGCTGGTGCGTTTGTCAACCCAAACGGCATAACCAGGAACTCGTAATGCCCATAGCGAGTCCTAAAAGCAGTTTTTGGAATATTCTCCTCTTGAATCCTCAACTGGTGATAACCTGATCGTAGATCGATCTTTGAGTAAAAACTTGAACCTTGTAATTGATCGAACAGGTCGTCAATCCTTGGCAAAGGATATCTATTCTTGATTGTCAACTTGTTCAGCTCCCGGTAGTCGATACACATGCAAAAACTACCATCTTTCTTCTTAACAAACAAAACTGGAGCTCCCCAAGGTGAGAAGCTTGGCCTGATAAATCCCTTATCTAATAGCTCCTGGAGTTGCCTTGACAGCTCTTGCATCTCTGAAGGTGCAAGTCGATAGGGTGCCTTAGCTACAGGCGCGGCGCCTGGAACTAAGTCAATATGAAACTCGACTTGTCTTTGTGGTGGCAATCCTGTCAAGTCTTCTGGAAAGACTTCAGGATATTACTTCACAACTAGAATATCTTCTATCTTTGGCTCAGCGGCTTCTTTATCTATGATGTGCGCCAAGGAGGCAAAACATCCCTTCTTCAAACATTTTCTAGCTTTCAGACAGCTAATGATCCGCAGCGGCGTATCGCGCTTCTCTCCATGTACCACAATCGTTTCTCCATTCGCCATTGGGATGCGAACGGTCTTCTCGTGACATACAATTTTGGCGCTGTTGCTGGACAACCAATCCATCCCTACTACCACGTCGAAGCTTCCCAACTCGACTGCCAGTAGATCCAGTGCAACCTACAACGACAACCTACAACGTACTAATGTCTATTAGACGACAACCTACAACGTACTAATGTCTATTAGACGAACGGGTCGTGCCCTGGGCTTAGAGTTTAACGTTTTGAGTTGCGTTCTTATGTTATTCCAAGTTGTAATTATTTGTCAAAAATAATTCATATTTCGACTTAAATTATATGTAGTGTTGGAATAATTGTTCATTCAATATTTTTGTATTAATACTTCTAAAGTATTTAACTCCGTATTTCTTTCCCAAGTATGGGGTATTTATACAAGTATGTTCGTATTTGAAATAATATATTTTTAAGTCCCACTTAGAAAATATATATAATTTATTTGCCAAAGATAATGTATTCAAAAGTATATATATCTTTCCCAAAAATAATATATTTTCACTTCTTGTATCGAAACAATATTTACCAAAAATATATTTGCAAAAGTATGTTCCGGAATATTTCATAAGTTACATTTTAACGTTTGGTTCCACAATAACAAGTGTGTAACTTAATTATTTATTCCTTGTAATTTTTGGTATTATGTTGGAGTTGTAATTTCATGGTCTCTTGTTAAGATATATTATTTTACCATAAAATAATATAACTACTCCACAATCAAACAAATATCCACACAAGTGTCTTAATACAAAATATATATTCTAAATATATATTTACCCATCTTTACTTGCGAAAATCATCCTCCAATACTTTGTATTTTGTTACAAAAATCTATGGCAAAGTTTATTGTGGAAGATCATAGTTAAAAATACACTTGTAACACTTGTTAGAAAATATTTTTTAAGTGATGAAATTTTTAGAAAATTTCGCCATAGTTTCGTTTGTAAATGGAGGTGTCCATGCTAAATAGCATATCATTTTCTTTTCAAAATTCATTCAATCAATCAACAATCATACTTTAAACAATATTATGTTCACCAAGTGCAAAAATTATAGGCTTTATATAAAAATCATGAACTTGATATTTCACAAAAATGTGTAGTAACTTAGTAAAGCGTTTAGTGGCTTTAGTTACCTTCCAAAGTGTATTTACTTTTGTTAAAATCTCATTCTCGGAATTTATAGATGTTCACAACTTGTGAACTCATTTTACAAAAATATTTAACTACAACATCTTCATGTTTTACTAGCCTTCCTACACTCATTTTATTTCCAAAAATAATGTAAGTGCAAGAAAAGTTATGATCTTTCAAAAATCATCTTTACCACTTGGTTTTTCTTGGATAATCATACACAAGTCTTGGATTCCCAAGTTTACTAGTTCACTAGGTTTTTTACTTTGTAAGAAAATCATTTTTACTTTCAAGTTCATGTTTGTTCAAGAAGATGATTATTTCATGTAAACCCATAATCACCCTCTAACTTGTTAAATCATGTTTTTAATCATACTTTAACAAGTTCCATATGATGATCAATATCATATTATCAAGAAATCAACAATCAAATACCATGCATGCTTTAATCAACCTTAATCCAACAAGATTTCATCATATATCATCTTTATGTTTCAAGATTTAAGTGCAAGTATTTTAGTGTTCTTGTTATTTCGTCACAATGTATATCTTTTATCCATAAAAATGAAAGTAAACAAGAGTTTAAGGAAGTCTTACAACTAGCTTAAAGCTAGGGAAGAAATCAAGAACAAAAGATGATGAAGATGGTGTGTAAAAGCAAGTGATGAAAGCTCCTTGATGATCCACAAGCTACAAGCTCCTTTAATCACCTTCTATTGCTTGAAACAAGCTTGAAAATGGAGTAATGGTGGTGACAAGGTGGTGGTGGTGGCGGTTGTGTAGTGAGCCGAGAGGGAGAGAGAGGGTAAGTGAGAGAGTGAGATGAACTTGTAAGATATGAAATGATGAAGATCTCTAAGGCACCATACTTATAACTCTTATACTCAATATTATGGAAAGCAAATCAAGAAACATATCAAATAAAATATAAGGAAAATCTAGTGAGTGGGGTATGGGTCCCCTTGTGGACCGTAAATGGAAAGGGGGGGTTAATTGTAAGTTTTTGATGATAAGTTGGTAAATAATTGGAGGTTAAGTGTAATATCTAGTGTATGATGTGTAAGGCACATTTTATAGTGTGTTGGGGTATTCGGGGACCATAATTAGTCTAAAAATAATAAAACAATGTTTCTGGCAAAATTTTGGTGTCCCGGGTAATGTCCGGTTGTTCGGTTAGATACCGTTCCGTTAAAGTGTCAAGTTATTCCGAATAGTGTCTTTTATGTAATCTTTTGTAACACAATTAATTCCCAACACTTAGGAAAGCATTCAGGACCATTTAGTCAATGTTCTGCATATTCCTAGCATTTCAAAATGCTGAATTTTGCTGAAAAATGCAGAATTCTGCACTTAAAGTGAGTTTTAGGCACTTCCCGACACTTTATCTATCACCTAGTGATACAGTTTTATGGTCCTCAATTCCATTTCCATTAACTACATGACCAAGGAACTGGACTTCACGTAACCAGAACTCGCACTTTGAAAACTTCGCGTATAACTTCTCCTTTTTCAGCAGCTCTAAAATAGCTCTTAAGTGTTGTTCATGATCTTCTTTCGTCTTTGAGTAGATTAAAATGTCATCAATAAACACGATCACGAACTTATCGAGTTATGGCTTGCAGACTCTGTTCATCAGATCCATAAACACGGCTGGTGCGTTTGTCAACCCAAACGGCATAACCAGGAACTCGTAATGCCCATAGCGAGTCCTAAAAGCAGTTTTTGGAATATTCTCCTCTTGAATCCTCAACTGGTGATAACCTGATCGTAGATCGATCTTTGAGTAAAAACTTGAACCTTGTAATTGATCGAACAGGTCGTCAATCCTTGGCAAAGGATATCTATTCTTGATTGTCAACTTGTTCAGCTCCCGGTAGTCGATACACATGCAAAAACTACCATCTTTCTTCTTAACAAACAAAACTGGAGCTCCCCAAGGTGAGAAGCTTGGCCTGATAAATCCCTTATCTAATAGCTCCTGGAGTTGCCTTGACAGCTCTTGCATCTCTGAAGGTGCAAGTCGATAGGGTGCCTTAGCTACAGGCGCGGCGCCTAGAACTAAGTCAATATGAAACTCGACTTGTCTTTGTGGTGGCAATCCTGTCAAGTCTTCTGGAAAGACTTCAGGATATTCCTTCACAACTGGAATATCTTCTATCTTTGGCTCAGCGGCTTCCTTATCTATGATGTGCGCCAAGAAGGCAACACATCCCTTCTTCAAACATTTTCTAGCTTTCAGACAGCTAATGATCCGCAGGGGCGTATCGCGCTTCTCTCCATGTACCACAATCGTTTCTCCATTCGCCATTGGGATGCGAACGGTCTTCTCGTGACATACAATTTCGGCTCTGTTGCTGGACAACCAATCCATCCCTACTACCAGGTTGAAGCTTCCCAACTTGACTGGCAGTAGATCCAGTGTAAATTCATGTCCTCCCAGCTCTATCACGCATCCTCTGATGACTTCATTTGTTTCTACTAGCTTTCCATTAGCCAGTTCAATTGAGTATGGAATGTCTAACTTACTAGCAGTTAACCCAAGCATATTCTTAAATTCTAGCGATACAAAACTATAGTCGGCACCAGTGTCAAATAGAACAGATGTAAAGCGTTGATTAATAGGGAACGTACCAGTAACTACATTGGGTTCCTGGCGTGCTTCCCTTGCACCTATGTTGAAGACCCTGCCTTGCGCTTGATTGAGTTTCGGGCATTCCTGCTTAAAGTGCCCCATGTCTCCATAGTTGAAACACTCTGGTCCTCGACCATTCTCATTACCACCTTGAGCATTGTTTGCTCCACGGTTCCTAGCTTGGTTTCCAACATTCCCACGATTACTATTGCCTCCATTATTTCCTTGCGGCCGGTTTCCGTATCCATTACCACCACGGTTGTTGCTACCAAAACCCCTCTGGCCACCACGGCCAGTACCAACCCAGCACGTTTCTTTTGAGTGCCCAGCTCTTCCACAAGATTCACATTTTCCAGTTCGGCATCGTCCCTCGTGATGCAACTGACACGCGTTACACTTGGGCAAAGTGCCCATATATCCTCTTCCTTTGCTTTCGGCACCAGTTTTGGCCCTGGCTGGTGCATTTCCCTCTTCTCTCTTGCTGACATTGTTGGTACCCTTTTTGAAGTTTGAGAACTTTCTCTTGTTCTCACTCGATGATTCAACATGTGTCTCCTTTTTCTTCGGTTCGGAAATTGAAAACTTGTTCAACTGGATGGCTTCCTCTGTAAGTGCCACGCTGAGATCAATGGCTTCGGTAATTGTTGGAGGCTTGGACGTTGTTACCATACTCATGATCTGGGGTGCCAATCCCCAGATGAAACGCTCAATGCGTTTAAATTCAGGATCAACCATATACGGCACAACGCGTGACAAATCGTGGAATCTTTAGACATATTCAGCAATTTTTGTCCCGTCCATTTTGAGATTCCAAAATTTAGTTTCCAGCTTCTGTATTTCGGCCCGTGAACAGTATTTCTTCCTCATGAGCTCTTTCAGTTCAGCCCATGTCAGTGCATACGCCGCCGCCTCTCCTAGGGTTTGCACTTGCAAGTTCCACCAAGATAAAGCACCATCAAGAAAAAGTCCTGAGACGTAAGTAACTTGGTTTTCAGGAGCACACTTGCTCATCCTTATTACCGAATCCGTCTTTTCCGTCCACCTGACGAAAGCAACATTACCCCTAGTGTCGTCGTAATTTAAGGGCTTACAATCCAGAAATTGTTTGTAGGTATAGCCATTGGGTGGGTTGTTGTTGTTGCTTGAGGTATTCCTGCTTGTTTCGGTGCGCGAGGCCTCATAATCTGCTATTGCTTTTGAAATACGTTCATGTAATTCTGCCTCAGTAGTAGGCAAACGCGTGTCTCGTCGTGGAGGCATCTTCTAAAAGAAGATCATATTGGTCAGGTCATAGTAAGTATAGTAAGTAAGTAATATGCGTATGTAATAACATCCATCAACACAATAACACATAACATCCCATGTCATAATCATAAACAAATAAATCAACAATGCATGTAATGAGAAGGCTGCGATTGAGCTTTGCATATAACAAGACCACCAGTACAGTTTTACAATTGTATCATATGTCAAAAGAGACTAAGGGTCACATCACCCTTGTCTGAATCGTCTAACAACTTACAACAACCAAAAAGTCAAATATCAAAAGTGTGGTCTTCAAAAGTCTTCAGAATCATGGCTCAATAGCTGTATTCTCACCAAAAGTAGCCTGTCTGTAGGAGACCTAAAACCCCTAAGCTGATGGTGGGGGAGGAGGAGGTGGAGGAATGAAAATCAATTTGCGCAAACGCGCCAAATCCTCCTCGAGAGCATGGATAACACGCAGCAGGTAAGCAATCTACTGGTCCGTGGTGAGGAAGCGGACATCAGAATCAGGGTGCAGTCCGAGAGGAGCTGGTGGTGTCGCAAATGGAGACTGACAATGACAAGGGGGAGGACGCGGGATCCTCTCCAGCTCCTGGACTCGTCGGCTCAACGCATCATGCTGTAACTGCAAGGACAAAAGTATATCATCCGTCGTATACCCAACATGAAAAGGATGGTATGGATCTGACAAAGGCATGACATTGAGCGAAGACCACATAAATGGCTCGCCCATGGGTGCTGAAGAAGTAAAAGCAGTGTGTGCAGCAGGTGCAAAAGGGGGTATAAATGGAAAAGCTATTGTCATAGGTGGTATGTGACCATGCTGCTGAGTAGAAGGTCCTTCCCCTGGACGGGGAGGAGGAATGTCCTGAAGAAAAGTGACGGGTAAATCCGTGCAGTGGACGTCTGACACGGGAGGGTGAAACTGTGGGACATCAAAGCATGCAAAAACAGGTGCAGCAGTTGGAGTGACTGGTAGAACAAATGGAGGATAGTCATCATCATCCTCAATCCACCCGTTACGGGTGTCTGCATATCTAGGATCAATATGTGTAGCAAAGGTGCAAGGTCATCAAACATCGACATAGGGTCAGGTAGAGGTGCAACAACTGGGACATCAACAACTGGTGGTGCAATGACCGGAACATCAACAAGTGGTGGTGCAACAACTGGTGCATCAACAACTGGTGGTGCAACAACTGATGCATCAACGGGTGGCTCAGCAGGTACAAACTCAACCTCAGGATCCGGGTCAAAGTCATGGGGAACAATGGGTGTAGCAGACATCGCCAGGTCTAAATCAGTGTCGGTGGAGTAGTGTTGCACGTCCTGGGCGTGAAGAGTGGCGGATGATACAGACTCAAGCGAGTAGGGACCTGACGGATCGGGTAAGGCCTCCACAACAGGAGCCTCGACAGGTGGCACAATAATGGCGTCAATAGCAGGAACCTCAACCACAGGAACAACAGAGTCATCAACCGGAATATCAGCATGTGGAATATCGTCATCCATCGGGGCCCCGCCATCCTGGTCACCCTCCGGGGGACCCTCGATGAATAGATCGATGTCGTCATCAGATAACGCGTCAAGAGGCTGTTCCTCAATAGGAACTGCATCAAGTGGGAGAGGGGCAGGGGTCTGGATAAGTGGTAGACCCTCACCCGGTAGACCATCAGCTAAAGGCAAGTCATCTCCAAAGTTCGGTAGGGCAAAGGGCTGAAAATCATCCTCGTCGGTACTCGTGGTGTCTGATGTATAAACCTCCAGGTCCGTGGCTATCTCATCATCCGAGGTAATAGCCATAGGGTCTATCGTGTCGGACACTCCACTATCAGAAGCAGATGACATGGTTTCTGTAACACAACCACAACATATGCACATATATCAGATAAGCATGTAAGCAAATAGCAATGTAATCATGTATGCGTCCTAGTCTTCCCAGACTATCCCACCCAGTCTCTCAGACTAACTCCCTGGTCTCTAAGACCAAACCTCCCAGTCTCTAAGACTAAATTTTTCCCCAGTCTCTAAGACTGACCTCCCTCAGTCTCTAAGACTGAATTATCCCCAGCCTCTAAGACTGTACTCCCTCAGTCTCTAAGACTGAACTCCCTCATCTCTAAGACTGAATTATATACATAGCCTTTTTGAATTGTGTACTTGTGCCTTTTGTTTAAAAAAAGTTTGTTCCTGGATCTGGACGTTTTGTGTATCCAATGTAAGAATGTTTGAAAACGTTTTCGTGAGAGCCCTAGTGATCATAGTCTAGACTCGAGAAAGAATCCTAGTTCGCTATGATCGAGGCTCTGATACCAAGCTGTCACACCCTGACTTTTGCGGAAGCGTGGTTATTTGGTGTGACTTCTTAATACCATAGCAACAATCATAACAATGCTATATGATAAAAATAAGAGATGTTCATCCATTAAAAGATTTTAGAAAATACCACAACAACATTGTCTAAAAACATCAACCCCAAAATAAGTTACAAACCATGACTTGTTTAAAACGAGTTCATAAGACTCAACAAAAGACTTTCAATAATACGAGGTTTAGAGACATGTAACCCGTCCAGGAAGAGGTTACACCTCCCAACCCTACAACCCTGGATGACATCTTTATTTAGTACGCAGCTTGACTAACACGCATCACTTGCCAGATCCGATTAATTCCCTGAAATACATGTAGTTTGAAAAATCAACAAAAGTTGAGCGAGTTCATGTGTATGTGAGTATGTATAAACCTTTGTAAACAATGTATGTATGAATGTCCCAGTATGATTGCAAACAAGGAAAAGATCACCAATGGTTTGCAAGGCCACTGATATGTGTGACGGTGTAGGAAGACTCAAACCTAGCAAAGTTGTACCGGGCTCCTGGCTGGAAGACATAGTTCACCTCTATGGGCCGCCCCGGCCTCATGGGTGTGGGCTCGCTACACCCAAATAGATCTATCACTCATGACCCTAGGTCCTGATACGAGGATTAATGGTCCCAAGTATCCGCCTACCCTATCACATGATCTATGGTTCTTTCCTAGGCTAATCATACCAATAGTATTGTAAGTATCCCTTTGTAACATGTATTTCACCCCCGAAGTAAGTAAACAAAACAGTTTAAGGAAAAGGGGGACATGAACTCACAATAGTGCGTCTTCTGTACTGTAACTCAAACTCTGTCAGCTACACGACAACCTACAACGTACTAATGTCTATTAGACGAACGGGCCGTGCCCTGGGCTTAGAGTTTAACGTTTTGAGTTGCGTTCTTATGTTATTCCAAGTTGTAATTATTTGTCAAAAATAATTCATATTTCGACTTAAATTATATGTAGTGTTGGAATAATTGTTCATTCAATATTTTTGTATTAATACTTCTAAAGTATTTAACTCCGTATTTCTTTCCCAAGTATGGGGGTATTTATACATGTATGTTCGTATTTGAAATAATATATTTTTAAGTCCCACTTAGAAAATATATATAATTTATTTGCCAAAGATAATGTATTCAAAAGTATATATATCTTTCCCAAAAATAATATATTTTCACTTCTTGTATCGAAACAATATTTACCAAAAATATATTTGCAAAAGTATGTTCCGGAATATTTCATAAGTTACATTTTAACGTTTGGTTCCACAATAACAAGTGTGTAACTTAATTATTTATTCCTTGTAATTTTTGGTATTATGTTGGAGTTGTAATTTCATGGTCTCTTGTTAAGATATATTATTTTACCCTAAAATAATATAACTACTCCACAATCAAACAAATATCCACACAAGTGTCTTAATACAAAATATATATTCTAAATATATATTTACCCATCTTTACTTGCGAAAATCATCCTCCAATACTTTGTATTTTGTTACAAAAATCTATGGCAAAGTTTATTGTGGAAGATCATAGTTAAAAATACACTTGTAACACTTGTTAGAAAATATTTTCTAAGTGTTGAAATTTTTAGAAAATTTCGCCATAGTTTCCTTTGTAAATGGAGGTGTCCATGCTAAATAGCATATCATTTTCTTTTCAAAATTCATTCAATCAATCAACAATCATACTTTAAACAATATTATGTTCACCAAGTGCAAAAATTATAGGCTTTATATAAAAATCATGAACTTGATATTTCACAAAAATGTGTAGTAACTTAGTAAAGCGTTTAGTGGCTTTAGTTACCTTCCAAAGTGTATTTACTTTTGTTAAAGTCTCATTCTCGGAATTTATAGATGTTCACAACTTGTGAACTCATTTTACAAAAATATTTAATTACAACATCTTCATGTTTTACTAGCCTTCCTACACTCATTTTATTTCCAAAAATAATGTAAGTGCAAGAAAAGTTATGATCTTTCAAAAATCATCTTTACCACTTGGTTTTTCTTGGATAATCATACTGTCACACCCCGATATTTCCACGTTTGACCGGTGGGGAGTATCGTGACGTGCTTGGCAACATAATAGTCAAACAACACAATATTTAAAATGCACAGCGGAAGCAAATGAAAGATATAATTCAACTTTAATAATTTGTAATATCAAGTATCACAATAGTCAAAAGTTTATCCACGGAAGGATAAAAAATAAATAGGAAACAGTAGTTCAACAGACTTTAGGCATCTTAAGCTTGCGAGACTCTTTTGATGCTAAGGAGAAATCCAGCCTATTACGATTAGTACCTGCATTTAATCTTTTGGGAAAATACGTCAGTTTACACTGGTAAATACATTCAACCGACTCATTTTGAAAAGTTTAATAAAATTGATTTGAATGCACGTGGCACAAACTTTTATAACTTGGGATAATTATTTAAATATATAATCTCGTAAAAGAATTACATGTTCCTTATGCGTTCACTAGCCCGGATCGTGCCGGGTTAAAGATCAATAGACACACCACATTATTTATTTTGGCACTGACGGGTGTACGCCTACACCCCGCGCTTAGGTCGTGGCCATTTCGTAAAATGATGCCAAGGATATCCGGGACATGGTCATTAACCTCCCAAAGGCTTTAAGCAAACAAAACAATTTAAATGGGCCGATCAAATATCAATTAACCACCAAACGATGGAACATTTAATGCCCGACCAAACGGTATTTTATTTACCGTACCCCAAGACCGTATAGGGAAAATAAGTTAAAAGTATTTACCTTTGCAAGTATAATTCTCAAACAGCAAATGCAAGTAGATTTTACTGGTCCTCCTATTCTGGAATGAAGGTTTATAATAACCTATTAGAATCCTAACGGTCTTTAGTCAAGCTTAAGCTTAGACCGATTAGTTTTAAGGAACGATACGGTTCGAACGCGTGATTAAGCGAAGACCGGAATAGAATGTGATTCAGACCCGAAAAGTTTGAAGACTTGTCTTATATGGGTATTCTAGCCACATTCTGGATTTTGGGATAAAACCGATAAGGTTTGACCCGTTTCGGCTAATTTATGCAAACTAGTTACATAAGCCGACCCGAACGCGCAAGAGGCGTAACGGGTATCCATAAAAGTCATATACAGGTTTCCTAAGTTAATATACCTCAAATATGTTGTGACATCAGTAAGATATCTTTTATTATGCCTGAAACGAGTTTAAACTCAAACTATGCCCCGTAGGGGTATTTTAGTCATTTAGAAGGTTATAAAAGAGTTCAAGTATTAACCTGAGTTACAGGTCTGATATAATCAGCAAAAGTACTCAATTTAATAAGTTATAACAGTAGGGTAAAGTATATATGTGAAATTTATCAATTATAGCCAAACTATGCACCGTAGGGGCATTTTGGTAATTTCACATAAGCCGAAAAGCTCAAAACTGAAGTCTGAGTTAAACAAATTTTGCTTACTATTAGAATATTATAATTTACCTAAAATATCAGTAGGTATCAACCGTTGTATGTTTAAAATAGTTTTAGTACATACTATGCGTTAAAAACGCTTAAAAAGGCGATTAGAAGCCGTTTTCGGGTTCTATATAGAAAGCTGATATTTTTTATTATTCCAGAAGATTTAAAATAATGTATTTAACATATAAGATCATTAGCAAAAGGTTTGGGGTCAAAAAGATATGTAAAACTCATTTTATAACCCGAAAGGGCAAAACAGACATTTACCGACTCAAGCCTATAACTCTAAGTTATGCTCAGCCTAAAATTAATTAAAAATCTTCAAAAATCCCAAAATAATATATTACATCAGTGGGTAAAGAGTTTGATATCAAAAAGTAGGTTTAAATAGGCTATACGGTAATTACGCCGTTAAATCGCTAGAAAGCTTTCTAATTACGCTAATGAGCATAACTCTCAATCTACACCTCAAACTGATGTCAAATTTTGGGTATAAGTTTATATATCAGTAACTAAGGTTTCTACTCTTTTAGATTTTCAAAAATCATGTTTTATGGTGTAAAGGGCATAATGGTCAACATATGAGCAGTTAACGGAATCATGCATATTAATTGGATAACTAATGAACCAAGGTGTATAATCACAGAGGGTTATACTAGCATGTAACCTGGTCCAATTAAAGTTCTAAGGCATTTCTGAAACATGCTTAAACGGGTCAGAACTGAAAGTCAAAGCAAAAGTCAAATTATGCGACTTTCGGTTCCGAACCGGGTCTCTACAGAAAATTGTCGGGTTGAACATGTTTAGACATGTGCTTACATTAATTACTAAGTTATAGTAATGATCAAAGAGGTTGTATGGGTTCTACATTGCTAATTATGTATTAATTTGAAATTAAGCATCCTGTTGACTTTTTCTAATTAACTTTGACCCGACAAATGGTCTAGTTAGAGTGGGAATCAGAGGGTGCCCTCTTAAGGGTTTAATGCCCATATAATTACCAACTTATAACTACTTTTGTAACAACTGTGCTTGTAATCACTATGAACAGTTCTATTATCAATAAAACAATGTTATTTGATCCCAATGTTTGTTTTGTTATGTTTTACATTTTTCATGTTTTGACTTTTGTTCAATTCCAAACTCTACATCACTTTCTGGAGAGTTATACGCAAACTAGTGCGTAAACGTACTCAGTTTAATGCGAGAAATACTCTGGAACATCAACATATACTCAACATACCTTAAATAACCTTTACATAACTTAGAAATAAGTTTTGAAGGCTTTGGTATGGCAAAAACAAGTTAATTCGCTTACAGGGACTAAATATGACAAACTGCGAAAGTATGTTAATTTGAACTGTAACGAACATTCCGGAACATGACCATAAGTTAAACACACCTTAAATATCCTTTACATAGCTTAGAAATAGGCTTTGAGGGGTTTGGTGTGCTAAAATAAACTTTTGGGACATTCAGGGACTAAAAGTGTCAAAAAGTGCACAAGTTTGCATTTTCGCGCATAACTTACGTTCTGAATACATCTGGACATCCAAAAATTTATGTAAGCATGACTATATTTTATTTTAGTGTTCGCCATAAGAAAAATCCATTCGTCGCGTCATTTGGATCGTTTTTCGCGCTTATGCGCATTCCGTCGTAATTAAGCGAACATCGCGTTCGTACGACCAAACGAACCATCATCCGGCATATTTTTGAGTATGTTTTGAGTTCCCTATACTTTAACTACATTTTAGAGCCTTGAAATGAGGTTAACGGGGTTCAAACGCATCGAAAAAGGCCCTAAACACGTGCAGGGACCATTGCTGCCAAAATTGAAACTTTCTGATTCAGGATGAGTGCTAGCGTAGCGCGAGCCCATAGGGCTTATCCGTCGCGCTACGCGACTGACTATCTGGGCAGATTCAATGTTTCTAATTACAAGTTGCAACTAATTGATTCTTAACCACATGTTTTAAGTTGATGTGTCACTAAGATAAGGAGCATTTGTGGCACCATAACATTCCGACAAGTGTACGCACAAGATTCGATCACGTTATTCAAGAAACGATCCTAACGGTTACCCGAAAACTATATATACCCCATGCCTTTCATTGTTTTTAAGCACTAGAATCTTATTAGTTGTGTTCTAAGTTGAAACCTTGTTTCATACCTGAACTATACTGATCTAGATTAGCATTCGGGGACCCTTCGTAAGTATTCTTTCGTTCTTTTCCTTATTTTACTGCTTTTCGAGTCAGAAAGTCAAACTTTGTTTGACTTTCAGCGTTGACCAGTAATGGTCAATGCGAAGTTCGTTTGAACTTCGCAACGTGAGTGTAATCACGTTGGTCATAGTCCCTTGGGACTATGCCCACTGATTACCACGTTGTCTAGGGTCGTAGGGGAGGCGATCTAATAAATCACCTATACCTTCGAACCCGACCCAGTTTGGTCGATCATTAGGATCCGACCAAACACATTAGGTGACCATAGTAGGTAGGGAATAACCTTCCGGGGTTATACCCTATGATCACATCGTTTAAATAGTTGTATGATAGGTAGTTTATATGCCTTAGGTAAATTACCAGAATACCCTTTTCATGTATAATTGGTAATTAAGCATATGTAACCTAAACCTTTCTCACATAACTGATTATGTAACATGTTTAGGCATATAACACTTGTCATAGGGCTAGTTAGGCGGTCCGAACGCGTTTCACGCACACGACACGTTAAAGTAGCATAAGCTTCCTAAACGGGTCGTAATGGGTCGTAAACAATTATGTTAGGTTTCATTTAGTATGTAGGCTTTGTTAAACCAAATGACACGAGTCTCTACACTCGTTTGGTTTACGAAACCTCATTCTATCCAATCATCCGATTAAGGTCCGGTTATTAACATAGTTACCTATATTAGGTGCCGTTTGATTCCGAGATCTCTAGCATTACTTGGTGGTTATCTTTAGACATCTGAGCAATATCAAGTGAGTACATAGACCCCTCTTTTACTGTTTTCTAAACTGTTTTGGGGTGGAACACATGTGCCTACTTGTTACTTTCATGCTTTCCAGTTTTCACATCATATACCGACTATGTTTGTTAGTACACTATAGTACATGATTTCATTACATTTCATGCTATGTATGTCCATTGTGTGCATACTTAGTACATTGTTTTACGTTACATTTCTGCTATGTATGTTGACTGATAGCATGCTAGCACATTGATTTACAAGACTTTTCTGCTTTGTATGTTAACTTAGCATACTTAGTACATTGTTTTCTTATGACATGTATACAACTGCTATGACATTTGGTTTGCACAAACGGGTCTTTATAACGTTCATTAACATTTGCTACGCCGCTCGGGAGTAAGTAGTGGTACCATAGGACTTGACAAATCCCATTCCTGACATCCCGGGTTTGTTTGGATGTAAGGAATGACTGAATCCGAATACAATTCTTTTGATAACCTTGACTGAAAGGGTTATCCGACTGTCTCAAGGCTTGAATGTATGCGTTAACTTACCACATAAACGTTCGTATCAGTGTATCATGCATCACTTGGCAAAACATAACTTTTTGATATATTCAAAATACTTTGTTTTGTACATTTTACTTATGGTTTAAGTAGTCTTATTTTACTTACCATACATAACATTTGTTACACATTACTTGACTACTTTTGGACGATCAACATTTGACAGGGTTTATACAAGTACTATTGACTATTGGTTTAAACATAGACATTATACTTTGTTGGTTGGTTTAAGTGACTTAAGTAACGAGATGTGAGTAATATGATACAATCATGGTGGATACGCCGCTGGTACTTCCTATACATAAGTGATCGTATTATATTACATATCATAGCGTTATTTAAATCATTCATTTTGGACTTATACATTTTACACAAGTGACATGTTTTTACAAGACTTTGGTTTACAATACAGTTTATTTTATACAACTCATTTTGCATGGTTATTCATTTAACCATACATTATTCACTTATCTATACATATCATCTGGACTTATTGTTTTTCAAGCAATTTACAAAACAAATCAAATTACAAGGTTCATGACTAAACATTTTCTTAAACTTAAGTCATGAATCCTATTTTCACAAAACCTATGTATCTCACAAGCATTTTTTATGCTGACGTACCTACTTTCACATGTGTTTTCAGGTGCTTTTCCGTAGGATGACGATCATGACACTAGGGCGGACCTGTGCCTTAGAAACTTAAAAATGAAGCTAGACGATGTTTAATTATGTACTAAACTCTTAAATCTCTGTTTGAAACAATGTAACACTTATGTTGATAAATAAAATACAACTTTGTTTGCCATGGATTTGAAACAATTAATTCTGTTACAACACTCCCCGACGTTTTCCGCCACGTTTTGTATGTTATACGTGGTCGGGGTGTGACAACTTTCAATTCGACTAATCACTGGACCATCAATGATTAATCGCTAAGTCAACCGTTAATTACGACGGTTTGACTTTTAAGCTAAAACTAAGTAAAAACTCAACTAAGAAAGGTTAAGCATACTTACTGAAGTCCTATGCTCGATTAGTGATCACTTGAGTCTGCTTTGGAGCTCCAGAAATGATCAGAAATGTAGAATGAGGTGTGGTTACAAAGTTGCAACACAAGGCCTTTATATAGTGCTTAAATCTCAATGGATCATTGACAAATCATGCTATCAATGGCCATGGATCATCAACAGATGTCCCTAAGTGCCTAGGACTGTTTAGGGGTCGCCCATATAGTGAAAATATCTGATTAAAGTCGGTTTATGCGTGAAGACAGGCTGCTGTCTAAAGTTGCTGCATCTGGGCATCTGGCGCGGCCCGCGTAGGCTATGGTTAGGGCTTACGCGGCCCGCTTGGTCCTTGTAATCAGATTTCACATTTTCTGGTTTTTGCATATTTGTCTCTTGGCCTTTCGAAGGGTCAACCAACTTATTTCTTGCACTTTGAACCCTCCCAATTTACCTATAAGGGCTTCAAGACTTATACCCACTTTGCCAAGTCCTTGGTCACTTCTGGTTAACCCAAAAAGTCATAATTTTCAACGTTAACGCTTTGACCCCTCGCATACGAATTTGATCATAACTTTCTCATACGATAACGAAACTTTATGAAATTTTTATCGTGCATTCTAGTGAGCATAATTAATCGTTACAAAGCTTCGGGTTTGCTAAAAGGTCACTCAGAGGTATAACTTAAACATGTTGACACATTTAACCCCTGTAGTTTGTAATTTCTCACTTTTAGCTTCGTATGATCCATGATTTATTCGTTTGATATCATGTAGGGTTATTGTAAAGTTTATTTATTCACTGTTGACATTTTAAATCCATATTTTCCATGTTTGTCAACTTTAGTCCTTTCAGAACATTCTTTCACACGTTCAAGCCTATGACACGTGTCAACACATTATAGGACGTGAATTTTCGAGGTGTTACATCCTCACCCCCTTAAAAGAAATCTCGACCTCGAGATTTACTGAAACAAATAAGGGTACTTTTCTTTCATTGTGGACTCAACCTCCCACGTGTATTCGGGACCTCTTCGGGCATCCCATTTTACCTTTACAATAGGCACATGCTTCCTTCGAAGCTTCTTGACCTGTCGATCCTCGATCGACACAGGTTTTTCAACAAATTTTAAGCTCTCTTCTATGTGCACATCTGTATGTGGTATGACCAGTGATTCATCAGCGAAACACTTCTTCAGATTGCAGATGTGGAATACATTGTGAATACCACTGAGCTCTTCCGGTAAGTTTAACTTATAGGCAACTGATCCGACACGTTCGATAACCTCGAAAGGTCCTATGTATCTCGGGCTCAACTTGCCTTTCTTACCAAATCGCATCACTCCCTTCCAGGGTGATACTTTAAGCAACACTTTTTCACCTACCTCGAATCTCATAGGTTTACGCTTTAAATCTGCGTAGCTTTTCTGCCTATCCCTGGCAGCTTTCAGGCGGTCACGAATCTGGAAAATCTTGTCCGTCGTTTCAAAGACTATTTCTGGACCTAACAGTTGGACATCTCCAACTTCCGCCCAACAAACGGGCGTTCTACACTTTCTACCGTATAAAGCCTCGAAAGGCGCAACCTTAATGCTGGTATGGTAGCTATTGTTGTAAGAGAACTCGATCAATGGCAGGTGGTTATCCCAACTACCACCTAAGTCAATCACACATGCTCGAAGCATGTATTCCAAGGTTTGGATGGTACGCTCACTTTGTCCGTCCGTCTGAGGATGGTAAGCCGTACTGAAATTTAAGCGCGTGCCCAAAGATTGTTGGAAACTTTTCCAAAAATGTGACGTGTATTTAGTATCTCTGTCAGAGATAATAGCCACAGGTACACCATGTAGAGTTACAATCTTATCTACGTAAAATTGGGCTAACATATCGGAGCTATAGGTCTCCTTTATGGGTAGGAAATGTGCTGACTTAGTCAGTCTATCAACTATTACCCATATCGTATCATTTCCTTTCCTGGTCTTGGGCAACTTGGTGATGAAATCCATCGTCACCATTTCCCACTTCCATGTGGGAAGTTCAGGCTGTTGTAACAAACCTGACGGTTTCTGATGTTTTGCTTTGACTTGTGCACATGTCAAGCATTTAGCTACATAGGTGGCTATAGACTTCTTCAAGCCTATCCACCAAAATTTTGCCTTCAGATCCTGGTACATCTTATCAGCTCCAGGATGAACGGAATATTTAGAGCTGTGGGCTTCCTGGAGGATAACATCTCGAAGTCCTCCATAAACTGGAACCCATATTCTTCCATTTAACCTCAGGATTCCGTCTTTGCCCTGAGATAATTGCTCTTCAGTGACTCCCAACTTTTCCTTAGGATAGTTAGCTTCCAGCACAACTTCCTTCTGTGCAGCTAACAACCTTTCATTCAAACTGTTCTTGATTTCAATGCTCTTGGCATTGATTCGGATGGGTTTCACCCTTTCTTTCCGACTTAAGGCATCAGCAACCACATTTGCCTTGCCTGGATGGTATCGGATTTCACAATCGTAATCCTTCAACGTCTCCATCCATCGGCGTTGCCTCATGTTCAAATCCTTCTGGTTAAACAGGTGCTGGAGGCTCTTGTGATCAGAATAGATCACACACTTGATACCATACAAATAATGCCTCCACAGTTTTAGTGCGAATACAACAGCACCCAACTCCAAGTCATGGGTGGTGTAATTCTTTTCATGCACTTTTAACTGACGTGAAGCATAGGCAATAACTTTGCCTCTATGCATAAGCACACATCCCATGCCAGTGTGGGATGCATCGCAGTAAACCACAAATTCTTCGATTCCATCCGGCAACGTCAATACAGGAGCGTTGCTCAACCTTTGCTTTAGGATATCAAAGGATTCTTGCTGCTTAGGGCCCCAAACGAACTTTACTTTCTTCCTAGTCAAGGAAGTTAGGGGTGCAGCAATCCTTGAAAATTTTTCAATGAAACGCCTGTAATATCCTGCCAAGCCTAGGAAGCTACGAATCTCGATAGGCGTCTTTGGCTCTTTCCAATTCATGACAGCTTCAACCTTAGTGGGATCTACTTGGATTCCGCGTTCGCTAACCACATGTCCAAGAAATTGGACTTCACGAAGCCAGAATTCACATTTAGAGAATTTTGCATAGAGCTTCTCCTGCTGAAGTAATGAAAGAATACATCGAAGATGCTTCTCATGATCAGCCTTGTTCTTTGAGTAGATGAGGATGTCGTCTATGAAGACGATGACAAATTTGTCCAAGTAGAGCTTGCTGACGCGATTCATGAGATCCATGAATGCGGCAGGTGCATTTGTGAGCCCAAAAGGCATCACTAGGAACTCGTAATGTCCATAACGAGTCCTAAATGCAGTCTTGTGTACATCTTAATCTTTAACCTTCAATTGATGATAGCCCGACCTCAGGTCGATCTTGGAGAAGTAGCTTGCCCCTTGGAGTTGATCGAACAGATCGTCGATTCTGGGCAATGGGTACCTATTCTTGATCGTGACCTTATTAAGCTCACGGTAATCGATGCACAGACGCGTCGATCCATCCTTCTTCTTGACAAATAAGATTGGTGCTCCCCAAGGAGATGAACTAGGTCTAATGAAACCTTTGGCTAGCAATTCATCTAGTTGCGTTCTTAATTCCTTCATCTCCGTTGGCGCCAACCTATAAGGTGCTCTAGCAACTGGTGCTGCCCCAGGGATGATGTCAATTCTGAATTCGACTTGTCTATCTGGTGGTAAACCAGGTAGTTCTTCAGGAAAAACTTCAGGGTATTCAGAAATGGCGGGGATATCTTCCATCTTCGGTTTTGGCTCATCAATAATCACTTGTGCCATGTAGATGACACAACCCTTCTTTAAACACTTAGAGGCCTTGAGCATAGTCACTTGCTCAGGCAGTCCATACTGGGTATCTCCCCGAATGGTAAGTGATTCACCAGACGGAGTCTTAATCACCACTTGCTTTTTGTTGCAGCCAATTTGGGCCTGGTTATGAGATAACCAGTCCATACCCAAAACTATGTCAAAACCGGCTAACTTAAAGGGAAGTAGGGACAAAGGAAAAGAGTGGTTCTTAATGGATATAACACATCCATCTAACACAGTTGACACGGTTTCTATGGTGCCATCTGCTAACTCCACCTCATAATTCACACTTAAGGTTTTAACAAGTAAATTCAACAATTTGCAAAACTTATTATCTACAAACAATTTATCAGCGCCTGAATCAAAAAGCACTCTTGCATAGACATCGTTTATGAGGAAGGTACCTGTAATCACGTTGTCGTCCTGGATGGCTTCCTTTGCATCCATCCTGAAGACCCTAGCATTGGTCTTCTTTCCTTCATCGTCTTTCTTTGCATATTTTGGGCAGTTGGTCTTAATGTGCCCCTTTTCATTGCAACGGTAGCACGTTGCGTCTTTCAGCTTCTTGCAATCCAAGGTCTTGTGATCCTTGGACTTGCATATCCCACATGCAAACGTTCTCGACTGGGTCTGCGAGTTTGATTCATACCTGCACTTCCCGAAGTGCTGTCTCTTGCAGATCTTACACTTGGGCTTTTCCCCAGACTGATGCCCATCCTTTCTAGACTCAGACCCTTTCTTGTGGTCATTGTTTCCTCGATGCTTCTTGTTTGACCTTCGTGAATTTTCATCTTCACGTTTCCTTTTCTCGGAATCCGTGTTCCTCAGCGATCTCTGTCGGACCGCGTCCAGAGTGAGGGACAAGGATATATCAGTTACTGATCTGAAAGTAGTTGGCCAAGAAGCCTTCATGCTTGCCTTTAATTCTGGGGCTAAACCCCCAATGAAACGAGCTATTCTTTTGGGTTCCGGGGTCACCAGATACGGAACCAATCTTGATAATGTGTTGAAGCTCGTGATGTAAGCTTGGCAGTCAAGTTTCTTCATAACCAACGATAGGAAGTCAGACTCAATCTTTTCTACCTCATGTTGAGGGCAGTAGTTCTCCCTGATGAGGGCAACAAATTGCTCCCATGTCATGTTGTACAATGGGATCTTCCCGGTAGCTTGAATCAGCGACCTCCACCAGGCTAAGGCCTCACCTTTAAACGATTGCGACACAAACTTTACCACATCCTTCTCAGCGCATCCGCTGATATCAACCACAGTATCCATCTCATCCAGCCATGTCATACAGTCTATGGCCCCTTTTTCCCCAGTGAAATCCCTGGGTTTACACGAAATAAATTATTTATAGGAGCAACCCTTATCACGGGGTCCTTGATTCAGCATTATCTTCTGAGATGGGTCACTTCGATGATTTGAAGAGTGACGATCGTCATCTTCTTTTCTGGGTTCATCCTTCTTGGAGGGTGGCTTTGAATGCGGTGTAGATAGGGTCCTACTTTGAGTCCCACTATATTCTTCATACTGTCGCTCTAAGGCCTTTGTAACAGCGTCGTCTACTAACGCTTTCAGTTCAGCACCCGTTATATTAATTCGGGCGTTATCATTATTCTCCTTTGGGTGACTATTAATTTCATCCGAGTCAGCCATTTTAATTTGAACTGTTGCATAAGACAATGACAATAGTTTATTTGGGAGTTTATCATAGAATTGTCTTCTATGGCAATTCATTAACCACGGTAAACAGAGACCAGATTTGGTTAATTCGTTAATAATATTTATTTATGATTTTTATTATAATTTATCCTAATTATAAAAACAATAACAGTTTTATTAGTGGCACAACAGTCCTAGTCACAAGGACATTTATAAATTATAAGCTATGATTTCAGAGAATCAAAGCATGAAGGTTTTGAACATAGTTCTTTACTCTTTTTCGGACAGGGAGTCATAGCTACCACTGTCTTTTGGCTCATGTAGAAATGAGCAAGGCCCGTAGGCACTATATTACCAATGTATGGTCAAAATATGATCATCTTAATTGATGATTTAAACCCATGATTCAGAGATCATTAAGTTGGGTTAGGAATCTTTTGAAGAATCCTTATATAAGAATGACGTGTGTGATTTTAACGAATCACGTCTTCTAGGAGCGTTAACATGTTTTCAGATGTTAACTGGGATCTGAATCTTTTAAACAGGTCTTACCATCTTGGCCAGGTCTTTACAATGACACTCAGGCTAGGTTTCACTCTTAAGATTCTTATTCAATATTTAATAGGCAGATTATTATTAAAAGGAATGATTTTGATTTATTTATTTCATGTAATATATTTATGCATATAATAGCAAAAATGAAATTTATAAACTTAACATTCCATTAATTTTTTTTAAAAGATTACATACTGCCCTAAACGGGTCTTTTTAACAAACACTTACCCACACAGGGGTCAAACTGAAATACTAGTCCACGCAGGAACTTAAACAAAAAACATACCCTCGTAGGGGTTAACAGAAAGATAGGCCCACGCAGGGGCTCAAAAGACAACCATACCCCCGCAGGGGTCAAAACAGCAAGACAGGCCCACGCAGGGGCTCAACTGTAACAAGGAAAATATAATTAATAATTGAAGGATTCAATGGTCCTTCTTGCTCTTCCCTTTTATCAAACTTGTCAATCCCTGGATGAAACTTTGTCGCTCCCTTCGATCTCTGTGAAAGTCTCGCTCGACTTGGTCCAACCTCTGAAGAATTTCTTCCCGTTCTGGGGGAGAAAACCGTGGCGGCTGCGATTGTTGCCGAATTATAGGTCTAGCAGGTATCTGGTACCCATGAGTTGGGTACCCTACTCCCCAAGGAGCTCCATACGGTCCTTCCGGGTTAAAGGCGTTGTAGTTGGCCGCTACCAAGTATGGGTCGGCTTCAGCGTAATTATAGTTGGTGTGAACCGGCGGCTCAAACGGATTGTGCGCCATAGAACCAGTGTAGGCAGGAATCGGGTTATCAAAACCCATCGGTGGTGGTTGTGGTGCAACTGGGTTTGACGGTCCACCCATTTGCGGGTCTTCCTGCAGTGGCGGATAATGACTGCCACTTGAGTGTCGAGGAGAGCTGAAGTGAAAATCTCCTCCACGCGCGGACATTCGCGTGCCTGTCCTCCTACGCCTCGGCGGTTCTGGAGGTTCCTGATTAACTGGTGGTGGTGGAGGCGGTGGCGTGACAGCCACGAAACGTGAATCCCCCAAGGGATCCTGCTGCTGGTGAGGCGACGAATGGTGCGAGGGTGTAAAATACCACTCGAACTGGTTAAACCGTGCCTGGTAACTGTCTGGACCACGGTAGGGTGATCCATGAAAAGACGAACCATCTGAGACCTCTATAGGATGGTTGGGGGTCCCGGTTGCAGGCTCGACGGGATCCGTGTCCTCGTCCATGTCTTCTGCATGATCGCCGGAGAAATGATCCTCTGGCCCCAATGGGTTAAAACCCACTGGTTCTTGTATGTAGTTTGCCGGGTTAAACAGGCCTTGAAAGACAGGAGTGGGGTCTCCAAAGGAATGGTGCGATAGGGATCGCTGTAGAGGTATATAAGAAGGTTGTGGGTTAT
The DNA here is from genome assembly GCA_030545235.1 of Helianthus tuberosus. NCBI lineage: Eukaryota > Viridiplantae > Streptophyta > Magnoliopsida > Asterales > Asteraceae > Helianthus > Helianthus tuberosus. The sequence goes on from CM060372.1 coordinate 137,375,306, forward strand.
TGGGCTCGTTTTCCGACTGTGGCCCATAAGAGTTATGAAAAGGAGGCGTTGAACTATGTGAAACCGACCGTATTGCGGGCTCCACATTTGTCCTCCAGTTTTCGCGAGGGTCAGCACTCGCAGTGACAGAAGGAGCTCGCCTTTGCGAAGGCCCGGCTTCGTGATCATTGGGGGCGGTGATTGGCCCCTTGCCTCGTCCACTTCGTCTGAAGAATCTTGGCGGCATATTTAGTCCGTCAATATAACATAAGATAACAACAAGAATATATAAAATAAAAGACAAAGTTAAAAATAAATTGAAACAAATTTGGATTGTTCCTATGTTCTTTGTCTAGACTCAAAAATTTGGAATGTGCAATTGTGTAACTGAGATTAAACACAAAAGGCTAGTGTTTAATTCACTCAGCGTTGGGTCTGATACCAACCTGTCACACCCCGATATTTCCACGTTTGACTGGTGGGCCCGGTGGGGAGTATCGTGACGTGGTTAGCAACATAATAGTCAAACAACACAATATTTAAAATGCACAGCGGAAGCAAATTAAAGATATAATTCAACTTTAATAATTTGTAATATCAAGTATCACAATAGTCGAAAGTTTATCCACAGAAGGATCAAAAATAAATAGGAAACAGTAGTTCAACAGACTTTAGGCATCTTAAGCTTGCGAGACTCTTTTGATGCTAAGGAGAAATCCAGCCTATTACGATTAGTACCTGCATTTAATCTTTTTGGGAAAATACGTTAGTTTACACAGGTAAATACATTCAACCGACTCATTTTGAAAAGTTTAATAAAATTGATTTGAATGCACGTGGCACAAACTTTTATAACTTGGGATAATTATTTAAATATATAATCTCGTAAAAGAATTACATGTTCCTTATGCGTTCAGTAGCCCGGATCGTGCCGGGTTAAAGATCAATAGACACACCAGATTATTTATTTTGGCACTGACGGGTGTACGCCTACACCCCGCGCTTAGGTCGTGGCCATTTCGTAAAATGATGCCAAGGATATCCGGGACATGGTCATTAACCTCCCAAAGGCTTTAAGCAAACAAAAAAATTTAAATGAGCCGATCAAATATCAATTAACCACCAAACGATGGAAGATTTAATGCCCGACCAAGCGGTATTTTATATACCGTACCCCAAGACCGTATAGGGAAAATAAGTTAAAAGTATTTACCTTTGCAAGTATAATTCTCAAACAGAAAATGCAAGTATCTTTTACTGGTCCTCCTATTCTGGAACGAAGGTTTATAATAACCTATTAGAATCCTAACGGTCTTTAGTCAAGCTTAAGCTTAGACCGATTAGTTTTAAGGAATGATACGGTTCGAACGCGTGATTAAGCGAAGACCGGAATAGAATGTGATTCAGACCCGAAAAGTTTGAAGACTTGTCTTATATGGGTATTCTAGCAACATTCTGGATTTTGGGATAAAACCGATAAGGTTTGACCCGTTTCAGCTAATTTATGCAAACTAGTTACATAAGCCGACCCGAACGCGCAAGAGGCGTAACGGGTATTCATAAAAGTCATATACATGTTTCCTAAGTTAATATGCCTCAAATATGTTGTGACATCAGTAAGATATCTTTTATTATGCCTGAAACGAGTTTAAACTCAAACTATGCCCCGTAGGGGTATTTAAGTCATTTATATGGTTATAAAAGAGTTCAAGTACTAACCTGAGTTACAGGTCTGATATAATCAGCAGAAATACTCAATTTAATAAGTTATAACAATAGGGTAAAGTATATATGTGAAATTTATCAATTATAGCCAAACTATCCACCGTAGGGGCATATTGGTAATTTCACATAAGCCGAAAAGCTCAAAACTGAAGTCTGAGTTAAAAAACTTTTGCTTACTGTTAAAATATTATAATTTACCTAAAATATCAGTAGTTATCAACCCTTGTATGTTTAAAATAGTTTTAGTACATACCATGCGTTAAAAACGCTTAAAAAGGCGATTAGAAGCCGTTTCCGGGTTCTATATAGAAAGCTGATATTTTTTATTATTCCAGAAGGTTTAAAATAATGTATTTAACATATAAGATCAGTATCAAAAGGTTTGGGGTCAAAAAGATATGTAAAACTCATTTTATAGCCCGAAAGGGCAAAACCGACATTTACCGACTCAAGCCTATAACTCTAAGTTATGCTCAGCCTAAAATTAATTAAAAATCTTCAAAAATCCCAAAATAATATATTACATCAGTCGGTAAAGAGTTTGATATCAAAAAGTAGGTTTAAATAGGCTATACGCTAATTACGCCGTTAAATCGCTAGAAAGCTTTCTAATTACGCTAATGAGCATAACTCTCAATCTACACCTCAAACTAATGTCAAATTTTGGGTACAAGTTTATATATCAGTAACTAAGGTTTCTACTTTTTTACATTTTCAAAAATCACGTTTTATGGTGTAAAGGGCATAATGGTCAACATATGAGCAGTTAACGAAATCATGCATATTAATTGGATAACCAATGAACCAAGGTGTATAATCACAGAGGGTTATACTAGCATGTAACCTGGTCCAAATAAAGTTCTAAGGCATTTCTGAAACATGCTTAAACGGGTCAGAACTGAAAGTCAAAGCAAAAGTCAAATTATGCGACTTTCGGTTCCGAACCGGGTCTCTACAGAAAATTGTCGGGTTGAACATGTTTAGACATGTTCTTACATTAATTACTAAGTTATAGTAATGATCAAAAAGGTTGTATGGGTTCTACATTGCTAATTATGTATTAATTTGAAATTAAGCATCTTGTTGACTTTTTCTAATTAACTTTGACCCGACAAATGGTCTAGTTAGAGTGGGAATCAGAGTGTGCCCTCTTAAGGGTTTAATGCCCACAAAATTACCAACTTATAACTACTTTCAATTCAACTAATCACTGGACCATCAATGATTAACCGCTAAGTCAACCGTTAATTACGACGGTTTGACTTTTAAGATAAAACTAAGTAAAAAACTCAACTAAGAAAGGTTAAGCATACTTACTGAAGTCCTATGCTCGATTAGTGATCACTTGAGTCTGCTTTGGAGCTCCATAAATGATCAGAAATGCAGAAGGAAGGTGTGGTTACAAAGTTGCAACACAAGGCCTTTATATAGTGCTTAAATCTCAATGGATCATTGACAAATCATGCTATCAATGGCCATGGATCATCAACAGAAGTCCCTAAGTGCCTAGGACTGTTTAGGGGTCGCCCATATAGTGAAAATATCTGATTCAAGTCGGTTTATGCGTGAAGACATGCTGCTGTCTAAAGTTTCTGCATCTGGGCATCTGGCGCGGCCCGCGTAGGCTATGGTTAGGGCTTACGCGGCCCGCTTGGTCCTTGTAATCAGATTTCACATTTTCTGGTTTTTGCATATTTGTCTCTTGGCCTTTCGAAGGGTCAACCAACTTATTTCTTGCACTTTGAACCCTCCCAATTTACCTATAAGGGCTTCAAGACTTATACCCACTTTGCCAAGTCCTTGGTCACTTCTGGTTAACCCGAAAAGTCATAATTTTCAACGTTAATGCTTTGACCCCTCTCATACGAATTTGATCATAACTTTCTCATACGATAACGAAACTTTATGAAATTTTTATCGTGCGTTCTAGTGAGCATAATTAATCGTTACAAAGCTTCAGGTTTGCTAAAAGGTCACTCAGAGGTATAACTTAAACATGTTGACACATTTAACCCCTGTAGTTTGTAATTTCTCACTTTTAGCTTCGTATGATCCATGATTTATTCGTTTGATGGTATAAACATCATGTAGGATTATTGTAAAGTATATTTATTCACTGTTGACATTTTAAATCCATATTTTCCATGTTTGTCAACTTTAGTCCTTTCAGAACATTCTTTCACACGTTCAAGCCTATGACACGTGTCAACACATTATAGGACGTGAATTTTCGAGGTGTTACACATACACAAGTCTTGGATTCCCAAGTTTACTAGTTCACTAGGTTTTTTACTTTGTAAGAAAATCATTTTTACTTTCAAGTTCATGTTTGTTCAAGAAGATGATTATTTCATGTAAACCCATAATCACCCTCTAACTTGTTAAACCATGTTTTTAATCATACTTTAACAAGTTCCATATGATGATCAATATCATATTATCAAGAAATCAACAATCAAATGCCATGCATGCTTTAATCAACCTTAATCCAACAAGATTTCATCATATATCATCTTTATGTTTCAAGATTTAAGTGCAGGTATTTTAGTGTTCTTGTTATTTCGTCATAATGTATATCTTTTATCCATAAAAATGAAAGTAAACAAGAGTTTAAGGAAGTCTTACAACTAGCTTAAAGCTAGGGAAGAACTCAAGAACAAAAGATGATGAAGATGGTGTGTAAAAGCAAGTGATGAAAGCTCCTTGATGATCCACAAGCTACAAGCTCCTTTAATCACCTTCTAGTGCTTGAAACAAGCTTGAAAATGGAGTAATGGTGGTGACAAGGTGGTGGTGGTGGTAGTTGTGTAGTGAGCCGAGGGGGAGAGAGAGGGTAAGTGAGAGAGTGAGATGAACTTGTAAGATATGAAATGATGAAGATCTCTAAGGCACCATACTTATAACTCTTACACTCAATATTATGGAAAGCAAATCAAGCAACATATCAAATAAAATATAAGGAAAATCTAGTGAGTGGGGTATGGGTCCCCTTGTGGACCGTAAATGGAAAGGGGGGGTAAATTGTAAGTTTTTGATGATAAGTTAGTAAATAATTGGAGGTTAAGTGTAATATCTAGTGTATGATGTGTATGGCACATTTTATAGTGTGTTGGGGTATTCGGGGACCATAATTAGTCTAAAAATAATAAAACAGTGTTTCTGGAAAAAATTTGGTGTCCCGGGTAATGTCCGGTTGTTCGGTTAGATACCGTTCCGTTAAAGTGTCAAGTTATTCCGAATAGTGTCTTTTATGTAATCTTTTGTAACACAATTAATTCCCAACACTTAGGAAAGCATTCAGGACCATTTAGTCAATGTTCTGCATATTCCTAGCATTTCAAAATGCTGAATTTTGCTGAAAAATGCAGAATTCTGCACTTAAAGTGAGTTTTAGGCACTTCCCGACACTTTATCTATCACCTAGTGATACAGTTTTATGGTCCTCACTTCCCTATACACCATACTGGTGTAGTTCCTTGTCCCTGGCCCATACTGGGTCTCAAAACACCGTCTGTCTATGTACTGGCACTGTCTGTACATTTCTGAGTTATCCGCTCACTGTGCTAACTGTGTTTTGTGCATCAAGTATGTCACTAAAGTTTGTCTGTGATAAATGGTGTGACAGTATGAAATGTGATGCACGTGTATGTATGATGCAGAAATCATAAAGCAGTTTAAGTCAACAGTTGTAATAAAGCACAGTCATTAAGCACAAATTTAATATTAATTAATTGTACGGATACCTGAAATTATGAGGGTTGTCACACCACTACCGAGAATCGATGATCTATTCGATCAACTTCAAGGAGCTCGATTCTTTTCTAAGATCGACTTACGCTCAGTATATCATCAATTGAAAGTACAGGAAGAGGACATTCCTAAGACTGCTTTCAGAATAAGGTATGGTCATTATGAATTTATAGTCATGCCATTTGGTTTAACCAATGCCCCGGCCGCATTTATGGACATGATGAACAGGATATGTAAGTCATACCTGGATAAATTCATCATTGTCTTTATGGATAATATTCTAATTTACTCCAAGAATAAAGAGGATCATGCAGAGCATCTGCATACACCTCTAACATTATTGAGAAAATAGAAGCTTTATGCTAATTTCTAAAAAAGCGAATTCTGGTTACAAGAAGTGCAATTTCTTGGACATCTAGTTAATCATGAAGGAATTCATGTGGATCCCACAAAGATCAAGGCGATTACTAAATGGAAAGTCCCCGAATCGCCAACGGAAGTAAGGAGTTTCCTTGGACTAGCATGATATTATAGACGGTTTATTCAAGATCTCTCTTGGATAGCCATTCCATTAAACAAACTGACCTGCAAATCAGTTAAGTTTGAATGGGGACCAAAACATGAAGAAGCCTTTAGGATTCTGAAATAAAGGTTAACCAATGCACCCATACTCGCGTTACCAGAAGGAACTAAGGACTTTATAGTCTATTGTGATGCGTCTAAGTTAGGATATGGGTGTGTGTTGATGCAACGTCAAAAGGTTATAGCTTATGCCTCTAGGCAACTTAAGAAACATGAAGAGAATTATACAACCCATGATCTAGAATTAGGAGCCGTAATTTTTGCCCTTAAGATTTGGAGACACTATCTTTACGGTAGTAAGTTTGTTGTCTTCACAGATCATAAGAGTTTAATATATATATTTGGGCAAAAGAAATTAAATATGAGACAGAGACGCTGGATGGAAATTCTTAGTGATTATGATTGTGATATCCAGTATCATGCTAGAAAAGCTAATGTAGTAGCCGATGCTTTAAGTCGAAAGTATCATGAAAAGGCAAAACAAGTACGCTCTCTCAGATTAAATCTACAGATAGATTTAAATGAGCAAATTAGAGAGGCACAGGAAACAGCAATCAAGGACGATGCTGAAGGTTTAAAAGGAATGATTAAGGAATTAGAACAAGGAACATATGGAATTTGGATATTCCATAAGAAAAGAATGTGGATACCTAAACAAGGAGACTTATGCCACAGAATTTTAGAAGAAGCCCATAAGTCTAAATATACAATACATCCAAGTAGTGATAAGATGTATCAAGACTTAAGGAAGAATTTCTGGTGGATAGGGATGAAAAAGGATATAGCAAACTATGTTGCTAAATGTCTAACCTGTTCATAGGTTAAAGCTGAGCATCAGAAACCCTCAGGGTTATTGCAACAATTAGAAATGCCAATATGGAAATGGGAATTGATAACAATGGACTTTGTTACCAAATTACCCAAGACACGAAAAGGTAATGATACAATCTGGGTGATTGTTGACAAATTAACCAAATCTGCTCATTTATTACCTATGAAGAAAATTTTCAGTATGGAACAGTTAGCCAAGTTATATGTAAATGAAATAGTTTCATTACATGGAATTCCTTTATCTATTGTATTGATAGAGATAGCCGTTTTACATCACATTTTTAGACAAGTTTCCAAAAAGCAATGGGAACTAGGTTAAATCTAAGCACAGCATATCATCCTCAAACGGATGGACAAAGAGAAAGGACAATTCAGACAATGGAAGATATGCTTAGAGCCTGTGTAATTGATTTCGGAGAAAATTGGGACGATCATTTACCATTAATAGAATTTTCCAATAATAACAGCTATCATACCAGCATTAATGATGCACCGTTTGAAGCACTTTATGGACGAAAGTGCTAAACTCCAGTCTATTGGGTAGAGATTGGAGAAAAGCAACTATCTGGACCAGAGATAGTGCAAGAAACAACGGACAAGATTATTCAAGACATGGAAAGACTAAAAGCAGCACGAGATCGTCGAATGAGTTATGCGGATAATAGACGAAAATGGTTAGAATTTACAGTTGGAGACAAGGTATTGTTAAAAGTTCTCCATGCAAAAGGAGTAGTCAGATTCATTAAAAGGGGAAAGCTGGGCCCAAGATATGTTGGACCTTTTGATCATCAAAAGAATAGGGTCAGTAGCTTATCAGCTACAACTGCCAGAGGAAATGGCAGGAATACATGATTTATTTCATGTATGTAATCTCAAGAAATGCTTAGCAGACGAATCATTAGTGATACCTCTTCAGGACATAGAGGAAAATGAGAAACTAAAGTTTATAGAGAAACCCCTTTGAATTGAAGATAGAAAGATCAAGAATCTCAAACACAAGAGATTAGTTCTAGTCAAAGTGAAATGGGATTCCAAGAGAGGACCAGAGTACACTTGGGAGCTCGAGTCAGAAATACAAAAGAAATATCCACACCTGTTCCAGTAGATCTCGAGGACGATATTTAAAACAAGGTGGGAAGGATATAACAACCCTCGAAAAAAACCCTAAACGCCCTAAAATACACCCCGAATATGAGAAACAGTCCTAAATAACATTTATATTAATAAAAATCAAATAAAAACAATTATTTAAGGTTCTCGCGGGCCGCGACCCGGTTCCCCAGGTCTGTCGCAGGGCGCGACGGGGTGACACCAGGCGAACCCTCAGGCCACCACGTGTCCTTGAACGTGTGAAGCCTATCGGGTTGACTCACCAACCCTAGGCCCTGTCTTAGTTTTCTCGCGGTCCGCGAAGGGCAGACCCAAGTGGGTCACGGGGCACGGGCCGCCATATGAGCAGCCCTATAAAAGGGGCCTCAGCCCTCATTTGTTCGACGTTCAATTTCTTTTCTTCAATATGACATATAGTGCGAATTTTAACGGATATTATACCCCTAAAAAGCGAAGCTCTGCCTCGTTGTAAGTATTATAACCCCCGATCTCGTATTTGTTACCCTACCCGATTGATCTAGGGCTCCATAACGCATGTCAAGGCTCTACCTGGCTCAGTTCGTTGGAGTTCTGTCTTGTGTTGTATGGCTAATGTGATTAGGGTTATCTTACTAACACGTGTGCATTGTTTAATTTTTAATAGATAATAACAGGAGAATCACCAGGAAGCTATAGTATTATCTAAGTCAGCAAAGTGAGTACATTCTCTTTTTGTAAAACCTTTTCGTGAGTCATTGTTTCAAATATTTTACAAAACCCTAAATTTTTAAGATGCTTACAGTGATTAAGTTTTTGTGATTCTACAATTATCATCAGTATGTGGGGTATATATTTCTTGACACTCGTTACTATTGCGAATAGTAGCATGCCCGCAAGCACGGGGGAGGGTAGCAATGTTGTATTGAATAACTGGATAGATATAAACATTGTAAATCTTAATGCTGTAAAGTTATAAACACTTGTCTTGATTAAACTGGGATGCACTCGCCAGTGTTTCTTGCTGATAAAATCTTTTTAAAACGCGTTTCAGGTAACTTAATGTGAAGCTAATAGAAGCCTGCTGGAGAGCACTAAAGGCTTAAAGAAGTGGCTATAAAAGTTACCTAAATAAAAGGAGATTTTTGTTTTCAATAATTGGGGTTTATCCCTATAAATGTATTATGTACGAAACTTGGGTTTTATCCCATTTATTATAAAAGTTTTATGTTTTGAAACTCTGATAATATTTCCTAACTACGGTCCTGACGTTAAATTCCGCTGCCAAATTAATAAACACCGATACCACTTGACTGGCCCGCGGCTTTCGCTCCCGGGGTAGGGGTCGGGGGCTGCAACAGAAGGTGGTATCAGAGCTACAGCCACTGGTTTAAGCAACTGCGGTGTTCTGCTAATACCTAAATTTTAAACAATTATGTTAGGAAATAACTTATGTTATTATGTGTAAATATGTATATTATTATTTTGTGTTATTTAACAATTTGTTAGTTTACAGTATGAGTGAGCAAGGTACATCAGACGCTTACCGTCAATTAGCTAGTTCCCTAAAGAGTGAAGGAACCTCATCTCAGCCAACCCCCTCAGGATACTATGCCGGTACTGAGGAAGGAATATTTATCTTTAAGGCATAATCTGAGGAACCATTCCATCCGAAAAAGAGAGGATGGTTTAGTAGGGGAGCGCATGAAAGGAGGAAAATAATGAAGAAATTACAACAACAGAGAGCACTAGCAAAAGCAAATAGAGAAGTGAATGCACAAACCCAGGAAGCAGTTAATAGGCCATTGTGGGAAGATGAACTTGATAGACAGTTAGCAGATTTCCACATGTTAGCAACCACCGCCGCAGACCCTAATCTGAACAAAATAGCCGAACCACAACCATTACCATTATTCCCCACCCAACCAACGGAGCTAGAACCAAACCAGGAAACCCAATTCCCAATCTCAGCATTTGACCCCAACGAGATACCTAGAATCCCAGCACCAGCCCCTGTAGAATATGATCCATGGTGGGATGAGAATAGATCATATCAGGAATTATATCCTCGTGAAGAACCAGTACCCGCACCAAATCCCATAGCACAATATACCGGCCTGAATCCTTTAGACCCGTTTTGGAACGACGGCAGGTATATTCAGAGTGTGTTATACAACCCATACCCCTATGGAGAATCCATACCACAATACCCTGACCCAGTGCCAGCACCACTACCACCCATGAGCGAAGAAAATGTGCAGGAACTCCGCTCATATGGCGAAGAATTAGTCGAAGAAGGAAATAGGATTCGTCAGATAGGATAGAAGCTCGTTTGGAAATATGATGAGCAAGAGATGCAGTATTGGGCAAACGACACCTAGTATAATATATATATATATATGTATATATGTGTGTAATGTTATAAAAAATCTAATCAACTAAAATAAATAGACTAAAATACCTATCGATGCATAACTACTAGTTTGTTTAATTTTCAGCTGTAATTTGTAATCGACGCATATATATGTAGTCGCAATGTTCGACGTTTTTAATCAATCTGTTTGCGTGATTGTTTATATTAAATCTTATTTTGTGATATTAATACCTGATAAATGTTTACAATTCAGATGGACAACGAAGTAAATCATGAAAACCAAAATAATGATAATAACGGGAACGAAGTGAATAATAGTGCCATCGAACATATAGTCGCACAAGGAATTATAGATGCTACGCCATATATTATCAAGACTGTTAAGGAAGCAGAAAATAATAAATCTATAACTAGAAGTAAACGTCAACCCACTGAACCAAGTCACAGTGTGAACGAAAATCACAGGCGGCTGATCCAAGCTCCAATTCCAAAAAGAAGAAGAACCATTTCATATGGTTGTTCTAATAAAGAATCATGCTGCCAAATAAATAAACACTGATACCATTTGACTGGCTCGCGACTTCCGCTCACGGGGTAGGGGTCGGGGGCTGCGACACGTCCCTTTAACTTCTCACTAATAATGATAGTTACAATGATTCTTTAAACACTCCTCTTACTTAGAGAATGTGGAGGTTGAGAATGGATTGATATACTTAGTCAAGAACATGAAAGTGTTCTTAGTTTTCGAGTTTGCAAAAGATGGCCAAAGTGTTTTGAGGGAAAAAATGCTTAAATACTGAAGAAACACGGAACTAATTAAGGGACTAATTAGTTTGGTTTATGTTCCTACCATAATGGTTAATCTTCTTTATGGTTTCCTGAGCTCCTTAATGACTGGGTTATCTGCAAAATAGAACACCGTTACTCGTTAAGAGGGGAATGTGGGGGTTTCCCTCTTAACCGGGCTCCGGCGTGAGAATAAGCGACTGCTTTGGGAAGATAATTAAGTGTTAAGAGTGAGAGTAGAGGGAATGGAATGTTTAACCTGTGAAGTGAGGTCTCTATTTATAGCCGGAGAGGTATAAGAGGATGTGGGCTAATGGGCCTTGGGCCGAAAGGAGACAACATGGAGGATATGCTCCTTGTCTCACTGGTGTCGACTGTTAGTGGCTTCTAGGAGCTTTCTGGAGCTGGCGCAACGTGATTGGAGCCACGTGTCACTGTTGTCGGCTTGGCCACCCTTCTGCCATCAGCAGGTAAGTGGAGATCGTGGGGCAGTTGTCTCTGCCCTATGATTGGTGCCATGTAGGCGTCCTTAAGTACTTTTTGTCTCCTGCATGTCAGATGATTATGGAGCACGATTGAGCAGAGCCAGAAGGACGTTGATTGGCTCTTTTCTTCTGCCACTTGTACCTTGTGTACTATCTGGAGCAGCCTTGCGCTGCTTCCCTGTGCGATTCTTGCTGGGCACGTAACTAACCTGCGCGGGGGTTGGGTGACTGAGTGCTCCTTCAGTATGCTAAGTGCTGCTATCGGAGCTTCTTATCGTCTAGGCCTCGCGCGACGTAATATTGAAATGGTGTAACTCGCGCGAGGCTCATGGTAGGAAGTTTGTTGAATAAGGAGTATGGTCCCGTACGCAACCTTGACGGAGGTTTGTGCGGCTTTTTTGGGACCATACCCCTTCAAGTCCCCCCAGTCCAGTGCTGCACCATGCGCGAGGTAAGTGGTTGGAGCTCTGGACTTAGAAAAAATAAAAGTTGTAGAAAATGCTTCCTTGATTTTGGTAGGCGTGGCGCGTGTAAACTCTTATTGGTTACTACGGCGCGACTACCAGGCTTGGTTCCATGTGGGTTATTGCCTTTGGGTGTAGGCGCGCAGGGTTATTAAGTCATTATTAACACTGCGCGGCCCTAGTAGCCTTTGCATGAAGCCTGTAGTAATTTTTGGCGGGAAAACCTTCGAAATTTGAACTCTGGCAAGTTGGTGAGAAACGTCGTTGATGGTGACGTTTGAGTTGACCACTTACACGGCTGTCATCAACTTGTCTCTGACGGTTCGGCTTTTCGTCAGGAGAGTGAGGCCCACGCGCGCGTGGTTACCGTCACTCCGGGATCCACGCCTTACGTGTCATCCTCTGATTGGTCACGTGCGCGGCGACTTCGGCACGTTTACCCATCACATTAAATGAGATGGGTATATATATTCGAAGAGGGATGTGGGTGAATCACTTTTCCGTCTTCTGTTGCCGTCTTCTTCTTATTTGCTCTCAAATTCCATTTGAATCTTCAAATTTTTGAAGAACCACAGCAGCAGATCTTCAAGTTCTCTTCATATCTTCAAGTTTTTCCTTGAATATTCAAGATGACTGAAGAACATCAAGAAAATCCCGGAGAGGAAGGGCCTCTTCCCGTTCTGAAGTGGGATTTAGGCCTTTTCGAGCAACTTGTACGAGGTTTCCGGTTTCTACCGGAATGGGATGCTAGATACCCTGGTCAAAACCAGACGGCTGCCGACGCACCACCGGGGTATATTACGTTGTATGAAGACTTCTTCCAACAAGGCAACTTCCGGTTGCCGGCGACGAATTTTCTGGCACATATTTTGCAGTTCTATGGATTTCACATCTCACAACTGAGTCCCCCGGGGATGGTCAGGATTCGTCACTTTGAGTTCCTGTGTCGATCTCATGGTATCGAGCCGACGGTTGAGAAGTTTAGGGTATTCTACCAGCTTATATGTAATATGGGCTTCTTCTCTTTTGCCAGCCGAGGGGCTGCGAAGAAGATACTCTTGAATCCTCCCAAGAGTTTCCACGACTGGAAACCCAAATTTTTTTATATTCGCGAGGAGGTGATTCCGATTACCATGACATTTCGCGCCTGGACGAAAGCGATTGTTAAAGAAGATCTGACAATCCCCAAGAACGACGCTTGGTAAAAGAAGCTTACTTCTACCCCAAACCGAGTGTTTGGTGAGAGTGTTCTGGTAGCGGCGCAAATGAGCGACCAGTGGCCTGCGGATAGCAAGGACGTTCCGGTTCGGAAGTTCAACGATAGAGGTTAGTGATTTACTTAGCCTCTTTGATTTCTTGTTTCGTAAGTCTTGTTTATTCACGTAATTTGTTGTGTAGAGGCGCAACTGTACCAAGCTGCTTTCCCCACCTTTGGTGGTTCCATGGGCGTGCACCCGCTCTAGGCTGGGGAGGAGTACTGGTATGAACAAATTAAGGGTAATTTCATGTACCCTGTTGTTGATGCATTTTCCTCGCCGCCTACTGCAACCGAAGGTGTGCACATACCTAAACCTCGTCCTTTGCGCTATGTGACTTCTGCTGGGAAAGAGGTTGTCTATCTTTCCAGCGAGGAGTCTGTAGGGTCTTCGAACGGGGAGCTAAGTTCGTGGTCTAACGTCTTTGTAGGTGTATTGCGCGACCTGGGTATCGATCCTGAAGAGAAGAAGAAGAAACCCTCTAGGAAGAAGAAGGTGATCAACCTTGAGCCTGAGGTGATAAGCAAAAAGGGCGGGAGTAGCCGCGCAGCTTCTGGTGCTGCTGATAAAGGTACTCTTCGGCTTCGTCAAACTGACTTGAAAGATTATGTGATAATTAGTGACTCACTTGAAGGCTTGTCGCGTATAGGCGAGAAGAAGACTGGAGTGGGTGGCTCAAAAAGTTCAGGTAGCGCGGGTTCTCACAACCCAGATGCTGGTGCTACTCCTTCCTCTGCTGCGCATGAGGAAGAGGAAGAAGAAGAAGAAGTAGAAGAAGAAGAGGAGGCTGCTGAAAAGTTGATCAGCCGAAAAAGAACTAGAAGCGAGACCACCACTGGTGTGGTTGCTGCGTAGGTAGCTGGTGCGGTTCCCTTGATCGGGAAAACGAGCGACTTGCGCTCTCTTTACAAATTCTCTCCTGGTACGTTCTTAGTTTTTCCTTCCTTCTGTTGCTTTCTCTTCTTAACCACTTAGCCTCTGCAGAGACCAAGAAGAAGACCCCTGAGAAGGGTATTGTGTTTACAGAGCCAGAGCCAAAGAGGCCAAAGATTACCATTAAATCTTCCAAGATTGCTGGGGCCGAGTCTGCCAAGGATAAACATGTTGCTGAGGGTGATAAGGCGAAGGCTGCCGAAGAGAAGAGAAAGGTGGATGAGGAGCGTAGGAAGAAGGTTGATGAAGACAAAAGGAAGAAAGCTGAGGAAGAGAAGAAGAGGAAAGCTGAGGAAGATAAAAAGGCTGAGGAGGCGGAGAGGAAGAAAGCCTCTGATATAGAGGAGGAGAAGAAAAAGGTTGTTGAAAAGCCTATTGATGATGCCTTGAGATATACCGGTGCCGTTGCTATCGCTACTCAAGAGAAGGCGCAGGGTCCGGAGGTTGTGAGCGTCGTGGGGTCTGCCAAGCCCCATCAATAGAAAAGGAAGGACCCTGAGGTTGAAAATCCTACCCGTCCTACGCACACTGATATCCCCCATCACTCCAAGGTGACTTCTACTGGGGGATTAGGTCCGTATGTTTCTGGTGGCGCGAGCTCTGGCGGTGCGGGGGGGTATAACCCACAGGCTATTGGGGCGAAGGATACTCTTGGCGACATCTATTATAAGACTTATATGGAAGAGGAACGTGGTAATGCCCCCACCAAGCTCCCTGGGCTTTGAAGCAAAAGGACACCTTTCAAGAGTTCGGCCCATGCCGTGATTGGTTCTTCAACTCCTTTCCTCCTGGTGAGGTTAATAGGCAGAAGGCGAAGACTCATGAAGGGTTATATCGCACTTATGTGATCGGGGAGGCCAATACTCGCGCTGCTAACCATCAAATCGTTCGTGAGTGGCGGACAATGGTTAGGGAGCGGTCAGATTGGGAGAATTACCGCGAGCGCCTTGTCAGGCAAGTTAAGGAGTTTGAGAAGGCTAATCTCAAGTTTGAGGAAGAGAAGGCGAAGTTTGAGGCTGATAAGAAGGCGGAGGAATGGGGGCGCGACCTGAAAAACAAACTTCAAGTTGCCGAGGATCTTTTGGCGAAGGAAAGAGCTGAATTTAAACGTATATGCGCGAAGGACAACCAGCGCGCGTTCGCTGATCGAAATAAGATTGTTGACCTCGAAGGTAAGGTTGCTGAGCTTACAGCGAAGGTCGATGATGCGCAAGCCGCGAAAGCTGCTAAGGAGAAAACTGAGGTTTGTAAAACGTTTCTTCCCTTTGATGTTTTGTTTGCCTATTGGTCTTAAGTCTTTTGCCCTTTGTAGGTGGAGCTGGCTGAGGTGAAGATGCAGCTGTCAAGCAAAGACAAGGATCTGATGGCCAAGGATGTCGAGATCGCTGAACTGAAACGCCGCTTGCACGATCAGGTTGACAAATGTGAATCCTCGGAAATCGATCTTGAAGCGGAGAAAGTTAAGGCTGCCACTGCTGAAGAAGCGCGTGATGTTAGTACCGCAGCCCTCAATGTAGCGCAGACTAACTATTCTGAGGCTCAGGGCATTGTTGATACTCTGGTCTCTGAGGATGAGTGGATGCGCGGCCGCGGAGTAGTGCTGGTATGCTATTCTTTTTTCCTTTGGAAGTTTTATTTGTTAGGAGTTGTTTTTAATACGCAGTTTTCGTTATAGGTTGCCAACTCTGTCCTTAACGTTGGAGAACTAGATCGCGCTGTTGCTGCTTTGACAGATGCCGCGCGCGCAGTTGGTCATCGAGGCGGGTATCTGGAATGTGCGCAACACGTTGAAGAGGTATTTGGACAGGAGTTTGACGTTAGTCATTGCTCGGTGACTGACCAGGCTAGTGCCGAGTTGACACGTGCTGAAAATGCTTATGATCACTTATCACTGCCTGTGATGGGACTTGGTCGCGAAGGCTCTAGAGCATGATGACTGGTGTCAGCGCCTCAAGGCCATTCTCGACCCACCGATAACTGTTAAACTATCAGATGGAGAGGAGCCAGCTGGTGATGACGGTGGAAACGATGGTGATGACGGTAAGCCTGGTGATGATGATGGTGATGAAGGCGATCAGCATGATGGTAGTGGGAATGATGAATTTGAATAGGCTTTGTCGACATGCTTTGTGCCTTGTAATTTTTTTGTTTGTTTTGAATGTAAGCTCTTGCGCGTTCGCGCTTGTTTTAGACTGAATGAATGCTATTTGTTCTTTCCCGTTACAATTATTGCACTGTTGTTAGAAACTTTGGTTAAATTAGCTCGAATAAATGTAAGTGTCTCTCGTGTGAGTGTAATTGCCCGGTCTCGCGCTATGTTCGCGGAGGACCTTGGAGGCGTAACTAGAGAGCTCGTAAGTTACTGGAGTGTTTTCGTGCTAATCAAAAGTTTAACATGCATTTGTAATGAAAGAAGTAATAGAAAACATGTCGTATGCTTTCATTGACTTGGAAACAGGCGCTTAGGCCAACATACATTGCTTGTAACGTAAAGGGCGTGTAGCCAACATAGGAAAGTAAAAGGCGCGTGGCCAACATTAGTGGGTAAAGGCGCAAGGCCGAGATTAATTACATATAGCATTTGCGCAGTTCTTGCGCATTCCACGTTCGCAGGATGATGTGACCATCCAGGGTGCGCAACTTGTAAGCCCCTTTTCCTAGCACTTCGTGAACCAAGTATGGGCCTTCCCATTTGGGTGCTAGTTTTCCTGGGCGTTCAGCATTTGACGCTTCGTTGTCTCGGAAGACGTATTCTCCTGGAGTGAAGGTACAGATGCGGACTCTCGCATTGTAGTACCTTTCCAGTTGTGTTTTGTACTTGGCTTCTCTAATTCGCGCGATTTCGCGCCTTTCTTCTAGCAAATCCAAGTCAAGACGTCGCTCTGCCTCGTTGTCGATTGCGTTGACTGCTGTCAAGCGTGGGGAGGGCAGGCCAACTTCTGCCGGGATAACCGCTTCTGAGCCATAGACTAGGCTAAAAGGGGTTTCGCCGATACTTGTCTTCGGCATGGTTCGGTGAGCCCACAAGATACTCGGGAGCTCATCTACCCATCCCCTTCGCTTTGTGCCCAGTCGGGCCTTTATCCCATCGACGATACTCTTGCTCACACTTTCAACCTACCCATTGCCTTGAGGATGCGCAACGGAGGAGAAAGTGTGTTCGATTTTCATCTCTTTCATCCACTTCTGGAGGTCTTCTGACGCAAAGTTGGTGCCGTTGTCAGTTACAATCTTGAGTGGTAGGCCAAATCTGCATATGATGTGTTCCCAAATGAACTTGCGCACCATCATAGCTGTAATTGAAGCGAGGGCTTTGGCCTCCACCCATTTCTTGAAGTAATCGACGGCCACTATTATAAACCTGACGGCGCCAGGAGCCTCTGGGAAAGGTCCCACCATATCAATTCCCCACTGCTGAAAGGGCCACGCAGTGGATACGGGAATAAGATCATTTTTTGGGCGCAGGGTTTTTGGAGAATGTCGCTGACAGGAGTCGCATTTGCGCAACTCCTTCAGGGCGTCGACGTGCATCCCTGGCCAATAATATCCGGCGTTCATAATCTTCGCGATGACCATGCGTGGTCCTGCATGGATGCCGCAGATCCCTTCGTGGATCTCCCTAATCAAGTAATTTGCATCTTGGGGGTCCACGCAGCGCAGTAATGGCCCCAAGAAGGACTTGGGGTACAAGATACCACCATTCATTTCGTAATGCAGGGCCTTGTTCTGAATCTTCCTTGCCTCTGCTTTGCTCTCAGGGAGTACTCCTTCTTGCAAATATTGAATTATAGGGGTCATCTAGGATGGCTGCCCTATCTCGATCACGTTGACTTGTCGTAGCAGAACTGATGGATTCTTGAGTACTTCAATCCTTACATCTTTGGCGAGATGTTGAAAGGAGGTTGAAGCCAGTTTGCTCAAAGCGTCTGCTGGTTTGTTTTCAGAGCGGTTGATGTGTACTACCTTGTTGGACTTGAATTTTTGGAGCAACTCTTTCGCCTGATCCAAATATAGGGCCATAACTTCGCCCCTTGCATCGTATATACCATTGATTTGGCTGGCTATCAAGAGTGAATCAACGTGTGCTTGCAGGTTTTCAGCTCCCATTTTTATGGCGAGGCGTAAGCCTGCCAGAAATGCCTCGTACTCCACCTCGTTGTTGGTGTTTTTAAAATCCAACTTGATGGCGTAAGTAAATTCATGATTCTCGGGGCTCACAAGGCGCAATCCTGCTCCCGCGCCATCCTCGTTTGAAGCCCCATCAGTGTACAACAACCATAACTCGTTCGTTAATTCTTTCACGGGAGTTTCAACAAGCTCACAATCCTTGATTTTATCAATTGGGACTTCTGTGATGAAGTCTGCCAGAACTTGACCCTTGATGGCTGGGCGCGGCCTGTACAGGATGTTGTGGCCTCCTAGTTCGATTGCCCATTTTGCTAACCGCCCTGACGTCTCTGGTTTTTGCAATATCGTGCCGATGTGAAAATTGGTAAGTACGGTGATCACATGCCCTGTAAAATATCTGCGCAGCCTTCGGGAGGCGTGTAGCAGCGCAAGAACCAACTTTTCCATCGTGGAATATCTCGTTTCTGGGTCAGTGAGTACCCTGCTGACGTAATAAATTGGAGTTTGGACTCCATTTCTTTCCACCAACAATACCGACCCTACTGCCCTATCCGAAGAAGATAAGTACAGTATGAGTGGCTCTTTTTCAAACGGTGCAGTCAGGGTAGGGAGTTCGATCAAACACTCCTTCATTTGCTGAAAAGCCTTCTCTGCTTCAAGGGTCCACCTGAACTCTTGTTTCTTCACACAGTTGCGCAGAGTGCTGATAAAAGGGTACGACTTCGCGGCGTGATTTGATAGAAAGCGGTAAAGCGCGGCCAGGCGGCCGGCCAACCGTTGCATCTCTTTGATTGTTCGCGGCGATGGCATTCTCTCTATTGCCTGGACCTTTTCCGGATTCACTTTAAAGCCGCCGTTTGTGACTATGAAGCCTAAAAACTTCCCTTCTTCCATGCCAAAAGAACACTTGGCTGGATTCAACTTCATATTCACGATGCGCAATGAATTGAACGTTTTTTCGATGTCCTTCAACATTTGGTCCTCTTCGGGACTTTTGACCACCAGATCATCGATGTAAACTTCAATATGCTTCCCGATGTCTCCCGCGAAGGTCTTATCCATCAAGCGCTGGTATGTGGCGCCAGCGTTTTTGAGGCCGAATTGCATTTTTGTATAGCAAAAAATCCCGAGATCAGTACGAAAAGCTGTCTTATCTTCATCTTCGAGCTTCATTTGAACTTGATGGTACCCCTTGTAGCAATCCAAGAAGCATTTCCATCTGTATGGCGCGAGAGAGTCTATCTTTTTGTCGATCTCAGGCAAAGAGTAGCAATCTTTAGGGCATGCCTTGTTGAGATCGGTATAGTCAACACACATTCGCCATCCTCCACTAGACTTCTCTACCATCACAGGGTTCGCAACCCAACTTTGATAACGGACCTCCCGCAAGATCCCTGCCTTTAGCAACTCACATACCTGCTCATTCATCGCTTTGATTTTATCCGCCCCTGGGTTGCGTCTCCTTTGCACTTTTGGCTCAACAGAAGGATAAGTGTTTAGACAGTGTTCGGTGATGTCGCGCGGGACACCGGTCATGTCAGCCGGAGTCCAGGCGAAGATATCCATATTTCTGAACAGGATTTGCTTGAGCTGTGTTCGGATGTTTGATGAGATTGCGTGGCCTATCGTCACCGTTTGCTCCGGGTATTTGCGGTTCAATACCCACTTTTCTGGCTCGGTTGTTGAAACCTTGGGTGCTTTTGTTGGGCGCATTTCTTCTGTCGCCATTACTTCTTTCTTAGCATAAATGATCGCCACCCCCGTTTTGGATGGAAACCCTATTGCTGAGTGGGGTGTGGAAGTGACCATGTTCAATTCGCCTTGGGTTTCTCTCCCAATCAACACATCATGCCTTGATTTAACAGGCATCACCATGAAGTTAACATTCGTTGTTCTTGAATGCTTCCCGTCAGAGAGTGTAACGGGGAAGCTGATCTGGCCCAGCGGGAAGACCATTTCATTGCAGAATCCAGACAGTGGATAATCAACTGGTTCAAGTCTTGCCTTATCATCTTCATCAAACTGGTTAAAACATTGCTCGTAGATGATATCAGCCGTACTCCCTGGATCGATGAACACGTACTATGTTTCGTAATGGCCGATAATGCCGGTAATGACGACGGGACGAGTGGCGCGAGGGCCGCCGCGCACTACCGGGAAGATGACCTGTTGCTCTTGCCATGAGGGTTCGTAAGGGCGCTTGCCTTTCTCTTTTGCGCTGTATCTTGGTCCGTTGACCATATGGGTTTCTAGACGTCTGACCTTCTTGTGGTTCCCCTCATCGTGGCGTTGGAGCTGCCGAGTTTCTTTGCGCATGTTTTTCACCAGGTGGCTCAGCTTTCCACTCTTCAGCGCTCTCTCGATCTCTTGACGTAAGTTGTAACAATCATCCGTTAAGTGGCCTGTATCCTTGTGGAAATCACAATACAGGTTGGGGTCCTGCCCCTTTTTGTTCGACATAGGGCTTGGAGCCTTAAAATCATGGTTCTCCGTCATTAGCACCTCCTTTGGTGTTTTTATGAGCGGAGTCCAATGCTTTTCTCGATTATCATCTCTGACTGCCTTTCGATAGCCGATGCGATCAATAGTATCTCGCGCGTCTTCTTTGTAGCGGGACCGTTCTTCATAACGAGGTCGTTCACTATAACCGCTGGAGTGATTGGCTTTCCACCCAGGGTTTTTGCCTTTGTTCCGTCTGTTGTCGTCGCGCGAGTGACCCCCTTTAGAAAATCGATCTTCAGTACGATAACTGTTGTTTCTGGCGAGTGACTCTTCAGTTTGCGCGACTATCTTCGCGGCTTCCATGAGTTTATCCCATTCCTTGGGCATTCCATCTTTCCCAGTGATGGTTCTAATTGGGCTATCACAGCGGATGGCTTTCTTGAAATGGCAGCGCATGAGTTGTTCGCTTACGCCACCAATTTCCAAACACTCTTTGTTAAAGCGAGTGATAAAATCTTCCAAACCCTCGTTATCTCTGCGCCAGATGTCTTCAACCTCGGTTGTGTCGCGCTGGTATCGTCTTTGTTGGCTGAAGTGACTCAAAAACTGAGTCCTGAAATCCACCCATGATTTTATCTTTCCTGGAGGAAGGCTGTCGAACCAGGCGCGAGCAGCCCCCGTAAGCGTTTGGATGAACAGATGGCACCACATGGGCATATTCCATCCTCCCATGCAGCCTACGCTTGTGAAAACTCTGACGTGATCATCAGGATCAGTCAATCCGTTAAACTTTCCGACTGTCGGAGGTAACTTCTCTCTTTTGAGCGGCGCGAGCGCGATCTTTGGAACGAACTTTGAATGTTCTACGGCTTCAGCTGGTCGGTAGGCGAGGCGAAAGTCTTGCTCTGCCTCTTCGGTATACCCAATGTGTTGTCTTGGTTTGTAGTACTCGTGATTTCTTTGCAAACGATTGAAGACTGAGGATTCTTCATCGCCCTCCCAAGTTGGATCATTCGGGTCAGTTTCTTCCCACTCGTTGTTCATGTTGCGCGGCGTCAGCCAGCTATGAGCTGGGCCTCTTTGGACGTGTGACGGATAGTCATAGTAGCTTTCTGTTTCTTCTCGTGTATCGCGCGTGTCGTGCACGCTTAGTCTCCTGGTAGGGGGAGGTCTATTCATTCTGCCTTGGATGTTTTGTTGCGGGGGTGTCTGGCGCGCCCCCTGACTCTGTCCCTGAGGAGTAACCAAGGACGGTTCTGCCGTTAAGACTGCTTGTTGTGCGCTCAAGGATTGATATGCCTCGTTAATGGTGGCAAGTTGCTTGGCGTACCATGAGGCTGGAGTTTCGCCCTCTGGTAGCCCTAGTAGCACCGAGATGTTCTGAGGTGGAGCTGGGTTTGAAGGTCCAGCGCCGTTGTTTCCTGGGGTTGTTGTTTGAGTGATGCGGGTGAAGCTCCCGCGCGGACCCCCAGTGTTGGCTACTTCGATTTCGCCGATTTCTTCAACGTGTTGGGGTTGGATATTTTGATTATCCGCCCCCAACGCTGCATTAGGGTTTGCTCCAAGACCAACAAACTCAGGAATGATTCCTTGACCAGCCATGATCGAAGGAAGAAAAAACAACGAAAACTCAGAAAAAAGAAGATGAAAGTGTTGTAGAAAACGGGTGGGCGCCAATGAAGAAACACGGAACTAATTAAGGGACTAATTAGTTTGGTTTATGTTCCTACCATAATGGTTAATCTTCTTTATGGTTTCCTGAGCTCCTTAATGACTGGGTTATCTGCAAAACAGAACACCGTTACTCGTTAAGAGGGGAATGTGGGGGTTTCCCTCTTAACCGGGCTCCGGCGTGAGAATAAGCGACTGCTTTGGGAAGATAATTAAGTGTTAAGAGTGAGAGTAGAGGGAATGGAATGTTTAACCTGTGAAGTGAGGTCTCTATTTATAGCCGGAGAGGTGTAAGAGGATGTGGGCTGATGGGCCTTGGGCCGGAAGGCGACAACATGGAGGATATGCTCCTTGTCTCACTGGTGTCAACCGTTAGTGGCTTCTAGGAGCTTTCTGGAGCTGGCGCAACGTGATTGGAGCCACGTGTCACTGTTGTCGGCCTGGCCGCCCTTCTGCCATCAGCAGGTAAGTGGAGATCGTGGGGCAGTTGTCTCTACCCTATGATTGGTGCCATGTAGGCGTCCTTAAGTACTTTTTGTCTCCTGCATGTCAGATGATCGTGGAGCACGATTGAGCAGAGCCAGAAGGACGTTGATTGGCTCTTTTCTTCTGCCACTTGTACCTTGTGTACTATCTGGAGCAGCCTTGCGCTGCTTCCCTGTGCGATTCTTGCTGGGCACGTAACTAACCCGCGTGGGGGTTGGGTGACTGAGTGCTCCTTCAGTATGCTAAGTGCTGCTATCGAATCTTCTTATCGTCTAGGCCTCGCGCGACGTAAAATAGAAATGGTGTAACTCGCGCGAGGCTCATGGTAGGAAGTTTGTTGAATAAGGAGTATGGTCCCGCGCGCAACCTTGACGGAGGTTTGCGCGGCTTTTTTGGGACCATACCCCTTCAAATACTAGGTAAGATAGATGACAATGCTTAAATACTAAGTTAGATAGATGGTGAAAACTTAGCATCGATCATGGATCCTTTGGTCCACATTTCTCTTAAAAACTAATTCGTTGTAAGGAGTCAAAAATGATTTTAAACTTTTGATCATACCTTAAGCACTATGAAAATTAGATGAAATTTAGTGGAACCAATGTTGAACGGGTAGTAGAGAGACAAACATTTAATATGTTACGAATCTTAGCTTACACAATATCTTCGTCTATGTTTATTTTCTTCTTTGGTTGATCACTTTATGTTTACTCTCTTCTTTGGTTGACCACTTCCATATTTGTGTAATCCTACCTATTTCGGCTTAGATTTATATTTAAAGTATTTTTCCTAGGAAAATCTCATACAACAAGTCTTATGTGCTTTTAGAAGTTTATTTAAAATATTTAGAAGGTTAGATCAACTGTATTTTCCAGCTTACTCTAAAGGGCCAGTATATGTTATTTAAACCCTTCACTCCAAGTTCGAATCCCTACCAGAGGTGCTCTTCCATTTTTACAGAATTACACCCCATGACCAACTAGGCTATGCCATATTGGCTTTAGAAGTTTATTTTACTTTGTAAAAAATATATTCATGAGTGATTATATTTTATATTGTATACATTTAACCTTAATGATTTGCCCAATGTAAATACTTTGGTCCATTTGAGTGTTATGATGATTTCAAAGCTTGTCTAGAAGCTTTGCAGTGTATTCACAGCCAACGACACTTGTCCTGGATGATGCAACTGATTTAATTCACGAGCTTTGGACCTCAAGTTTCCTTTTGTACACAGTTGACGCATAGCATAGACAAACATCATTCGTAGTATTAGCTATGCGATATTGAGAATATGTTGGCCGGCCAATGCATGGTTCTTCCATAAGATCTATCATGAAGCTCCTGTTGGTTTTTGATCTTTTGCTTGTCGTATAAGTGTAGTTGATTTAACAGATGGAAGACATTTTATATGAACATATAAGTATCCTAATGTAGTGTTTGACTTGCATGTTTAGATTTTTAACATCATTAAAATAAATAATCCATAGTGGGCATCCTCACCAATTCTACCTCATGTGAGGTAGGAATCACCTCTATTAAATATCCATAAGGGTTTAAAAGTGGTTTTTACATGAGCTCACAAACACCCTTGTCTTTAATCATTAATCTTTTCCTTGATGTGAAAAGATGTTTATAAAGATTAGATATCACTTAGACTAGACTCAAAATTAAGTTAGATGTTTTCTGTACAAGATGAATGATGAAGTGTAAGAAAAATGAATGCTTATTGTAACAAAAAGAACATTCAAAAGCCTTAGGCGACATGATAAAGTGTTCATTTTCATTTCAGATAAATTTTTAAAACGAATATATATAGCTCTTTGTTTAAACACTATTTACAAGAACTAAACTGTATCTTAAATGAAAATATACATGGCTCCCACTATCTACACACTCAGTTTGCCTATCTGCACACTTAGGGTTTAAATACGCTGCGTATTGGTCAATACGCAGCGTAGGTAGACCATAGATCCCAGTGCCTGATAATCAATCATTGCACAGAAAACAAGGTTCGTATACGCTGCGTATTGACCAATACGCAGCGTATAAGAAAGACCATTTTTATCAGTTTTCGAAACTTCAGGGAACTTTTTGTAAATTTTCGAAACACCAGGGACCATTTTTGTAAATTTACGAAATTTCAGGGACCACTTGTTTCAAGTTTCGAAACTCTAGGGACCATTTTTGTAATAATTGAAACTTCAGGGACCAAAGTGTAAATATATCAAAAATGGGTAAAAAGGGGGTCTTCTTTAAAGAACCGGCCAATGGATCAAACTCGTGACCTATTGTTTAGAACCGCAACGCCTTAACCAGTTTATCCTCCGTCTCGGAGCTGTTAGAATATGAAACTTAATCCTTATATACACTAGTTAGGCTATACGTTGCGTATTGATCAATACGCAGCGTATGTTAGGGGTAAGTACACGACCAGACAGTCAAACCTAGTACCATGGTCAAATCAGTCTGACATAGGGTGCGTAGTGATCAATACACATCGTATAGATGTAACTCTATACGCTGCGTAGTGGTCAATACGCAGCGTATGTCAGACTGATTTGACATCGATACGATGTTGTCCAGGCACGTGAATAAAGTAATACGGGGAGTAGAGAGCAATACGCTGCCTATTGAAGTGTCACATGAAAGTCTATTTATCCATCTATTCACAATTCGAATTCACTGCCGTCTGCTTTCTTTTTCATCTTCTTCTTCAGTAAGCAATTTACACATCATTTGTTCTGTTTTTTGTTCAATCTTGTTAAAATGTCATCATTTTGGACCGATAATTATTTCGGTAATCGCTATTCTAACGACACATGGGGAGCAAATGCTGCCAATGAGGAGGAGGAGGTTGTGTCTGGAGTCCCTGTTGATCAAAAAACACAGTTGCCGGACTTGAACAAGACTCCCACTCCACCTGTTGATGAACCAAATTACCCGGCGCATCAAGTGTATCCAGATTACGGATACGGGTATGAATCTCCGTACGTGCAACAAAGTGGATACGGTGCTGAGAATGCACCTGTTGATGAACCATATTACCCGACGCAGCAATCGTATCCGGGTTACGGGGTATACGGGGATGAAGGTGGATACAGAAGTTACAGTGGATACGGTGGTGAAGGTGAATACGGGGGTGAAGGTGGTTACAGTGGATACGGGGGTGAAGGTGGATACGATAGATATGGGGGTGAAGGTGGTTACAGTGGATACGGGGGTGAAGGTGGATACAGTGGATACGATAGATATGGGGGTGAAGGTGGTTACAGTGGATACGTGGGTGAAGGTGGATACAGTGGATACGATACATCACTTTATGAACCATCTACCCCGGGCAATCCGTTTCAAATAAATGAGGTATCACATTAAAATAATTATTATTATTATTATTAAAAATATTATAATTATAATTATAATTATTATTATTATTGTTAAAAATATTATAATAATTATTATTATTGTTATTATTGTTAAAATACTATAATTATAATTATAATTGTTATTATTATTATTATTATTATTATTTTTATTGTTATTATTGTTATTATTATTATTATTACCGATTTTTTATATATTTACACTTTGGTCCCTGAAGTTTCAAATTTTACAAAAATAGTCACTGAAAGTTAACCTGGTTAAACCATTCAGTTAAAATAGTTTCAATAATGACCATATTAGTCCCTGAAGTATGAGTTTCAATTATATTATAATTATAATTATTATTATTAACGTAACTTTTTTTAGCGTTTCATGTCTCTAACTGATTTGAAGAATTGGGTACAAGAAACGGGAAAGGAGTATGGTTACGTAATTGTTACCCACCGATCAAAAAATATTGGCGGTACTACTGGGATGGTATGGCTTGTGTGCGACCGTAGTGGTGAGCACCGTAGTAAAGCAACAGTTAGGAAAGCTGGTAGCAAAAAAATCGGTTGCCCATTTTCATTACTCGCCATCCGGGACGTGACGAATGACACGTGGGAGTTAAAAGTGGACTGTGCGAACCATAACCACGAACCTACGACGAGTCTGTTGGTCCACGCTTTTGTGCGAAGATTTACTAAAGCCGAATACAAGCTAGTGGAGCAGCTAACTGCTCAAAACATGGAGCCACGTATCATATTTCAAACCCTAAGAAAGCAGTTCCCCGACAGCCTGCACGTTCAGAAAGACGTGCAAAATGCGGTACAAAAAATTAGAGCGACAATAATGGACGGAAAGAATCCTATTCAGGCACTGGAAAGCCTGCTGCATGACCACCGATTCATTTACGACACCCGACAGGAACCCAAAACAGATGTCATAACAGATATTTTCTTTGTTCATCCTTATTCAATCACTATGTGGCGTGCATTCCCGCACGTGATGTTGATCGATGCGACCTACAAAACAAACCTCTACAACATGCCATTTGTCCAGGTTGTGGGTATGACGTCGACCAACAAGTCTTTTTGTATCGCACATGCCGTTATTTGTAAAGAACGAAGGGGTAACTACATGTGGGTGCTTGAGCGGATCAAGTCAATATTGCATGAATGTATGATGCCGCGTGTGATAGTCACAGATAGGGAGCTTGCCCTTATTAACGCGTGTTCTAAAGTATTCCCGAACGCAACCAGGCTTCTATGCCACTTTCACATCCAACAAAATATAGCTAGACACTGCAAGAAAGGGTTCGATAAAGAAGATTGGGGGAAATTTATGTCGTACTGGCGGAGATGGTGCGAATCTTCATCAGAGCCCATGTACAAGTACAACTTGGAGACAATGTATAACCGACTCGTGGTTGCCAACCGAGAAAGTAAGTGTTCCTTCAAGAAACGACTCACCCAATCTATTATATTTTACACACTCTTTTACATTTCATTATTTTATTTTTGCAGGTGTCTATGATTACGTCTACGAAAACTGGCTCAAAGACTATAAAGAAATGTTCGTTTATGCGTGGACCGATAAGTGTCGCAACTTTGGTCAGCGCACCACCAACAGAGTTGAGAGCCAGCACGCAAATTTAAAAAGATACATTACGCGCGGGAGTTCATTGGAGCGAATAGCAAGATGCGTCATTGATATAGTTGAAACTCAGTACGATGAAATACAAAAAAGTTTCACTGAGAGCATCGAAAAAACGATGAACCACCACAGACACCGACTGTTGGACAACCTACGTGGAAAGGTTTCCCATGAAGCACTTGATTTGCTGGCAAAAGAGCTACTGAGGAAGATGGAGGTGTTGCGGAAACTTAACGCATCATGTGGTTGCCATATGTGGCTTGGCTATGGATTGCCGTGTGCTTGTAGGCTGGAAAACTACAAATGTACAGGTAAAAAATATTGAAACTACAAACCTTTTGTTATTTTGATTTAGCTGTTTCTCACACCGTATTAACTTAACTGTGCAGGGCGTATGATACAACTCGACGACATAGATGTATTCTGGCGTAAGCTTGACTTGCTCCCGTGTAAACTGGTAGACGAGGAGGTCGATGTTGTAGCAGAGCTAAATAATGTGCGGCAACATTTAGAGGCGCAGTCCCCCGTTCAGCAAAAGAGTTTGCTTTCAAAGATAAAAGCGGTCTTCACCCCGAAATCGTCAACCAAGAAACCACCGATCGTCCAGCAAAATACTCGTGGTCGGCCTACATCAAAGAAAGTACAAGAAAGGCTAGATGAAGCTGCGATGTTAGACGAAGCTGCGAGATACAGCTCCTATGGCGAGGACAGCAACGTATATACCGTTTCCCCCAAACATAGGTACGATTTACCCCAACACAGCTCATACGTACCGTCAGAGGGCTCTTGTGGAACGGGTTCGGTTGGAAGGAGACTACCCCGTGCCTTTAGCGACCCCGTTGTGGTTGACACATCGATCAATAGCTGCGGAACGGTGGGAAGAAATGTATAGACCGCGGTTACAGCACTACTACGAGTTAATCAATCCTAAAGCAGACAAAGACAGAGAACCGAGTATAAATGATATCGAAGATTAACCAGAAACTTGTATTTTTGTAAATTGTAGAATTTTTTTAATTTATAAAGTTTGTATCATTTTTAATTTTTATAATTCAAATAATATCATTTTTAATTAATTTTTAATTTATAATTCATATTTTTATAAACATAATTTTTGTATTATTTTTAGCTTTTCTAAATTATATTTGTGCCATTATTTATCAAAAAATATTGTTTTCTATAAATACAAACCAAGGAAAACACAAAAAAAAAATGGACCTATACGCTACGTAGGGATCCCTACGCATCGTATGATAAGCAAATGACAATAAAGCCCCTGTTTTTTGCTTCCTTTAGCCTCAGAACAAGGGTAAAAAGGTAAAATGGCAAACAAATAGGGAGCGTATTGATCCATACGCATCGTATGTCAAAGGCGGACAATTTCCCCCCCAAATCAAAGTTTAAAAATATAAATATGTTAAGTTACGTTTTTGCCCTTCTGTTAGGGTTATACGGGGCTGACTATAAGGGCAAAAAGGTCATTTTCTGACCTTTATATACGCTCCGTATTGCTCTCTACGACGTGTATATAAAGGTCATGACAATGACCTTTATACCCTTTTATCCATGCTTCGTATAGGCTCAACAGAAGGGTATATAGGTCATTCTCCTGACCCTTAAAGACGCGTCGTAGAGATCCATACGGAGCGTAGATAAAGGTCAGAAAATGACCTTTTTGCCCTTATAGTCAGCACCGTATAGCCCTATAGGAAGGGCGAAATGGTAATTTCACAAGTCAAAGACCTTTTTTGAATTTTGCATACGCTTCGTAGGGGCCTCTACGATGCGTATAGGTTCTGATTTAAATCAGGAAAACCCCTACGCATCTCTGTTCTTCCCCAAATTACACACACAAAATACAGAGACATACGAAGGCGACTACGTATTTACGACCGTATACACGCGAATTCGAAGTATAAACGAGGTACATTGTCAACCTATTTAACTAATTTTGATTTTTTTTAGTATTTTATCCGTAAATTAGGGGTGTATCTTAGGTAAATTAGGGTTTACAGTGAATTAGGGGTGTTTTTTTATTTGTCTGATTGTTGTGTCTAGTTGCTTTACATGTCTACGGTTTACAGTGAATTAAGGCTTGAGTAGATTTGTTTAGAAAATGCGACAGGAGATTCTCTCAATAGCTTCGCCCAGGGAAACTGTGCCTGATTTTAATCTGTTGTTTCAATGTTTGAAGATGATTAATCTTGTATCTGTTCTTTATTTGGGCGATGAATGTTTTAAGAATCTGATTTCCAGGTGTCCCGTTTTGGAAGAATTGTTTTTGGATAGACAACTTATAGAGTTATAGGTCAGTTTGATAATATGGAGAGGTGTATGGTTATTTCACCATCTTTGAAGAGGTTAGGGTTGTCCTTTGCTATGGGTGTTAGTGGGAATTTAAACAGAAAATATATATTTTTAAACAGAAAATATATATTTTTTTAAACTTAAATTGTTTTTTTTTAAACAGAAAAATGGAGGAAATGAATTTAGAAGAAAATATTCTGGAGCAGCCGCAGCGGAAGCGGCGGGCGCGTCCACCGCCGGATCCTCTCGAGAATCACCCGTATTTGGAGTTTCCTCCGAAGTCCGACGCTGCTCTCCGTTGCGAGAAACTTCGGAAGATGCATGTTGGTGAACATTTTGCGGTTTCTTGGAAAACCCTCCGGAAGCTCGAGGTTGAAGATTTGGCGCGGGGGTTTCTTCCCCTTGAATCGCCGTGGGATCGTCTGTTTGAGCTATCGTTTACGCCGACCTACAGGGAGATACTGGTCGAGTTTCTGTCGTCGTTCGAGTTTAATCCTCGTCGCCAAGATCAGGTTGAGGACCCCGCGCAGCCCCCTCCCCCGCCCGAGGTTTCTTTTCGCATGGCTGGCCAGGATCGTTCTATGTCACTTGCACAGTTTGCGGTGCATAGCGGTTTGTATACGGAGGCTGAGATCGCTACGGATCTTTATACGAAGGTACGTTTAACACAAATTTTGTATTGTTATTATTATTATTTTAATATATAACATTTAAGATTTAATATTAATTTAACGTTTAATTAACATTCGTGTAAACAGGGGCTAGTAATGGTTGATAAACCCACGCTATTAGGGTTTTGGGCTCTGATCGCGGACATCACTCATTGGGACCACCAACAATCCAAGGGGAGGGTTACGCTGATTAAGGATCCGCTCTTCAGGTACGTTAGTTATTAAACAGCTTTTTTTTTTAAACAGATTTTTTTATAAACAAAATTTCTTTTTAAACAGAAATTTATTTTAAACAGAATTTTTTTAATTATTTAGTCGAAGTCGAACAGTAACCAGCGTTTAAACGGCGTTTTAACCGGCAGCCGTTTGGGGCTGTGTTTGCAGCCGTAAGGCGCGTACGGTCCTAACGAGTGTCGAAACTAAGTTCGTCGTTAAAATATATATTTCTTTATTATTTAGTCGAAGTCGAACCGTAAGGCGCGTAGGTCTCTAACGAGCGTCGAAACTAAGTTCGTCGTTTTATATTTTAACGACGAACTTAGTTTCGACGCTCGTTAGGGACCGTTTGTGTCAATTTTTGAAACATCAGGGACCATTTTTGTAAAAATTGAAACTTCAGGGACCAAAGTGTAAATATATCAAAAAAGGGACCATTTGTGTCAATTTTTGAAACTCCAGGGACCATTTAAACAAAATTTCTTTTTAAACAGAAATTTTTTTTAAACAGATTTTTTTTTTAATTACTTAGTCGAAGTCGAACCGTAACCGGCGTTTAAACCGGCAGCCATTTGGGGCTGCGTTTGCAGCCGTAAACCGGCGTTTAAACAGCTGCAAACACAGCCCCAAACGGCAGCGATTTCGCAGCCGTTTGCGGCTGCGTTTGCAGCCGTTTAAATGCCCGTTAGGGACCTACGCGACTTACGGTTCGACATGGACTAAATAATAAAAAAATAATATAATTTAACGACGATCTTAGTTTTGACGCTCGTAAGGCGCGTACGGTCCTAACGAGCGTCGAAACTAAGTTCGTCGTTAAAATATATATTTTTATTATTTAGTCGAAGTCGAACCGTAAGGCGCGTAGGTCTCTAACGAGTGTCGAAACTAAGTTCGTCGTTTTATATTTTAACGACGAACTTAGTTTCGACGCTCGTTAGGGACCTACGCGCCTTACGGTTCGACTTCGACTAAATAATAAAAAAAATATAATTTAACGACGATCTTAGTTTTGACGCTCGTAAGGTGCGTACGGTCCTAACGAGTGTCGAAACTAAGTTCGTTGTTAAAATATATATTTTTTATTATTTAGTCGAAGTCGAACCGTAAGGCGCGTAGGTCTCTAACGAGCGTCGAAACTAAGTTCGTCGTTTTTTATTTTAACGACGAACTTAGTTTCGACGCTCGTTAGGGACCATTTGTGTCAATTTTTGAAACATCAGGGACCATTTTTGTAAAAATTGAAACTTCAGGGACCAAAGTGTAAATATATAAAAAAGGGACCGTTTGTGTCAATTTTTGAAACTCCAGGGACCATTTAAACAAAATTTCTTTTTAAACAGAATTTTTTTTTAATTATTTAGTCGAAGTCGAACCGTAACCGGCGTTTAAACGGCTGCAAACACAGCCCCAAACGGCAGCGATTTCGCAGCCGTTTGCGGCTGCGTTTGCAGCCGTTTAAACGCCGGTTTACGGCTGCAAACGCAGCCGCAAACGGCAGTGAAATCGCGTTTAAACGCCCGTTAGGGACCTACGCGACTTACGGTTCGACATGGACTAAATAATAAAAAAAAATATAATTTAACGACGATCTTAGTTTTGACGCTCGTAAGGCGCGTACGGTCCTAACGAGCGTTGAAACTAAGTTCGTCGTTAAAATATATATTTTTTTATTATTTAGTCGAAGTCGAACCGTAAGGCGCGTAGGTCTCTAACGAGCGTCGAAACTAAGTTCGTCGTTTTATATTTTAACGACGAACTTAGTTTCGACGCACTAAGGGACCTACGCGCCTTACGGTTCGACTTCGACTAAATAATAAAAAAAATATAATTTAACGACGATCTTAGTTTTGACTCTCGTAAGGCGCGTACGGTCCTAACGAGCGTCGAAACTAAGTTCGTCGTTAAAATATATATTTTTTTATTATTTAGTCGAAGTCGAACCGTAAGGCGCGTAGGTCTCTAACGAACGTCGAAACTAAGCTCGTCGTTTTATATTTTAACGACGAACTTAGTTTCGACACTCGTTAGGGACCATTTGTGTCAATTTTTGAAACATCAGGGACCATTTTTGTAAAAATTGAAACTTCAGGGACCAAAGTGTAAATATATAAAAAATAAGGGACCATTTGTGTCAATTTTTGAAACTCCAGGGACCATTTAAACAAAATTTCTTTTTGAATAGAATTTTTTTTAAACAGAATTTTTTTTTAATTATTTAGTCGAAGTCGAACCGTAACCGGCGTTTAAACCGGCAGCCGTTTGGGGCTGCGTTTGCAGCCGTAAACCGGCGTTTAAACGGCTGCAAACACAGCCCCAAACGGCAGCGATTTCGCAGCCGTTTGCGGCTGCGTTTGCAGTCGTTTAAACGTCCGTTTACGGCTGTAAACGCAGCCGCAAACGACAGTGAAATCGCGTTTAAACGCCCGTTAGGGACCTACGCGACTTACGGTTCGACATGGACTAAATAATAATAAAATAATATAACTTAACGACGATCTTAGTTTTGACGCTCGTAAGGCACGTACGGTCCTAACGAGCGTCGAAACTAAGTTCGTCGTTAAAATATATATTTTTTTATTATTTAGTCGAAGTCGAACCGTAAGTCGCGTAGGTCTCTAACGAGCGTCGAAACTAAGTTCGTCGTTTTATATTTTAACGACGAACTTAGTTTCGACGCTCGTTAGGGACCTACGCGCCTTACGGTTCGACATGGACTAAATAATAAAAAAAATATAATTTAACGACGATCTTAGTTTTGACTCTCGTAAGGCGCGTACGGTCCTAACGAGCGTCGAAACTAAGTTCGTCGTTAAAATATATATTTTTTATTATTTAGTCGAAGTCGAACCGTAAGGCGCGTAGGTCTCTAACGAACGTCGAAACTAAGTTCGTCGTTTTATATTTTAACGACGAACTTAGTTTCGACGCTCGTTAGGGACCATTTGTGTCAATTTTTGAAACATCAGGGACCATTTTTGTAAAAATTGAAACTTCAGGGACCAAAGTGTAAATATATCAAAAATAAGGGACCATTTGTGTCAATTTTTGAAACTCCAGGGACCATTTAAACAAAATTTCTTTTTAAACATAATTTTTTTTAATTATTTAGTCGAAGTCGAACCGTAACCGGCGTTTAAACGGCTGCAAACACAGCCCCAAACGGCAGCGATTTCGCAGCCGTTTGCGGCTGCGTTTGCAGCCGTTTAAACGTCCATTTACGGCTGCAAACGCAGCCGCAAACGACAGTGAAATCGCGTTTAAATGCCCGTTAGGGACCTACGCGACTTACGGTTCGACATGGACTAAATAATAATAAAATAATATAACTTAACGACAATCTTAGTTTTGATGCTCGTAAGGCGCGTACGGTCCTAACGAGCGTCGAAACTAAGTTCGTCGTTAAAATATATATTTTTTATTATTTAGTCGAAGTCAAACCGTAAGTCGCGTAGGTCTCTAACGAGCGTCGAAACTAAGTTCGTCGTTTTATATTTTAACGACGAACTTAGTTTCGACGCTCGTTAGGGACCTACGCGCCTTACGGTTCGACTTCGACTAAATAAAAAAAAAATATAATTTAACGACGATCTTAGTTTTGACGCTCGTAAGGTGCGTACGGTCCTAACAAGCTTTGAAACTAAGTTCGTCGTTAAAATATATTTTTTTTTATTTAGTCGAAGTCGAACCGTAAGGCGCGTAGGTCTCTAACGAACGTCGAAACTAAGTTCGTCGTTTTATATTTTAACGACGAACTTAGTTTCGACGCTCGTTAGGGACCATTTGTGTCAATTTTTGAAACATCAGGGTCCATTTTTGAAAAAATTGAAACTTCAGGGACCAAAGTGTAAATATATCTAAAACTGAACCATTTGTGTCAATTTTTGAAACTCCAGGGACCATTTAAACAGAATTTCTTTTTAAACAGAATTTTTTTTAAACAGAAATTTTTTTTAATTATTTAGTCGAAGTCGAACCGTAACCGGCGTTTAAACCGGCA
Source organism: Helianthus tuberosus (assembly GCA_030545235.1). Classification (NCBI taxonomy): domain Eukaryota; kingdom Viridiplantae; phylum Streptophyta; class Magnoliopsida; order Asterales; family Asteraceae; genus Helianthus; species Helianthus tuberosus. The sequence continues at coordinate 137,410,497 of CM060372.1, forward strand.
GCCGTTTGGGGCTGCGTTTGCAGCCGTAAACCGGCGTTTAAACGGCTGCAAACACAGCCCCAAACGGCAGCGATTTCGCAGCCGTTTGCGGCTGCGTTTGCAGCCGTTTAAACGCCCGTTAGGGACCTACGCGACTTACGGTTCGACATGGACTAAATAATAATAAAATAATATAATTTAACGACGATCTTAGTTTTGACGCTCGTAAGGCGCGTAAGGTCCTAACGAGCGTCGAAACTAAGTTCGTCATTAAAATATATATTTTTTTATTATTTAGTCGAAGTGGAACCGTAAGGCGCGTAGGTCTCTAACGAGCGTCGAAACTAAGTTTGTCGTTTTATATTTTAACGACGAACTTAGTTTCGACGCTCGTTAGGGACCTACGCGCCTTACGGTTCAACTTCGACTAAATAATAAAAAAAATATAATTTAACGACGATCTTAGTTTTGACGATCGTAAGGCGCGTACGGTCCTAACAAGCGTCGAAACTAAGTTCGTCGTTAAAATATATATTTTTTTATTATTTAGTCGAAGTTGAACCGTAAGGCTCGTAGGTCTCTAACGAACGTCGAAACTAAGTTCGTCGTTTTATATTTTAACGACGAACTTAGTTTCGACGCTCGTTAGGGACCATTTGTGTCAATTTTTGAAACATCAGGGTCCATTTTTGTAAAAATTGAAACTTCAGGGACCAAAGTGTAAATATATCAAAAAAGGAACCATTTGTGTCAATTTTTGAAACTCCAGGGACCATTTAAACAAAATTTCTTTTTAAACAGAATTTTTTTTTTAATTATTTAGTCGAAGACGAACCGTAACCGGCGTTTAAACCGGCAGCCGTTTGGGGCTGCGTTTGCAGCCGTAAACCGGCGTTTAAACGGCTGCAAACACAGCCCCAAACGGCAGCGATTTCGCAGACGTTTGCAGCTGCGTTTGCAGCCGTTTAAATGCCCGTTTACGGCTGCAAACGCAGCCGCAAATGGCAGTGAAATCGCGTTTAAACGCCCGTTAGGGACCTACGCGACTTACGGTTCAACATGGACTAAATAATAAAAAAATAATATAATTTAACGACGATCTTAGTTTTGACGCTCGTAAGACGCGTACGGTCCTAACGAGCGTCGAAACTAAGTTCGCCGTTAAAATATATATTTTTTATTATTTAGTCGAAGTCGAACCGTAAGGCGCGTAGGTCTCTAACGAGCGTCGAAACTAAGTTCGTCGTTTTATATTTTAACGACGAACTTAGTTTCGACGCTCGTTAGGGACCTACGCGCCTTACGGTTCGACTTCGACTAAATAATAAAAAAAAATATAATTTAACGACGATCTTAGTTTTGACTCTCGTAAGGCGCGTACGGTCCTAACGAGCGTCGAAACTAAGTTCGTCGTTAAAATATATATTTTTTTATTATTTATTCGAAGTCGAACCGTAAGGCGCGTAGGTCTCTAACGAACGTCGAAACTAAGTTCGTCGTTTTATATTTTAACGACGAACTTAGTTTCGACGCTCGTTAGGGACCATTTGTATCAATTTTTGAAACATCAGGGACCATTTTTGTAAAAATTGAAACTTTAGGGACCAAAGTGTAAATATATCAAAAATAAGGGACCATTTGTGTCAATTTTTGAAACTCCAGGGACCATTTAAACAAAATTTCTTTTTAAACAGATTTTTTTTTATTTATTTAGTCGAAGTCGAACCGTAACCGGCGTTTAAACGGCTGCAAACACAGCCCCAAACGGCAGCGATTTCGCAGTCGTTTGCGGCTGCGTTTGCAGCCGTTTAAACGCCCGTTTACGGCTGCGTTTGCAGCCGTTTGAACGCCCGTTAGGGACCTATGCGACTTACGGTTCGACATGGACTAAATAATAAAAAAATAAAATAATTTAACGACGATCTTAGTTTTGACGCTCGTAAGGAGCGTACGGTCCTAACGAGTGTCGAAACTAAGTTCGTCGTTAAAATATATATTTTTTTATTATTTAGTCGAAGTCGAACCGTAAGGCGCGTAGGTCCCTAACGAGCGTCGAAATAAGTTCGTCGTTGAAATATAAAACGACGAACTTAGTTTCGACGCTCGTTAGGGACCTACGCGCCTTACGGTTCGACTTCGACTAAATAATAAAAAAATATAATTTAACGACGATCTTAGTTTTGACCCTCGTAAGGCGCGTAGGTCCGTTACGTGCGTCAAAATCCGTAACGAGTAAAAAATATATTGTTTTTTTATCCTCATTTAATCGATGTCGCCTGATTATTATTTACTGACTGGTTTCCATTTATGCAGGTATTTGCACAAAATGATTTCCACTTCGATCACTGCTCGAAACAAAAGCCGGGAGTGGTGTACGAGTGGTGACTTGTTCTTTTTATATTGCCTCTTATACAAGAGGCCGTGCGCTCTCGCCCACGGGTTGGCGCAGTACTTCGCCTCCGCGCATCATCGACAGGAGCGCGGAATGCTATTCGGCGGCGCCTACGTGACCAAGATAGCCCATTCGTTGGGCTATCATCCGGAGAACGACCGCGGCCGTGTAGGCCCGGCGACACAGCCAAAGCGGATGGGGATGAACACAGTAAACGGGATGCAAATTACCAAAGACTTTCCATGCGGGAAGCGGTTAAAGAAACTAGACGGCACGCAATACGAGCTTACACAACTGCCAGAACAGCTCCCTCTGTTTTATCCTCCGCACGATCCGGAGCCGCATGAGCCGGTCGCCGTTCTTCCGCAGCCACCACAGCCGCGTGGACCACCCGGGGCGCCTCAGTTCCCACGCCATGTTTGGCCCGGTCCTGACCCGTCACATCAGCGGCTGCTTCGGAACGTTGAAAGGAACAACTATCTGTTGGAGTGGGTGGCTGCGGCGCTGCAGCAGCAGCGACAGCATGACGGGTTACCTCCACTACCCTTCATTGCGGATGCGGAATGGGATCAGCATCAGCAGCAGCAGCAGCATCAGGAGCAGCAGCAGTAGTATTTTATCATTTTGTTATGTATGCACAAACTTTTCTTGTATATATCAAACTTTCGGTGTAAACGGTTTAACATATTTTGAAATGTTATATACTATGGTGTACATATAAAATTCTGGCAGGTTATTTAACATGTTCTGTTGTATAGATAAAGTTCTGGAAGTTTTAAAATTCAGGAAGGTTATATACGCTGCGTATTGACCAATACGCAGCGTATATAAACCTGGTAAACTTTTGATACTTCAAACCTACCAAAATGACCCCAATTTTGCAGATGTTTTATATACGCTGCGTAGTGACCAAAACGCAGCGTATTGGGTAGCTAGTGTATATAAGGAATTAGGTTTCATATACTAACAGCTCCGAGCCGGAGGATAAACTGGTTAAGGCGTTGCGATTTTAAACGAGAGGTCATGAGTTCGAGTCTTGCAAGGGCCGGTTCTTTAAAGAAGACCCCCTTTTTACCCATTTTTGATATATTTACACTTTGGTCCCTGAAGTTTCAGTTTTTACAAAAATAGTCCCAGACAGGGACCATTTGTGTCAATTTATGAAACACCAGGGACCAAAGTGTAAATATATCAAAAATAAGGGACCATTTGTGTCAATTTTTGAAACTCCAGGGACCATTAGTGTAAAATTCAATACGCTGCGTATTGGTCAATACGCAGCATAGACACACCTTGTTTTCTGTGCAATGATTGGTTATCAGGCACTGAGATCTATGGGCTATCTACGCTGCGTATTGGTCAATACGCAGCGTATTGGTTTAACCCTGTACGCTGCGTATTGACCAATACGCAGCGTAGATAAACCCTAATTTTGCTAGGGTTTGGTGTGCCAATAGGCACACTCATATACATATAGCTTTTTGTTCAAACACTATGTAAAAGAACAAGACTGTATCTAAAATGAAAATTAAAAGAAACTAAAAAAAAGAAACTTTAAATTTGGGTGAATGAGAATTGCTTTATTTTAGAAAAAAAAAATTATATTCGTTTGTCTTGAAAACCTTTTAAAAGAATTAGTTGGTATCCTCAATCATACGGGACGAAATGTATCTTCGAGTAAAACAAGGAAATAGGGAATCTTATAGGGTGTTATATGGGCAATTGGAACCTTTTAAGATGATTGAATCCAAATCTTTTAATCTTAACCAAATTATAAAACACTATTTTTTTTGTGTTATATGGGCAATTGGAACCTTTTAAGATGATTGAATCCAAATCTTTTAATCCTAACCAAAAGGTCGACTACTCGACCGCTGCCAGCCCCTTGACTCTCCCAGATGCGCGGAAACCCGACCTCGGTAGGAATCCGTTTGTGCAAAATAAATAAAATATTTTTATTAACTTGAATTACTGAACAAGTACAGAATGAAAACTGAAATGTAATACAATTACAACTGAAATAAAGGAAAAACAAGAACAGAATTTGTAAACGAAAAACAGTTCTTGGCTGATGATCGTGTTAGACACGGGTCCATTAAAACGAATTTCGAGTCTCCCAGGAGAACTCGTTTGTTTCCAGGATACAACAGCCGTAAGCAGTTGTACTGCCGGTCTTGACTCCAACCCGAAGGTGTACCTTGAACGCTTGAAGAAGAAGAGAAAAATCCAGAAGAGAGAAGATTGTTTGCTGTGTATTTCAGTGTATCTTTCTGCAGCAGGGTAGCCTCTTATTTATACTGCAGATCTTGGAAGAAACTAAAAAACGAATTAAATGTGAGAATTAAACTGCATTAAAAGTCTTCAATGCACTTTAATTCGTCATTTAATTCTCAGTCAAAATGCTGAAAATGTAACTGCACTGGCATTAATTGCTGGAAGCTCCTGCGCGCGCGCGCGCAAGACAGGCAGGTGTGCGCGCGCAGGTCTTGCACAACCTTGCGCACGTGCGCCAGCTACAAGTGAGCCTATACGAGCACGTCACACAGTTGCGCCGTATTGGCTCACTCTGGTGTGCCCGCGCGCGCCTTTAGTGTCCATGCGCGCCAACCAGCCACATGTACTCGCGCGCAGATGCGCGAGATTGCCACGTCATGCGCCTCGTACCTGTGCGCTTGCATGCCACATCAACAACCACCTGGTCCTTGCAGCCCCTGTCCTCCACCACGCGCACGTGGTAAAAAATACAAAGGCGGCTCTCGGCGATGCGAAGTGCAAAGTGTGCAATCAAAGCGCCACAATGCGCCTCATCGCCCACGCCGCGCGCGAGGGTAAGTTGGGGTGCTCCGCACCATTCGCGAGTACACTTAATGTGTACTTCCATGAAACAATAAGGATTGAGAGTTCCCACTTAAATACCCCTTTAAGTTTCATCTCTCCTCCTATGTCGGACAAGGTGTCACTTTCCCACTTTTTTCAGCATTCTATGTTTGAAACACCAAACTTTGAGCATCGATATCTCATTATTCTTAACTCCGTTTTGAACGTGATTTAGTTCGTTGCGAAGCTCTTCCAACATAGAACACAAACCCACAAATAAATATATAAAACCCATTCATTTTCTTATATTGATTTCTAGTCCAAAATATGAAAAAATCATTTTCATATATTTGTGAAAAGTGCTATTTTCACAAATTTCCAACAACCTCTACACGCCCGAAGGCACGACAGTAGAATAATCGGTAAAGTCTCGCCTCTCATCCAAGACGAACTGGCGTCACCCGTATTCGCCCCTTCACTTGGATACCCCAGAAAATAATGAGAAGAGTGAGAGTCGAACCTAGATCACAACAAACACCAAGTCTTTCTCAACTACTCAACCACTACCTCATTGGCTATAAAACACTATTAATACATTTTTCTATGGTGCGTCTTTGTGTTTACAATGACTATGGGGCCTTTAATTACTTCGCTACAACAAAAATGACTTCATACAAAAATGGACGCAATTATCCGTCACTCTTAGAACGCATGCATATGCATATTTTATTTCTCACGTTTCTTAATAATTTTCAGCCTTTTAAAATAACACCGGTATGTACACACAATTAAACTAAACCGTAACTGAAAAAACCGAACCAAAATAAATGAACCGAAACAAATACCGACGGTTCGGTTTTCGGATTTTTAATAACCGAAAATTTCGGTTCGGTTTTCGGATAACCATTTTCAATAACCGAAAATAACCGAACCGAACCGGTAAGGTATAATAGTAGGCCAAATTCATATATTTTTATGTTTAAGTTTAAGTTGTTTAACCCATGCAACTAAGAATTATTAATTTTTTTCTTAATTGTTAAATATTTATAATAAGAACATTAACATGTTTATTTATCATTGAAATGATTTATCCATTGATTACAATTTAACATAAAAATTTAATGATTTTCAAAGTATTATAAAAGAAAACGTCTTAATAAAAACTTTTCAGAAACATTAAATTATATTAAAAGGTTAGGTTTATGTGAACACTATTAATTAAAAAGACTAAATATATTAACTTAAATGTAAACATTTAAGAAAAATCTTAAACTTTGAATTATACTTTTTATTTTTGAATCTTACGTAATTTGTTTAAAAAACCGAACCAAATCGTTGAAATAACCGAAACCGAACGGTTGTCAAAACCGAACCGAACTGAACCGTGTACACCCCAAACATACATACATATATCATATATGTGTGTAACAGTAGTTATTATACAATAATGCACTACTATCTTTAAACATTTTTGAAACCGTGAATAACAAGATTATATAGTTAATTATAAAAACTGGGTCAAGTGACCCCAATTACGGATATTCCAAATAATAAACTTCATGTTATAAAAAGTACGTTTAGGTTTACAATCTCTAATCCAAGAAGAAACGTTATGGACTATGATTAAAAGTGTAAACGTAAATACAGATTAATAATTAAGAAAAAGAAGTAAATATAAAGGATTCTATTTGAATAACTTGGAGGGGTGGCGAAGTGAAATGATTCTATTTGAATAATATTATAAACAAATAATGTCACTTGAAATTGTGGGATTTAGCCATCAATAAGTGTATTTATCTTTTTGTAAATATAAATTCAAATTGTTAATAAAAACTAATTCAAGTTGTTAATAAAAACTTAGTATTAAAAAGATAGTCTACCCTATAAACATTTATATGTTTGATTTGTGAAGGAGAAGATATATGTAAATTAATAATAAACTAGTTTTTTTTACGTCGTGCGTTGTGACGAAACCGATCAACCGATAATGTAAAACAAACATGATTTGAAAATAAAGTATGTTGTTTAGAAAGTCGGACCATTAGAACGGTATAATTTATCATCGAACAGTTTTATGATACCAAATAAATACTTTATTTTGAGTACAACTTCGTTTTTAACAAAACTTATAACGGAATGTCGAGAGAAAAAATCAAGCACAAACCACGTTTTTAAGTTTTTAGAAAAAATGTTATAAACATAAATTATTAAAGAAGTATCAAATAAATTGATAAATTAATATATGTTCTAAAAAAGATTTATTAAAAAAATGGTAAAGGAAATATATGGTTTTAAAAAAAGGAAAAAATAAAAAAATATGTTATCTAAAGTTAATATAATAATAAACTATTTAAATAAAAAATATTAAAAAAACTATATATTATTATAAAAATAAATTTACTATTTATCGTCTTTCGTCAACAATATATATAATACTTAAAAGTGTATTGATTTGTGAAGGAGAAGATATATGTAAATTAATAATAAATACTTAACTTAAAAGTGTATCGATTTGTGAAGGAAAAGATATATGTAAATTAATAATAAATACTTAAAAGTGTATATTTATATCCGTAAATCCGAGTCGTGTAATTTATGGATTGATTAAGTTAATTCGATCCCTTTGCCGTTGGTAACTTGGTAGTTGGTACTCCTTGAGTCAATTTGTTCCTTTGAATCTTCCTCTTTCTAGATACATATATATTTAATTAATTAGTAGTTTAAGCATGGTATTATAAGTTATAACAATTGGACCTTTATTTAGTAATTAGTATATTAATTAATTTACATCGAGATAGATGGTAAACGGACAACATAGTGGGTAATTAACGTAGAAGTTACTTATTACATGAGGAGCACATAGTGGGTAATTAACGTAGAAGTTAACATGTGTTAGGATAAGTTAACAGGCGTTAGGAACATGAACAAAATGTGTTAAGACTTGAAACGAGTGTGTTAGAGGTGGACGGAATCTGATGTTCGGATCAAACTTCAATAACGAAACTACATTTTACTCTAATATATTTTTATACCTTTTTAGTGATCCTACAACTAATATACAGTTTAAACAATGTAAATATGAATCACATCAAACATACACTTGGCATTGTCGCCATTTCCACATAAATGAATAATAATTATTAAAGCCCCATAAGGGTGGACACTTGGAACTCTTTTAGAAGGTCTCCACTTTGCTTCCTGCATCATTTACTTGTGAATTATGTGGATATGATTATGTCTACGAATGAGACACATATGGATGTTTTGAAAAGTTTTTAACATTTTAAAACGGTACAAAATCAACTTAAAAATAAAAATAAAACTCGTTGATTAAATTCAAGTAGTAAGTATTGAGCTAATGATTATCTAACAATCAATTCCCCTTCCTAGACAACCCAATATTATTATATAAGATACCATAAGGAAACCAAAAGGTTAGCTACATGTATGGAAGAAGTCTGAGAACCACACAAAACATCAAACATGTAGGTTGAAAATTGTACTCAACAAGAAATTATTGAACCTTAAAAAGGAGTTGTTGAGCACATGTTGAGACACGATCTACGGCATATCTAATAGGCTCCATCAAGTGTACCCACCGCCTATCAATAAGAGATGTTGTGCATGCAGTGGTGAAGCTTGAGATTTCCGACCGAGGGGTCAAAAAGTATATACCTTAAATAATTATAAAACTGGGGGGTCGAAAACGTATATACCTATAACATTCTATACGAAAACTACATACCGGGTACTATTGAGCGAAAAGTTCGGGGGTTGGGCGCCCCCCTCCCCCGGGCCCCTTCTATGCTACGCCCTTGTGTGCATGTATGGACTATCAAGTATGGAACCTAACTAGTCACGTGAAAATTGGAGGATTGTTGTTAAAAGAAAATTGACATGGATTGAAATATCTATAATTGCAAAGAAGTGTGTTGCGAAGGTTGTAAGAAATCTCTTGTCCAAGTCACTTTTAATTTTAAGTCATCAAAATTTTGATTGTTATAGTTCGACATATATATTTTTTGAACGTTCAATGAATCCTCTAAATGAACTGCAAGTGAAATTCACCATATCGGAAAGATACTATGCCTAATATAACAAATAGCTACCCTTTTAGACGTTAAACACAAGTAGTGTTAAATAATCGTTCTATCTTTACTTGATGAAAAACATGATTAACACACCCCCCAATTCCGGGTTGTCCTTTATTTTCTTAATGTATTATAAGTTTGTGTGTATATATATATAGAAACGGGATCAGGAGAAAACGCTCAAAAGTGTGAGAACGGTGAGAACGCATCCTGGTCGAACACGTGGCGCGGGGCATGATCAGGGTCCGAGGGTTTTTTTTGTCTTTTTAGTATTCTTTTCCTTTCACGATTTTCGCGTTTGACATGATTCTTTATTTTTTGTGTGCAAGATAATTTTGGCGTTATGTAGAATTATTAATTATTTGGCGTTTTACTGTTTTTCTCAGATTTCTTCTCGTTGAATTAATTATTTTTGTGTCACATAGTTAATTTTTTTGGCGTAATGGCTTTTTCCATGTTATTTTTGGCGTTTTGTATCTTTTTGTTGATAATTGATTACCATACATTAATATTTTATAAAACTACAATAACACGAAAATCAAAATAAACTAATAGTCTTCCGTAGGTGGGATTACATCAGAGATGTACCCATCGCTTTGTTCATCACTTTCTTCAGATTCTTCATCACCAAATTCATTTTTGCGTCAGCCTATTCTTGAATATCACTGCATCCTTGGATTTTGGATCGTTTGAAGGTGTTAAATCACAGAGTTGTTCAATGATAGATAGCAACCATGTCTTCAACATTTCTTCCATTGGCCTTGAATATTGCACCCCGTTTTTATAAGTCATTTCAGGTGTTCCTTCTTCCTCATGCAATACCCAACTATTAAGTTTTGGTATAGGAGTATTTTCAATATCATCATCTTCTGCTGGAAATTTTCTCTCCAGTCTTTTTATTACAGTTCTCGTTCTTTCACAATCGTTGTCTATTGGAACCCCAAGGGCCAGGATATCCTTTTGAACATTTTCATTCATTCCCAGCATGGCTTTGATTGTCCTTACCTTTACCCTTCTCCTGTCAGAGAACTTTATGAAGAATTGTTTCTCTTTCCTTTCAAACCTCCATACAATAACCTTAGCCATTTTTAAATTTTTTGGCGTTTTGGAGAATATGTGGCGTTTTAGTAAAAAATTTTGGCATGTTTGAGCTTGGGTTCTCATGGTCTTCTTTTATATTGACTTTTTTTCCCGTGTATGACAGGTAATTATGGCGTTTTAAAAAAGATAAATAAATATAATAAATGTTAGTAATTATGTTTTCCGTCGTTTCATTTTACTGTTTTTTGTAGTTTACCGTGTTTTGTTTTCATACTCAACTGTTTTAATGGTGTAACACGTCAAATCTTTTGACGGCTGTAATTATGGCGTTTTGTTTTCCAATAGAGGTTAGATAACTATTAGACTTCTTTAGTTTTATATTCTTTGCATATTGTTTCACGTTTTTTTATAATATTAGTTATTCAAATTAATTTTATTATAGTTTGGTAGTTTTTTGGGTGGTGTTTTTATGTCATTATGGCGTTTTACACGTATTTGCTAATTTTGGCGTTTTATTGTATTTTTCATTATAGCATTAATATTCTTTTGTTGTTTATTAACTGACATTACAAAAAAACAATAGATAAAGAAAATTAAAAAAAATAAAGTAGAAGCAATTTATGATTTTAAATCTTCAGTGTCATCAGTCTCTTTTTTCTTTTGAAACTACAAGAAATGTGACAAATAAATGGCGTTTTGGGTTGGCGTTGTTTATTTTCTTTGTTCATGTGTTGAAGTGTCTTTCTGGATGTTGGAGACGTAGATCGACCCCGTGTGGGTGGATGCTATCGGCCTGTCGTCTTCATTATAATCATCGAGGCCAAAGTAGCATTTACACTGGTATAGGTCTCTTCTTATCATCCAAACCTTCTTCAGGAACAAAGATGACAGTATGACATATGGGTGTCATCAGTCCCTCTTTTGTCAATTTTGTCCATCTCATGCAGCAAAATCTTACTACACTCACGTAACAAATCATTAAATGAAGCTTCATGCAGAACATTACTGAGGATAGAAGAAAAGACGTTTACTGTCGTTGTATTTTTTGGCATTTTACATTGAGTTGTAAATTTTTTTAGCAACCACTGTGTGTTTTTTTTGTGTTTTTTTGGTGTGATAAACGGAAGGTGGTGAGACGTTTCTATTTATAGAATTTTTTTGGCGCGTAGTTTAGGCGGGATGTTATTTTTATAACAAAAAAATGTAATTAACATTTATCCTGATGTAAGCTTTGGCGTTATATATAATGGCGTTTCATATTTTTTGGCGTTTTTTAGCCAGAGAGCTTAAATAAAAACACAGAAAAAAGTACGCAGTGATAAAATTGGCGTTTTGTATGTATTTGGCGTTTTATTTTTCAATGGCGTTTTATGTGAGAAATGGTTTTTTACTTTTTTACCCTTAATGAAACACGTCCACGTAATAAACTTGGTGTTATTTACTAAAATGCCACCGCGCCAATCTAGTCCATAGATTGTTTTGATCGGACGATCAATAAGCGTTCTCACCGTTCTCACACTTTCTACCGTTTTCACTAAATCCTGACCCTATATATTGGGTTAGGATCGTGCGAGAAACACTAGGCTAATTGAGAAACTAGAGAAGCATTTTCGAGTCGGTAGTTTTGACTGATGCAAGTTTTTTTACGCGCTGTTGTAAATTTTGTATGAAAATAAATATTTTTTTACGCCTCATGTAAATGTGGTTATGCGACATTTTTTTATCTTTTATTTTGCTGAAACAAGTGATATTTTTTATGATTTTGAGAAAAAAAAATCGAAAAAACTTTTGGATGGCCTAGTTCTCACGGTTCTCACAACTAAAATGGTTCTCATTTTAACTCATCCCTATATATATATATATATATTATACCAAATATGAAAACTTTGTTAGTTAAAAAGAAAATAAATTGAATAGACTGAAATTTTTTAGTTTTTTTAATACATACAAAATCCTAAATGGTATCATTTAATAATAGATTGTCTCTGTAAAATTTATAATAATATATTACTTAGTAATAAAAAAATAAACACAAAGTGTTTGGAACTATTACAATTAGCTAATTATATGCAAATTTTCTTGATATATTCACACACATAAAAGTGTACAATTCATCCACCTTGTACGGAAAAACTTATAATTGACCTAAACTACTAATAATATCCGCGCATGTTGCGGCGCGGATACATCGCAAACATCGAATGGATTAGTCCAAATGTTATGTGATGCGTTAACATATGAAAACACGTGTTTTGACGTATCTTGTTGAACCCAATGCAACATATATAAGAATTGCGATTGGATTAAAACATAAAGAAATCAAATTTATACCGTATGATTATAACATATTATATGTGGCCTGAGTCATACATAGAAAATATAACGGTTATAAAGAAAATGCTGACACATATAATCAAAATAGATTAATTAGAGCTTTAAAAAAACGAAAAAAAAGAAACCGCAATTTGACTCCACTTGGATCAAAACAAAATTTACAATACATTCATAAAATCACGAAAACATATTATATTTTACCTGACTCGTTTCCAAAAATTTTACGTCGAAACATACACCAACTTGAATTTATACCGAAACGTGCATAAGATATATATGTAAAATTTGTTTATTTAAACGAAAACATATTATACTTAACCAGACTCTTTTCTATAAAAAATTTACGTCGAAATGTAGAGCAAATTGAATTTATATCGACACGTACATAAAAATATGCACATAAAAATTAGTTTTTCTTTAGTAAATGAGATATAGTTGTAAACTTAAAAAATTATCAGTAAAAAACTTAATAGGTTAAATACGTTCATAAAATCGTGCCAAGTAGCACTAATGCCACAACACTATCACTGACCACTAACATCAGAAGAGCTCGTAAAAATAAAATAAATAAAAAATAACATCGAACGAAAAACAGACGTAAAATCGTTGAATCACGCACGCCCGTTGCAGCGTGTTAAATGTAGAAAAAAATAACTAAGTCGATCCAGGACCCGCGTGTTGCGACGAACTTGTCAAACGAAGAAAAATAGACGTGTTGCGATTGTTTGTCAAACGGGAATGAAAAATAGACGGAAAAACGTTGAACCCTACAAGTATGTTATGGCGTGTGGACTCGAAATATTTATAACGAAACTTAAAACAAAAAACTTGCGAAAGATGAAAAGTATGGGGACCAAATTTGAAAATAAAAAAGTGTTGGGGTTAAATTGCAAAAGATGAAAAGGTTTTTGTTAAAAGTAAAAAAGTCAAAGAGGTTAAAATGCAAAAGATTAAAATCTTTCGGTTAAAAGTGAAAAATGCAAAACATTAGAATCTTTGGGTTAAAAGTGAAAAATGCATCATAATTTATAGTTTGGAAATGTATAATTTAGTTAAGGGTTATTGGATTTTATCACCCCAAACTATTGGCTATTGGTCGTTGTCACCCCCAACTATCACTTTGACATCCGTCACCCCCAACTTAACACTTAGTGTGTTCTGTCACCACATCATTAACTGATCACTAACTTTAGATCCCGTTACTATACTTTTGGGGGTGTCATAGGGATCTTAGGAAGGTTTTAGGGATCTTAGGACACCCCAAATGTATAGTAATAGGATCAAAAGTTATTAAACATTTCTACTTGTTAAATAGGGGTTTTGATGGTTAGAAAACTTCAATAACAAGAATGTTATGGCTAATTGTAAAGTATGCACATAAGGTGCTTGACAAAACGTCTCAAAGATGTTGATATACACTAATTGTAGTGTTTGTCTAAGTTAACAAGCTTTAGTTATGAGCCGAAAGGTTCTAATGATAATTGGCTTGTGTATTTTAGGCAACACGAGTGAGGCGTCGGGAAGTCAAGCCGGTGCGGTCACTCGCTTGAAAGGAAAGCTTTAAAGGTACGTGGCTAAACGCTTCGTTAATATGGTTATTTAGTCTTTTGTTGTTGCTAATAATTGGTATATTAGAATATGAGATTTTAGTGATTTAGTTTGCTTGAATGATGAATTTCATAAGGGCAAACTAAACGGGTAATTAAGAGAAGGTACAAACCGGGTAACGGGAGTACCTTATTCGTAGACTCTAAGCCCGGGGGACGAGTAGTGAATTATTAAACACGCAAACCGGTAACGGGAGCGTGAGTGTTGAAAATAAGGAGCCCATGAATGGGTCTTCTTATTATGAAGTAATAACCCGTCCGTGTGGTTTCAGGTAGAATGAACTAATGGGTAAAGTTGGTTAAAACGTTGAATAAACATATATATGCATGATTATGTATGTAATAATGTATATTCGTTACAAATTCATGCTACAAAGATGTTAATAGATTGAAGTCGGGAAATTACGAGCTTCACTAGTGATTTTAGGATGTCCCGTATTGTGTTTAGTTGTCTTAAAAGTGCGAAATGGGAACAAACGGGTCAAAACAGCAAGACAGCAAAGATATTGCTGCAGATGAGTCGCTGGCGGGCCGCGTTAGCCTGGTCTGGTTTTACGCGGGGCGCGAGAGAGCTACCGTAACCTACGGTAGCTACCGTAGCTTACGATAGTGACTGAAGTTGTTACGCTGGTTCCCTACTATCTTACGGCAGCCTCACATTGCCCAGAGGCTACCGTAGCTTACGGTGGCTACCGTAAGCTACGGTAGTGCCCAGTCAATTTTGTTGAGTTTTGCATATTTTAGTTAATCGAATCCGTTTTTTAGCGTAGTTTCGATTATACAAATTACTAAATACCCTAGTACTAACGTTTGTTAAAAATCTTCAGCTTTTAGGATAATACAAGCACGTGGATGATGATCAAGTCAACGCTTCCGAACCGAACACATTTAAGATCTTGTTCCGTAACTTTTGTTATCTTTAGTTATTAAGTAGAACTTATGTAATCGAAGGAATACTTATGTATCCTAATGTAGTGTTTGAATGTTTGATAAACTCGTAAGTACTAAGCTAAATGTTAATGTAAATGCTTTGATTTGGTGTTTATATAGCTTAATTCCGTTTTATTGTTATAAACTTTTATATTAAGAACGAGTGTTACACGTTGTCACCCCCAACTATCACTTTGACGTCTGTCACCCCCAACTTAACACTTAATGTGTTCTGTCACCACATCATTAACTGATCACTAACTTTAGATCCCGTTACTATACTTTTGGGGGTGTCATAGGGATCTTAGGAAGGTTTTAGGGATCTTAGGAAACCCCAAATGTATAGTAATAGGATCAAAAGTTAGTAACGACATGGTGACAGAACACAATAAGTGTTAAGTTGGGGTTGGCGCGCGTAAAAGTGATAGTTGTGGGTGGCAATGGCCAATAGCCAATAGTTAGGGGTGATAAAATCCAATAATCCTTTAGTTAATTTTAAACCTAAAGACACGAATCTTGTTTCCACAAGTGTGCACACCAAGTTTTTCTCACTTGTTGCTAACACGTACATATGTTTACAAATCAAGGGGTTGGTTCCGGTACAAACCATATTTATCCTACAAACTGTAAGAACAGATTCTAGCACTTAAAAAAAGTTAAACTAACACATACTAAAACAATACATACATAAAAGTAGCACTTTTAAATTATATTAGCACATGAAAATTAATCAAGATAATTGATTTTAGCACATATATGAAATGATATCAGCACTTTTTATTATCAGGACATTGAAAACAAAAGAAAGATCCAAATAAAGAATTAATTGCTTGTTAGCATAATATAAAGAATTCAAGATAATTGATATTATTTAGGTTATCATTTTACCATTTCTCTAGAATTGGTTGGAAGCTACATGTCACTTTTAAATGGTTCTTATAGTTTGTATACGAAATATGGTTTGTATTTGATCCTACTCCTATAAATCAATATAAAGGCAAATTTTGTGATATACATATATACTTATTTATTATATAAGTGTAAAGAAACCAAAAACAATTAAATTACCTATTAAATACAAAAGAGTAAAATGCAATTTGCGTCCCTGTGCTTTTCGTACAGAGTCATGTTGAGTCCCTGCAGCGAGATTTTGGAAGCCTGAGTCCCTGTACTTTGCAAAACGCTACACTTTGAATCCATACATTAAAATTCTGATAGTTTGATCGTTAGGTCAACAGGTGCTATGATAACTTAACAACATACAAAAGAAAGAATATGTCAAATAACAAAATCAAAACCCATATCTTTTGTCAATTTCCAGATCTTCTTTAAAAAAAACACAAACAATATTAAACCCACATATCTATCAAATTCGAGATCTTCATTAAATTTCCAGATCTTAATCAAATATCTAACACAAATTCAAGAACAATTACAAATCAAATACAACCAAAACCAATATTCATACTACAAAAAAGATCGGCATTGGAGACTGAAAAATCAGTCTCTAAAACTCCTAAATCAGTCCCTAATGGTTATTAGGGATTGATTTTGCCAGTCCCTAGTCAGTCCTATTTGCTTAGTCTTAGATACCTTCATTGGTAACTAAATTTCAGTCCCGATTGTATGACACCAATAGAGACTGACATTCAGTCTCCTATACACATAAAATCAGTCTTCAATATATATTGTCGTACAACATCATTTCAGTCTCGAATACAATTTATCGGTGACTGAAAATTAGTACTTGAACCTTGTCTATTTTGTCCCAAATACATTTAATTAGATTTGGGTTCCATGACAATTCAGTCTCTGATAGACGTTGTAGAGACTGAGAATTAGTCCCTGATAACATGCCATTTCATTCCTTAATATATTTTTTTTGGGACTGAAAATATGTAGCTTTTAAGAACTTTTTCAGTCCTGAATACGTTCTTTTAGAGACTAAGAATCAGGCCCTGATTATATGTTCTTTTAGAGACTGAGAATTAGTCCCTAATAACATATTTAATTTATCTTTTAGGGACTAAAAAATAATCTTAGATGTCATTATTTAGTCTCGAATATGTTTTTAGAGACTGAAATTTTGTATCTTTTAAGAACTTTTTCAATCCCGAATATGTTTTTTAGAGACTGATAATCACTCCCTAATATGTTAATTTCGTAACTAAAAAATAGTCTATGATGCTATGACTGTTTCTAGTCATGAGTTTTTTGAAGACTAAAAAGTAGTCTTTGATACTACATTTGATAGTCGATAGTATGCATGCACACTTGGTAATATATTTACTTTTTAGGACTAATAAGAATCTTAAATACAATGGCATTCTCAACAAATTTAATCCATAACAGTATAGCATGTTAATTCTAAACTTTAATAAAGTTAAAAGTCAAACATATAAGGAAACATACTTAGTAGATCAATCCTAAACTTCGAAAAAAGTAATCAAACAAACACCAACAAAGTAAGTTTAACTAACTCACATCCTAGATCAAACTATCACTAACATTGAGTTGCCCATCCAAGTCATTTTCTCCACCACTCACATGTGCGGATATTGAGCTCTCAAAATCTGGAAACTTTGAGCTCATGAACATCAACATTTTTTCCGTGTTCTCATTGCTTTGTTTCAATTTCTCTTCTAGTAAAGCCACCTGATTTCGAAGTGCTTCCGTCTCGCTTGAAGATCGTTGAGACGATCCAGCTTCCGATGTCATCCAAAAATCTTTTTTTCTGAAAACTGGTCCAACGCCTACCTTCCATGCAGATTTTGTTGTTTTTTTCTTGGCACATACACTTTCAATTGCCTCCTTTTCGAGCTCGTGATCCATGGTAGTAGTTCTCGTTGTCCCATTAGAAATTAACTTCACCACTGCCTCCTCTTTATGTTGAATAAGATTTTCCTAACAAAGAGAGTGTAACAATATCATCAATTTCAAACAATATCATCAATAATTAGTAAACGAATAAACAAATCTCTCAAATTTCAAACAAATAATGTGACTTTTCTAAATAAAAATCTTTGATAACTATATGGCTCAGCCTCTAAAAAATAAAATTGATGAGATTGTAACAATATCATCAGGTTTTATTTATCTAAAAAATAATATAAAAAGGGATCATTCACATTATATTTGATAAACAATAGGCTCTCATCATTCACATCATATGCTAAAAAATAAAAAATAAAATGAAACCTGAGTGTGGCTAAGTTGTTGTCTTGGTCTGATGATGATTATGGATCGCAATACGCAAAGAAAAAGAAACGTGGATATCCTTACGTATTGCCGCTCAAAATTCAGCCTATATATCTCTAAACCTAACTTGCATCTATCAGAAATCTAGTTCTAAAAAATGGGTTGTTTCAAAGAGAGTAATAACTTACATATTCAGTTCTGCCTCCTCATTTTGCCATCCTTTTTTAGCATTGTAATGCAACTTGTAATAGACTTCAAAGGGGCTAGGCGGCGTTTGAGTCTCGCGATTTGTCTGTGACAACAAAAAGCAATGATATAACATAGGGCTTGATAAATGTGTTTAGAAAACATTGAAATTGGAACTAACAAATAATGGTTAATAATCTAGATATGAACATAAATTGTCCATAAATGAAAAGAGAGTACTAAACTAATTCACTAAATCAAATAAAACCCTTTAAGTTTAAACAATAAATCTTCAAAACTTACCATGTGGTATACGTGATTGGCTATTGACCGAGAGCCTCCTCTACTTGTAGCAACTTGTTTTCCACGATTACATTCCATTTGATCACTGTATCTCTATAAAGTTAAGAAGAATGGGCTAGTGAGTTATATGCAATCAAATCACTATGATCCAATAGCATTTACATCAATATGTAGGACCTTATATGTATATAAACTACTTTGTGTATGTATGTATGTATGTATGTATATATGATGTTAACATAAAGTTTGCATAAATTTGTTTCAAGCATTCAACAAACTTACCCGAGTTGATTCTAACTCCCAATAATCGCATAAATGGTTCCAATCTTCCGGACTCCGACAATTGGATTTCATCATTGATCTAGCCAACCGAAGATTGGTTTTTCCTCCATTATTCTTTCAGTGGGCACTCAACTCACCTCTGGTACGTTTCCATTGGTTATGTAGTTGATAATCCACATATCCCATGAAAACTCTATCTGTTCGCAACAAATTGAATTTTCCCTGCATTGAATTTGTATGTTAACAATGCAAATTAAAATGTGAGTACTCTTCAATAATTAAAAAAAAAAGTATATCCAACTTACTTGTAACTTTTCATACATCATATTTTTTATATCAGCAGGTACGGACGCCCATTTATGAAAGTTCATTGGACATACACAACGTATTACAATCCCACACTCATTTGCAAACTGAGTAGCTGTACGCCCAACAAATCCTTTTGTACCGCCAGCCATTGTTAAAGAAATTTTGGAACCCTCAGGCAAATTCTCAAAGTCTTTTGTAGCGCTAAGATTGAGATTTGGACCACGCTTTTTTTGTGGATCAACCTGGGGTTGATTTGAATCTGTACATTGTTTACAATTAGGGGAGCTCAAAGACTATTTCAATATAAACAAACAAACATAATAATTTTACTTTAAATAATTCTGATTCATCTTTTTTATTAGCCCATCTGATCCAGTAAAAAATTAAGATCAGCCCAGTTTAACCCGTTAAATTGGAAAGGGTTATCTCAATAAACCCAATCTGACCCATTCCATGAGAAAGAGCCACCCATATTAACCCAAAGTTTGAAAACTGCTCATACCAACCCAGATTTGGAACAACGGGTCAAGATTTCCAGGCGTAGTTATAAGTAAAACACGAGTATGCCATAAAATTTAAATAATCAAAAGTCTATAATAATTATCAGTAGTTGTAGTGGCGTTACTCTTGCGTGTACGGGTCGAGCGCGGTACCATATCAGATGCACTTCCAATGGCCACCGACTGATTTGTAGGTCCTCTAGAATCTTCTTCAGGCCTTGTTCTTGTAAGGACCATCATCACCAAAAACATAAACTTCCACATTGTGCTACAAGAAATTAATAGTCAGTTACTAAAAGATATATACATTACACAACTAGTCATTTTTGAACCAGAACATAAACATATGAAAGATATACATTAATTTCAATTTGCTACATGCTTTGGAAAACATCGTCGTTAAAGACACATGAGGATGGCAGGTATGAATTAGGATAAACAAGTTGGGAATGTGCGTATCGTAGCTGAATTACACGTTCCAACTCAAGTGTTTGTGTTGGATTGGAAATGGTATTAACTAGACCTGGTAAACGGGTCGGGTTGGTAGGGTCGGGTCGGGTCATGGGTCAATTAAAAAAGGGGTTGTTTTGGTTCGGGTCCAAAACGGGTTCGGGTCGGAACGGGTTCGGGTCAGAACGGGTTTCGAGTCGGAAAGGGTTTCTGGTCGGAACGGGTTTCGGGTCGGGTTGGTTAAAAATGTTTTTTTAAAGAGATTGTACATCAAGGTTTCTTTCTCTCTCATCGTTATTTCATAACAATTGAAATCCGACTTCTTGTTCTATCATCGTTATTTCTTTCTCTCAACAAGAAACGACAACAACACAATACCTATTCAGATCTAATTAACACCAAAATTTGTTTTTCAGATCTAGGACGCATAAGCTACTATCTTCATAATACGAACAACAAATTTTCTTTGTTTCAGATTCACACAATCAGCGTAAAACCTACTATTTTTTTTAAATCTTTTTCTCGTTTTGTTTTTTGAGTATCACATGTATATTTCAACTAAAAGTGATAAGAATCAATATAGTGATCATACAATGTTCATAAATTTTATCTCAGTTCATCTTAAAAACATACTGAAACTTAATGAATTATGTTCGAAATGATTGAAACTTGCACTGAAATCACAAACGAATTCAGTCCGAATTCACCGAAACAGTTAGAAACGAACAAAATTTGATTCAAATCAGATCAACACTTGTTTGAAACACATCAACAATCAATTAAAACACATCTGAGATGTCCGAAATTCATCGAACATTAACCGAAACAATCCGAACTCAACCGAAATCCGATTCAATTACACCGAAACTCGTTCGATTTCACAAACGAATACATGCAGAGATTCCGTAGCTCTGATACCACTTGAGAGAGCACTTGCCCCACGGCCGTTGTCGTACTCCATGGAACTTCCTAACACCACCCACTGGAACTGCCTGAGCTCCAGCAGCCTTCATTGCTATCTGTTTAGCTTGCAGCCTACCCTCGCCGTTTCTCCCCACCTTTTTAATCACCATAGAGGTTTGAATATTAACCTCGTTTACATACTTCTTGACCCGCCTCCATCCAAAAAGCTCGTCTTCATCGTCACTAGAAGAATCAGTGGCATCAGGATCAGTCATTGAGCGTCCCTAATCGGACACTCGGACCAACATGTGGAAGCGTCATAACGATCTCATTGTCAACAAAATTAAAATACTCTGACATAGGATCACAACTAAAATTATATGCAATCTACACATTATTCAAAAAGTCTGAAGGAAGGGTTGTATATGGGTCGGGTGGTTCAGGATATCCAAAACAAACAACTTAGGAGCAAAGTGGCATTGATGATAAAAAATAGAACCACTAGAATCAAACAAGGCCGCGCCTATATGGTCAAGCATTATGATGGTGCGATTAGAATAAGGTGATAATAAAATACGGACCTGGATTAAAACCAAAGTTTATTTGAATAGGATTCGCAAGCAAACGCGATGTCCATGCAACTGAGGAAACATGCATTGAAGCATTCACAGCAAATTGGGCAGATACAAAGTTCATTTGGGAATCAATTTTAGCATTTGTTACTCAAAAGGGCTCATTCACATCAACGAGTGATGCAATTTGAATATCTAAGACCTTGTCATCAATGGTTTTAGGATTTGCATAGTCAATTGCATTTGAAATACGACCAGGCATTTCATCAAATAACTTGTGAGCAGATTCCGTGTCGGTCAGAGAACAGAATTGGTGCACTAAAGAGTTGGTGAATTCTGACCATCTGTTAATTGGAGAATGACATTGCAACAAATAAAACCATGATGCAGCCTCTTCATCGAAATAATAGGAGACATAGGCAAGACGATCAATGTCTAGAATATTATAATACGTGAAAAACTGTTCACCATAAGCAAGCCATTTAACTGGATTGAAGGATGCTAAAAACCTATTGGATATAGAAAAAAATTATATGATCACTTTGCGCTTCGGGTACAAAAAGCCCATTGCTTTGGCACTTCGCGCCTCGGTTTTAGACCTCGTCGCTTTTGTGCGCCTCTCGCTTTTTAAAACCAATGCACAGATTTGTAAAACCTACTATGAAACAGCCCTGAATTGCACCACCTACTAATGTTGCGCAGCTGGCAGTGTTACAAGCTCGACCATTAAAGAGTATTGAAATAGGGTCAAAGAGATTGACAAGCAAAGAAATTGAGATCAAGAGAGCAAACAGGAAGTGTTTTGGTGCACAGACAAGATATACTCCGGGTCACAAATGCAAGAAAAAACGGTTGCTCATTATAAAAGTTGATGATGCATTGATGATAGATGTTTGATAAGAAGAGCAATTACAGTTGCAGCACTGAAGAGTAAAGGTTGAGTTCGATAAAGTTTGTTCTTTTTTCCCTTGAGTCTTGTTTTTTTGTAAGCCTTGACGCATAGTTACCTAAATCGCTAGGGTTGCCACGATCGACGTATTGGATCGTGGTGTACCAAATCGCAATTCGCAAGCGTACCGGAACGATGTGGTACAGCGTTCCGGATTGAACTGGTTCGAAGTTCCAAATCGGTTGGGTACAGTGATCCGCTTCTGGTTATTTTGCGATCCCAATTGAACTAGTATAATGTTCCGATTGAAATGGTACGGCGTTCTAAATTGTTTAGGTAAAGCGATCCATGGCTAATTTTAGGCGGGAATCTGCTGACTGTTGGCGTTCCCAGTGTTACTATCTTTTTTTGAACGACCCAATAAGACATGAGCTGATTTCCACTTTCCAAGATAAGTCTTACACACAAGTAATTAAAAACTATAGGCTACAACATGTATAAATAACATCTAATTCTATCAAATTTCATCAGTTTCTTATCCTCGTCTCCTAAACTTCTACACTGGAATGGTGTTTGGCAAAAATAATTCTCAAGCAGATGGTGAAACACATATAAGTGAAACACAAAATTATGTGGATATGATGAGGTTCAGCAAAGTAATCCAAATTCAACATCAATAATGAGTGGAATTCGAGCAATGGAAGTCAGGGAAACAAACAATCATGTTAATAAAATCATCACAAGGGGCAAACAATAAATCAACTTCTAAAGGAATATATCCATGAATATACGAATAGGCATTCAAATTAGAGCTAGATGAAGACACAAATTAGGAACCAGCAAATTAAACCAAAACTGAACTAGGGCTTATAGAATCTCAGACGATGTGTGTGTAGTACTGCTTAATTGCTTGAAAAGCAGTTCAATTAATACCTTAATCTTCAAATACAGGCTGATTGAATAAGTGAATCCACCGAATCTCACACAGAAACAGATGGGCGTCGTAGTAGAGTGTTCGTGAAAGAGTAGTTGAGGGATAATGGGATCTTGAATCATCGAACGTGTATCTAGAATGAATGTGTATGCAGAACATCCGATTTCCACGGATCAGTTTTGGCGGGGAGTTGCAGATTTACTAAGTTCTTCCAAATATCACAATTCTCTATTCTCTTCTTTTTTTTAACAGCATAACAATTCTCTATTCTCTAATGATAATAAATGTAACAAGCCAATAGTTTATATACTTTTTATTAATATATTAAATAAATATTTACATAATCGTAATTACTATTTACAAAATTGTGAAAAAATAACTGAATTATATACAAATTAATAAGTTAATAACTATAATTAATATATATTAATTAATAAATAATAATCGAGCAGAGCTCAAACTTGAAAAACTGCCTACGAGCCGCTCGAGCATTCCTAAGCTTAACGAGCTTGAGCCTTAGCCTAGTCGAGCTCAAGCTTGAAAAACTACTTACGAGCCGCTCAAGCTTTCATAAGCTAAACAAGCTCAAGCCTAAGCCTAGTTGAGCTTGGGCTCCACTCGTTTACACCTCTAGGTTTTAGCAATATAATTTAGTTGTTGATAATTTAGTTCAACTAGCTTAATTCCCGCTCACTGCGTCGGGATTTGGGTGTTATCGATTCGGTTCATTACGATATTGGCATGGTAATGACACTAAGTATAGCAACCTAAAAATAAAACCAAGTCGTTATCGACACTCATTATAGTGACTTTGATAAAACTAGCTTTGACATTTTTGTTTACAAATATTGAATTTAGTTGACAAAGATAGGTCGTTATGAGTTATAACGAGTCATCTTTTGTTGGATCGTGTTGAATAACAAAATTAACATATCTTGACCAAGATATATCCTAACAAGTTGTAATAGATTATGTATATCTTAATTAGTCATACCGGGCATTAAAATAATCATATCCTAATGAGTTGTAATAGATTATGTATATCTTAATTAGTTATATTGGGCATTATTAAAACCATAATGGCTCTTATTGGCCCTAATTGGCACCAATAAACCATCAATCACCCTAGTCGGACATCACCAACTCTAGTTGACCATTAATCACCTTGAACGACCATTAGTGACCATAACTAACAATTCTTTACTCCAATTAACCATTAACGACCCTAACTTAACAATAATGACCCTAATTGAACATAAATGATCCTAACTAATCATCAATGACTCTTCTTGAGTATCAATGGCTCTAACTAATAAAAAATTGACCCTAATTACAATAACTGACACTATTTGACTGTTAATAAGTTTAAATAACTATGAACTACCCCAAATGTTCATCAACGACTCTATTTCACCATCGTTTACCCTAATTGGCCATTAATGACTCTAACTGACCCTAATTGATTGTAAATGACCAATAACGACTCTAAATAACCATGAATGGATCCAACTGACCATAAACGACCCTAATTATTAACCAATGGCTCTAAATGACCATCATTAGATTTAAATAACCATAATTAACCCTAGTTGACTATCACGAACCGTAATTGACTTTTACTTCTTTTTTGTTAATTTGTAATTTTTAGGATATGATACCTTATAGCTTCAATGACAAGTCACTTTGACCACCGTGGACCCTAAGTGACCAACATTGACTATAATTGACCAACATTGATCTTAATTCAATAACATTTGTTGTCATTGACTAACAATTACCCTGATTGATTGTAATTGCCGCCAATTAACAATTATTGGCAAATATTGGCCTTACTTGATTATCATTGACCAACTAATACCATACTTAACCATTATTGACCAATTCGATGAACAAAGCAAAATCAATTAATACTAGGGGTGTAAACAAGTTGAGCATAGCTTGAGCTTGAATATGATCGACCTTGACCTTGTTCAACTTAAAAGATATAGCTCGAGCTCAAGATAGGCTCGATTTAAGTTATATATTTGAAGCGCGAGTTTAACCAATTTACTATTTTCTGGTCAAAGCGGGTTGACAACTTTAAAGAAATGGGTCGATGTGGGTTAGTGTCTTAAAGAAACGGGACAGGTTTCGGATTGGAATGGGTTTCGAGCCGGCACAAGTATCCGCACGAGACGAGTTACTACACGAAACGGGTTTAGTTCAAATTGGGTTTCGGGCCGAGACGGGTTTCGACACGACACAGGTTTTGGATTAAAACGAGGTTGGTTAAGATCAGATTTCGGGCCGACACAGGTTTCCACACGGGACGGGTTTCAGATCGCAACGAGTTTTGGGCCGACACGAGGTTCCGCACGGGATGGGTTTCGGGTCGCAACAGGTTTTGGGCCGAGACGAGTTTTCGCACGGGACGCGTTTCGGTTTGGGACGGTTTCGTTTCGGTTTGGTTAGTTTTTTCGGTTTCTTTTCGGTTCGACTTTGAATTTTTTTTTTTGTTTTGATCGGTTTTTTTAGTTTTGTTTCGGTTTTGGCTTTTTTGTTTCTGTTTGGTCGGTTTATTCAGTTTTGTTTTGGTTCGGTTTTGAGTGACGAGGAAAGAATAACCAAAGTTGCGACAAATCACTTGATTAGGTTGTGGTCATCTGAATCGGCGATTAGCGTTCAGTACTTTAATAAACCATCGCACAATCTCAATTAATTAGGATAATCGATTCAATCAAGCAAGCTACAGGGGAGGGGCAATCAAGTTTATTAATTTTATTATTATTATTATCGTTATTATTATTATTATTATTATTACATTTAATCATCCAATATACTATTATATATATTATTTTAGTATTATTAGCCTTAACTAGGGGTGTAAACGAACAAAGCCTATGCCCGACTAGGCTCGAGCTCAAGCACGGTATGGTTCAAGCCTACTATTTTGAGATCGAGTTGGGCTTGAAAGTAAAATCCAACAGTTCGTTCGGCTCGGCTCGGCTCGGCTAGAGGTAATTTGAGAACAATTTTTAACCAGCGAAAAGCTTGGCTCAATCTTGCTTTGATAGCTTAAACGAGTCAAAGCTCGGGTGGCCAAGGGTCCTACCATAGTGGGCCTTTGGGCGGTTGATTTCCCTTTGAATAGTGGGCGGGCATGGTCACCAACGTTGTATGTGTTCGCAGGGCGTAAGTGACCTTTTGTCAATGAGTTTTCTTGGGTGACCGGCTTGTATAGTATTCATTGGGTGTTTAAAAAATATTTGAAAACATCGTATATTTACTCGTTGGGTGTTTAAAAAAGTATTTGAAAACATCGTATATTTACAAATTTTAAATTTAAATAGTAATAACCAAGGTTGGAGAACTCGCTAGTCGCTAGTCGCTAGTCGGCCGGTGAGGTGGGGACTAGCGACTACTCGGGATTACTCGGGATTAATCAGATCAGAACTTTATATGTAAATTTTATTATTTTCATAAATATGTTTATGTATACTCACACATCCATATCAATATTATACTTAAAAAGGTAAAAGTAGTTCAAAATACAAACTAAACTTACATATAAGTCATAACATAACAAGTCTTAGTACTTAAAATTCAAACATTAACAAATAGCTCAAATGTAATCGTCATCCCCGTCGTGTTCACTGATTTCGACACCATCCGACTCGTATTCAATCTCCTCGTCTACTTCATCCTCTTTCTCCGACTCAAATTTTTTGTCATATTAGGGTAAGGGATAAGGAAATTGGGCTAAAGTTGTAATCTTGGGCCCGTTTTGTAAGGATTTCAAATGGGCCGACTAGGGCGACTAGGGCGGCTTTGACCGACTAGCGATTTTTTGACTGATTAGTGAAAAATTACTCAGTAGGAGGTCGACTAGCTACTAGTCGGCGATTAATCGCCGAGTAATCGCGATTTTTGCAACACTGGTAATAACTAAACAGTTAACCGATTGTTTATTATTGTATTATATATTATTACTAGGTTAGAGTCCGCGTGTACATGCGATTTAACAAATGAAAATATTATAAAGCTTTAATTTAGAATCAAGTGAAATCAAATATATTAACTTAAATAAGTGGAAAATTAAATACACATGATTTTTTAAACAAAATATATAAATTGTTCATACATCTCTAAATAAGTCCGAACAATTTCATTTAGTTGTAGTGGTATAAACTTGGTATCATCATCAAAACATCTTCATATCTTAAAAGATATACTTGCAAACCATAAAATTTAGTGAATTCAAATCAAACTCGGCATAAACGGGCTACTAATTACTATGGGCCGCTCAGCATTAGTAACTGAATATTAGTGACCAATAAAATTGTGTCTTTTTTATTAATGGGCACTTATTTGGGACTGAATTTCAGTAACCAATAAGTTTCCATCCATTTTTTTTGGAAAACATGTTTGCAACTAAAATTTAGTTTCGAACAAGTGGTCAAAATATTAGGGACTGATTATCTGTCACAAAGATCATCCAAAAAAATCAGTCTCTAATACAATCAGTAACTGACAAATTAGTTTGGATACCATGCATCCGAGACTCATAGATCAGTCCTTCATAATTTAGTCCCTATGTGTCAATATATTAGTGACCAATAAAATGACGCCATTTTTTATTAATGGGGCAGTTATTTAGGACTGAATTTCAGTAAACAATAAGTTTCCCCCCAAAATTTATTTTTAGACAAACATATTTGTGACTAAAATTCAGTCTCAGATAAATGGTCCAAGTATTAAGGACTGATTATTAGTCACGGACATCAGTCACAAAAAATCAACCTCTAATACAGTTAGTAACTAATAAATTAGTCTCAGGTACTATGTATCAGAGACTGATATATCAGTCCCTCATAATTTAGTCCCTAGGTGTCAATATATTAGTGACTGAAAATTAGTGACCAATAAAATAATGCCATTTTTATTAATGGGGGCAGTTATTTAGGACTGAATTTCAGTAACCAATAAGTTTCCCTCTAAAAATTATTTTTAGACAAACATATTTGTGACTAAAATTCAGTCTCAGATAAGTGGTCCAAGTATTAAGGACTGATTATTAGTCACAGACATCAGTAAAAAAAATCAGTCTCTAATACAATTAGTAAATAATAAATTAGTCCCAGATACTATGTATCAGAGACTGGTAGATCAGTCCCTCATAATTTAGTCCTAAATGGTCATTTTTCTTATAGTACAGCCCATATTCAAGAACAAATAAAAAAAACAACAATAATAATAAGGGGGAAAAAAGACTTTTCACATTGAGAATAAGGGGTAAAATGGTCTTCTCAGTTAATTCAAATAACATAGTTAGCATTAGGGACTCAAATCGTAGCGTTTTTCACAGTACAAGGACTCATGCTTCCAAAATTACATTATACCCTATATAACTCAATATAAAATAAGCAAATGCTTTTATTAATTATTACTCACATAGAAAGAGAGGTAATTTTCTCCACGAAAGTGAAATTTGATAAGTAATTACTCCACGAAAGTGAAATTTGATAAGTAATGATTATTAATTAATATATTATCAAAAGACATATGACATGATTGCTTCTGTGGAGGAGGTAGGGAAGGGATAGGATGGTGTGTCTTTAAAGAATGTCCACTCCAAGACTCAATCTTTTTATTTCAGTTTAATTTTCTCTACGCTCTTTATGTATCTATCTACCTCTATATATATATATATATATAGCCCCACACCCTCCATCTTTCATTTCAATTCATACAACACAATACAATACTCTAATCCAATATACATACACATATACACATATATGTATAGAAACATCTTCTTGTCTATATAATATTAATAATCATGAGCTGCATTGCTATGACTGCAAAGTGTATATGGTTGGCCATGGGACAGAAGGTGATGTTGGAGAAGCAGGGTACGTGCAGGCCTTATGTGAACATGTTCATGGCTTTCTTGCACGTGCTCCCCTTCTCCAACCTCCCCTCTCTCTCCTCTCTGCAGATCCTGCACGTGACTCTCTCTCTCTTACTTTGTGTGTGTGTGTGTGCAGAAGTAACAAGGACAGGTAGGTGAAACTATTCTTTTTGATGAAGATGTGAGTGTGTTATCAGTTATTTATTTATTTATTTTTTATTTTCTGATATTTATATTTTATGTACGTTGGAATTTATTTATTTTTATGGGTTTGTACTCAAAGGAGATTATGTTAAATAATTTACTTTTTTATGATTGTTTTGGTTAATGATGTTTTTTTGTTACTTTTGTTTATTTTAATCAAAATAATAAGCAATCTTTTTTTTTAAAGGCGGAGAATTTTAAATTTTTATTCGAAAAAAGTATAAATACAAGTACTATACACAGTTTTTTCCTAGGGTGTGAAATTTTTTTAAAGAGCCTTTTCCTCTTAATAAATCGCGTTATAACTTCGCTACCCATGGTTCGTATCACATATAAATCACTCCATAAATTCATAAAATAACACTAAACACTTAAACAAAATAAGCAATCATGTTCAACCAATACCATAGTCTATAATTTTCAAACATTTAAGCTCTAGTTTTAAATGTTGATTAGTAATCATTTTCCAGGCAAAAAGCTCGTCCGGTCTTGAGTCGTTGTAGACTGTAGTCGTTGGGCGTGTTTTTTGGAGCGGGATTTGGAATTCGAATGGGTCACTGGCGGGTTGGTTTTGGTTATTTTATTTAGTTTAAAATCTGGGCTTGAGTTTGGGCTTGGGAAGTTGGGTTAATAAATTAGATTGTAGATTGAGTTAATTAAAGTAAATAAGCGGTTAAAGAATAGTTATATAAATTGTGTTATATACTTTATATATTCACAATAATCAGTGTTTATTTTTTTATATAAATTCATAATATTTTTTTCTCAGGGGTGCAGTTGAAAAAATCAAATGGGTGCGGTTGGGATTTTCGACAAAAATTAACGCTAAAAACTTTTTTTTTCAAGGGGTGCGGCGGCCCACCCACCATTGTGGGTAGGTCCGCCCTTGACTATACGTGATGCAAAAATGAGATCATTAATCTTAGAATGCAAAATTGCACTACACGTTCCGATCTAACATAATCGTAGTCTCGTTCCTATGTTCGAAGAAACGATCAAAGTATCATAGCATAGATCGGAAGAGATGGCAAAAGTTTGATATTGGAAATGTTGTAGTTTAATATGGTTTGTATTGTGTTCTTTTAGCTCCTTGTTGTAAGACTCTTTGTTTCCTTGTTTTTTGTTTTCCCATTCTGGTTTTTCTTTTTTCTTTCTTTTTTTTACATCTAATTTTTTACAACTAAATTCACATTGTCCAAGTTTACGGTCCCATATTCAAAATGGACAGACTTGTTACTCAGGAAATTAAGTTTGATAACGACCCACAAAATAAAAAATCTTATCCCATTATTCCATTATTGTTGATTTAACACTCTTATAACTTGGATATTAGATATTGTTATCCTTTGTTCATATCATTTTAGAAAACTATTTCAAGCAAATTAATGTAAATAAAATTTATTATTATTTAATGATCTTTTAAACTTTAATGTCTCAAACTCACAATCAAATACATGCGGCATACACACAAAAAAGTTTTTTTTGAAAGGTAATGACCGACATCCTTTGTTCATATCATTTTAGAAAACTATTTCAAGCAAATTAATGTAAATAAAATTTATTATTATTTAATGATCTTTTAAACTTTAATGTCTCAAACTCACAATCAAATACATGCATACACACAAAAAAGTTTTTTTTGAAAGGTAATGACCGACAAAATACAAGTTTCATTCAATGAAATCAAAACTTTGACTTTTTGACCACACCTAACTCTATTCAAGATATTGATAAGTTTATTAAATACGTAGATAAAGTATTCAAAACCAGAGCTTAAGGTATTCATGCAAGGCTCTATTTTCCTACGATTTTATAGTAAAAAATGGTCGAAAATTGCGATCAAATACGAACAAAGGTCATTTTCGTGAGAAAAAGATCGGGAGTTTCCTACGCCAAATGTTTGTTTATATGATCTTTAAACATTAATATTTTCAAAAACATGGGGTCAAGTTTGAAGATTTGTCCATATAGAGTTCAAACTTGGACTCAAGGAGATGTGGTTTGACTGAATTTCATTTCATTATGTGAAACGAAAACTACTTTAATTAAGAGTTAAGTAAAAATAATTATGCATTTGAATTTTGGTTAATGATGATTGTCAAGTTATGACGAATAAGGATTTGACACTAATGTGATAATTAATTCAAAGTTTTAGAGTATGCTATAATTAAAGAGCATGCTATAATTAAAGAGCATGAAGATCAACGTTGGAAGTTGGTAGACAAGGAGTTTGAGTCCAATACAAATTGGACTAAGCTTCATGATAGAGACTAGACAAGAAAGTCACGAGATTTAATCATGCAAATGAGCTTTTCTTGGGGATAAAGATTTGAAAATTTAACTTTCGCCTTGTTACATTAAGACCATGTGTAGTGGTAATGTGATTGGGCATGAAGTTGTACAGACATGGCAAAGATAACACCCCATAATGCTTTGTACACCGCCCCTGAGGCGTAATCTTTTGAAAATGGGTGTTGGCGTGATTGTGAAAACGCCTGGTGAAGGGCTTGGATCTTGAAAGGAGAGCTTGATTCCACATGTCACATAACCCTAAGGAAGGGGCGATAATGCCCCACACATGGTGTAAGATAAATGTAATGTTTGAAAGTTTTTTACAACAATTAATTATTGAAGTTTGTAACTCCAAGTATAATTTGATTCACTTGGCTTAGAGGTTAAGTTCTAGTGAGATATCTTGAATCCAATCGTATCACGACTTATGTTGTTAAAAGTAAAAAAAAAAAGGTGTTGCTAAATGCACTCTTATTTTTTTTAATTTTACTGGTTGCACTCCCCCCTGAAGTTTGTAAATAAATACAATCAACCCTTATATTTTCTATTTTTTAAATAACTGCTTTTCTAGTTAAGAAAAACATTATTATTTTTTTTCGGTTTTTCTTTTAGGAAGTGCTTTCGATGTTCTTAAATTTTTTTAAATAACGTTTTTACTAACTAAAAAAGCATTATTTTTTTTTTTCAGTTTTGTTTTAGAAAGTGCTTTCGATGAAAAAGTTGACTGAGAGTTGGGATTGAAGATGAATATTACTTTTTTTTTTCACAAAACCTTTTTTTTCATTTTGTTCGTGTTTGTTCATTTAATTAGTCGAACAAAATATTTTGTTCGTTCATTTAAACGAACGAACATAAACGAACTTCCTTTTTGAACGGTTCACGAACTGTTCGCTGAACGTTCGGTTCGTTTACAACCCTAGTTTTAAGTACATTATCGAACAGAGAAAAAAAAAGATAATTGTGTTGTGCAAGGATAATTTGTTTACTTTGTTTCCCACGGCGTGTGTTATATCATTTCCCTCTAAATATTTGCTCTAGGTAAAGATAAAAATTACCATTATTAGAGCAAGTTTATGAAATTAGCAAAAAAAAAAAAAAAAGTAGCGTTTGATATGCAAGAATTAGAGGCGGAATGGAATGACTATTGCAAAGTAATGAAAAAAATGTGTTTGATTGGCGTTTTGGTCAAAAATTACCAAAGTAATTAAGTCATCAAATTAGTTTGTGAGGTAGTGTGCTAGTAATGCTTGTGAAAAATATGTTGATTTGTTCGTTTACAAAAACAGTTTCAGGATATAGTCTAAGGATATGAAACAACATCAATAATCAAACATTGAGCTAAAAAAAGTAAAATTGGACACATGATATACGAGGAAAGCCCTTGATCAATCTAGATCTCCGACATAAAACCTCGGGAGCTGACAATCGTCGGCTGCCTTGTTCTTCTTATTGTTTGAATATCCAGGATACAGTGTAGGATAATGCTCAGACCGCCACTAAGTGTTACAAAGATTGCTAGTGTTGAGTGTTAGTGCGTAATTGTAAGAAAGAATTGTGTTCGAGTTCGAGAACTGAGAGTGTTGCGTTGTGTGTGACCTAGGGATCTGGCATCGCTTTTGTAGTTACAAATAACAAACAACCCTTCCTATAAACTATGGGTGCTCCGGAATATTCCTTTTGGAACGTTGGAAACCTGGTCTTCCGGCTTCAACGTCCACTTCTCAACCAAATGGAGCGAGTCTTCAGGAGAACGGGTCCACGTTAACGTTATGATCCTGCAGCCATAACCTGCAAGCGAATTGTTAGTAACTACCAGGATACTGCATCAGGATGTTACCAATATCCTGGTCAGGTATCCTGATCGTATACAACTATTATTTATTCAAGATATAATTCAGGATATGGGCTCAGAATTCCACCCATAACGATTGTCCTAAAAAATGTTATCGTTGAGGATGTTGAGTCCTAATGGTAATTTTTTTACGTTTACCGAGACAATTAAGAGATAAGACCCCTGATTTGACAAGTTGTAACCGCCCAGACTGAATTCACTCATTATTCCCTTATATCTTCTCATCCTAATCTCCATTTAACCATCACCAAGAAAGTAAAAAGGTAAAATCCTCTCTCTCATCTTCATCTCCTTTTTCTTCTCAATTTCCGGCTAAAAATGGCGAGGCAAACAAGATCCAGTTCCGGCGACTCAGCCCCTACATTCACACCAAAGAATCTTCTCCAGTATCCGGAGAAGGAATGGTGTACCTTTGACAGTGCCTATATGTCAGCCCTTCAAACCTCCGGTATCTTCCCGGAGGGGATGATATTCAGGCCTTATGATCGGGAACTCTGATCAGACATGTCGTCCACCGAATGGCTATGTTTTAATGCCTTCCCTTTCACACTAGGTCTTCAATTCCCTTTTTCTGATTTTATCACCGATTTCTTTCGCATCACCGGCCCCAGTTTCAGTCAGACCAAGCCTATGCTTTGACGTGTATTTGTAACACCCCGAAAACGGGTTTGGTATTTAAACCAAGATAATATTAATGAACGGGTAAAATACCATTAGTGGTAAAAAATTAACCCGGTAAATATTATGATTTAAATAAATAAACCTAATATTAAATAAAAAGGGAATAAAAGCTTTTGAGGAAATAAAGTTTATAAGAGGTCCGAGTTAACGGGACTTAGAATAAAAACGGGTTATAAACCCCGAAACCTACTAAGTTAACTAGAAATAATTAACCAAGTTATAATGAATAAAGATCAAGACTTTTAACCCTCTTCATAAAACTTCTAAACATGAGGGACTAAAAGTGGGCAACTAGAGAAATGTTTTAATTAAAACAATATTAAAAATCAAAACACACACACATGTGTGTGTGTGTTCGATCGACTAGGAGCAGGGAAAAAAAGGAGATGAACCCTATCTCAACAAAATTTTCAAATTGAAGCTCGATTCAAGCCCTAAATTAATGCATGAATACATAAAAGCGATCACCTAGTCGTGGGGATCACAAGGTATGTTGAATTTAGTCATTTGGTGATACTTTGAAAAATGTGATTAACATTCTTGAACGAAATTCTTGTATGAATTATGAATGTTATAATGAAATTGAGATGTCTATGAGTCTAGGAACGAACCCTAGATGTAAACTTGTTGATTTAGCGCCATAAATTAGTGTTTCGGTTAGCTAATTACGTAGGTGCTAAGTGAGTTTTATGACAATATGATGAACACTTGAATTAGAGTGTTAAATTGATGAATATTGATATTATGATACAAGTTCTAGATGTAGTTCATGAACACTAGACATAGAGGTTTGATTTTTGATGTTAATCTTGGTAAAAATAACTAGTTATGGACTAGTTTCTAAACGTGTAAAATTATGCCCATTAGGTGTTTGTTAAAATGCCTAAATGAAAGCTAAAATGTTGAAATTTCGAGTGAAACGCACATTTGAATGATATGGCAAATGATGACAATAGTTTGACGCTTAATGAGCTAGGTGGAGGCTTGGGAAAGAAGTGGGTCAAACGAATCGAGTACGCGGAAAAGAGCATAACCGGATGCAAGGTAAGTGAAACTTACACCTTTTTGTAGAATATGACCTTATTCTAAAATTCACATATACGATAAGAATAATATTCAAGATATGGTTTCCGATGCGAAATGGTACGGCTCGGAACATATCAAAAGTTGAAAAATCATGTATAACGGTAAAAAGGACGAAATGGCAATTTAGTCGTGAAATGACATATGAAAAATGAGTTTTCGAAAGGCTACCTTATGAGTAAGCTTAAATGGATAAAAAGGGTAAACGATGATTTTAGCCACATATAAATGGATAAAAGTCGAAGTTTTAGAAGACACCAAGTGGCATAAACTATGTTGGGTTAATCGCGTAAGAAACGGGTTAAGGACATAACTAAATGTGAAAAATTCGAAGTGAGTTACTAAATGAAATGGTAAATAGATACAATTCAATTTAAGCGCAAAATGTTGGTCATTTAGACCAAACGGGTCAAATGGTAATGTTGATGCCATTTGACAATCAATGACTAATAAGTGGTTGTCAAGTCTTATGCTTACATGATAAAACGGTTTATGAATTAGCATATTATGTAAGCAAGGTATTATAACGGGTCAATAGGTTGACCCGAGCCAGGTACGTATAAATATGATTATGGTTAAATGTACATTTTTGGTCAATTAAGTAGCGAAAGTCCTTCGTCGTAAAAGGGGGGACTAAAATTGACCAAGAATCCCTTGATGGGAAAACGGGACAAACGACCCTTAGAGGTTGTTTAGAAAATTGAATTATGATTATGTAATCCGTAGATTTGTATAAAAGTTATAGGCATAAACTTTCGTAGGTCTAATGCCTAAGAACGGGTCACATGCGTAAAATGATTTACCAAAGGGTAAAATCTTGGGATAACGAGTTCTTTATGTTAAACCCACCACAAAATAGTTATGGTAAATTAGTACGGGAATGCGAAGGGTAAAAGAAAAGAACTAGTTTAGACTAAATTGCTTAAATCGGCTAAACAGATCTATGCGCATAGCTTGCGTACTAGTCGCATAATTCATAAAAATTATGAACCCTAGCTAAATATTTTGTGTTAAATACATTGGAACATGTATTTTGATTAGTTAGAAACAAGTTGGTGGTTTTAAACCTAAATGGGTCAAAAGTCTTAGTAAACCAATTTCAAGCCGAGGGTTTGAAATCCTATATTTTATAAATTCGGATGTCGGGTTATAACTCCATATGATGGAGAATCAAATTACGAATGCTCAGGAAAAAGAATCGTGTAAAACGGACATCTAGATTAATAGTTATGGCATTTATAAGTTCGAAAATTAGTTAAAAATGGAGCTGGGCGTTGCAGCAGCAAGTAACCAACCTTTCTGTCAAAAAGGGGGTGTCGCGTCGCGCGACCACAACTCAGGAAAACCGCCGCGTAGCGCGACAGTTGTCGGGCCCGTGACAATTATGCAGTCAGTCTCTCGCGGCCCGCGAGAGACGTTAGACCTGGGAAAAATGTTTTTCTTTCTCGTTTGATGCTTGGAACTTGTTTAAACTATTATTTGAGATATCAAAACTAACCTTTAAGTTGGTTTTGATCATAGGTGAATATCAGGAGAACCGGATGAAGTTCAAGCAATGTACAAGAACCAAACGCTGCTAAATGAAGCTTCCGCACGTTGTTTCGTCGTTACTTTAATACGACGCCCTAAACTACATTATGTTGTATTATACTTTAAATTGTAAAATTTTAATAAACCCGTATTTTATAAGTTTGTGTGATCGTTAAAACACATTTAATCGTCGATATTTATACGGAAAAACGTTAAATATTAGTAAGGGTCATTCTAGTTGGTAATTAGAGCTCATGGTTAAAGAGTAAAGTGTGTTCAGTTCGAGGCTTGATCGCAAATCCGGTAAGTTATATGTATATAAACGATCTAGTATATTGAAGTGTTATAAACAACACATAGGGTTATCGTGCAATACACGTTACCCCAAGTAAATGATTAATATAGTTAACGAAATTACGTGCGTTGACACGTTTAGTAGAAAACCTCGTATTGTAATACGGGCGTTTATCAATGTTGACATTACTAATCTATGTAAATGTTTAATTGAAGGACACTCGCATCTGAAGATGGCGAGAATCTAACAATTGTGGATATGACGGAGAAGCGGTCCGAGTATGACAAGCAGAGCATGCTCGCCAAGGACAAAAATCGCGTAACAATCGCGAACAAGAGTAATGGCAAGGAAATCCCATCGGGGCAAGCATTACCAGGTGCACGTTTTTAAATATAATCGCACAAATAGTAATATGCAACAAGCACGTAGAGAATGACGGTTGCATATATAGGATAAAACTTGGAAAACCTGAACAGGATATCTATTCAGGATGATGTTTCCAAGAGAAATCAAATAGAGGTATGTGTTATTCACGATGATGAATAACAAATCAATAACAGGATTAGCTCATATGGAAAACTTGGACGAAAGTAATTATCAAAGTGCATAATTCTCAATATAATATTATTGAGAAAAGTAATGATCGCATTGACAAATGTCATTATATAATAGTTCGATAAAAAGGAAAACATTTTATATGTTCAAGTATGAAACGGGTAAAACTAATGATTGTTAAATAACAATTAAATAAAGTTTTACCAACTGAAACCATGAATATGAAAATTATTAGAGGAGTTACTTACATGGGGCGTGGTGCGAAAATTATAAAAAGGTCATGTGTGTCATGTGTTGATCGCTTACTCTGGCCAAGTAAGTAGTGAACACATGATACCATGAACTTCTTATGATGGACACATTTACGTCCGATGTAGTAAGGACGGGATGAATGGGACGAACTAATAAGACGACCAAATGAATCAAAGCGAATTCTTAATACATACCGGAAAGGTTGCAATAATAATGACTTCGGTAAAATACCTGATAAATGAATAGGATTTTGAGTGAATGCGTAAACCAAGAGACGGGAACACGGATTGAAAGTCAAAAGACTCGGATTGAGAGTTATGGCTAAAAACGACAAGATTTTGCAAACATAAATGTTAGGATCTGAGTTCCTTAGATTGTGTTGTTTAACTAAAATGAAAGATGAAACAGAGAATGATGTGCAGTGGAAAGGAAAAGTAAACTTTATAACACAATCATAGAAGAATAGTTTTCAGCAAACATGATTTCAATAGTTAAAAGATTGTATCAATTACAAAGATCAACTATGCATGCATGCAACACTAAACTCCCCCTCAGCCTGAGCTCACAGTTAGTTCGTACAAGATGATAGTGAAAAAGAGCTAATAGAACAGTACAGGTACTGTTCTATTTATAGTACAATCCTAACCACTGAGCATCTAATGTTGACGTCACCTAGACAGTGACATCTAACAGACTAACAACCTCTAACCATTGATACATACAAAACACTGATTACAATAAACAACTGATTACATAAACATTGATGCAGTTTCCCACTGTTGTTGCCTAAGCACTGATGTTGGAGACCAGTGTTGTCACACCCCCAAAATACCACCTAGGGAATGTCCCTTCTAGGCGTGTGACATACCAATAACGCCACTAATTACATTGAACCCATATAAGTTTCTAGATAAAGTTCTCAATCCTTAATAAAATTCCATCAACAAGTTTAAATGAAAACCAATATGTTCAGCGGAAGCAAATAGTAAACCAAGTTAAACTGTTTCAAAACCAAAGTATAGTATCAAGAAATAAAATCACATAAATCCTTCCAGTTGACCCATGACCACTCCTGCTACTCCAGACAGCAAGTTCCCAAATCCATGATATCTAACGACCTGCGAGCATGCAACAAGTGTATCAGACAACGCTGGTGAGTTCATAGTTTTACGAAAACGTTAGTTACCAAGTGTTTAGTTAATCCATTGAATTTACAATTCCGAAAGTAATGTTGATAATACCCCGAATACAAGACGGCTTCTGATTATTTTGCCCTTTCTCCAATGCTCCTATCAAAGCATTGGTCATGACTAGGTCATTAGTTCAACACCCGTCCTCCCAGGTACGGGGTGAGGTTGCCAAACCTAAGTAGCGCTACTAACTAATACCATGTTACCTCCCCGGTAACCAAACAACAAGGAGGGACTTTAAAGGTGATAGGAAGAGTATATTATCCAACATTCCCGTTTTTACCCAAAAGACTTATCCCTCCCCGGGATACCCACAGACTGTCCCAACCACCGGGACGCATGCTCAAGAGAGATAAACTCACCTTTGGTTTGCTCGGTAGGATTAATTATGTGTTCACAGTTTGATCAATCCAATCCTAGTATCAGTTCCAGTTATGGTCAGTTTTATAGCGTTTAATCATACGTCCCTCATACACATTTCACATAAACTCAAACATAATGACATACAACTCGTAACATTTCACATAAACTCATACGAAACGAATAGCTACCCATCCAAGCTATCGTGTTGCTATTACGCCTGGTATAGCCTATGCCAATACTAAATGTCCTTCCATGAGCTTCATTTCCAGTGTTGTTTTCGTCATGAGAATTTCCAGTACCGCCGTCGTTCCCTTGGTTGTCGTCACCTTGACTTAACACAGTCAATCCTTGTCGAGGTCACCTTCGTTTCCATACTGTTAGCTATGATCACGAGTACCTTGATGTTGCCGCGACTGTTGCCTCTAATATTGTTGCCTGTAACGGTGTCCTGCGTCCTTTCACAGACAAGGTCCATATTTTCACATTCCGTGCCACGTCCTAAGGCACTACTCATGGTGCGGGCGGTTACACAGTCCGCTCTACACTCAATCGTCATCGATTTTGTCCCGATTGGTTCGTAAGAGTCGACTCCCATGAGTCGCTGGCTGGGGTTAAGGATTTGATTAGAGTCAAATCGCTATTGTTCGTTTACGGTATCTAGGGTCGTTCAAATGCTGAAGTCAGTAAGGTACTACGTTTACCCTCTTGTCCATCGTTCTTGCAAGTTGACAGAGTGATACACGGTATGTCGCGAGAGTGTTGCAGAAGTGATCGCACTTTGGAATCTAAGGCGTCAACAGGACAAGTTCCAGCAAACGAAGATAAGTGAGGAAAGCATAGTCCAATCATTTGACGCTGAGCCATCCAACTCAGGGACGTTCGTACTAGCACCTAACATTCTACACAGTTCGCTAGGCGTTCAGATGTGTGATCAGGTGATACTCGATAGCATCGAGATTCGTAAGGATTCAGAAAGGGGTGAAAAGATCATGTTCGAGTAGGAGACAATCACTGCTATGACTCCTATAAACTGCTGAGTTCTAACATAACATCAATTAACAGAGCGGAACCCCTCTCACACTCGTTAAGCCTCACTGGGACTCACATGCACCCCACATTATTATTATGTGTGCACCCATAATAATAATCCAATTTGCATGTTTATCTCAGCTCCTCTCAATTCGTGTTAAAAAGGTTCCCAAATTCGAGCAATAAGACATACGACACCTCAACATAGATCATGAAAGTTCAAGAAGAGTCCCACTCTTAAAACACGTAACATGGGTTGGTAACATAGAAACTCATACTGTAGTGCCAAGCGTGCATTCACGTGTAAATGTCATACATAAGTGTACACTAGATATGCTATGCAATAGTAAACGAGAAACGAACCTTGCAGTCTGGACCCGAGTGTCATGGTCGATTTCGGATCTGTTCGGTTATAGTCTGGTTTTATAAAAATGTTTTAAAACCAAGTTCACTATAACCAGTGGCTCTGATACCAAACTGTCACACCCCCAAAATACCACCTAGGGAATGTCCCTGCTAGGCGTGTGACTGATGTGGGGTAAAATACACATATATGTCCCGTGTAAAATGTATAATTTTTGTATAGGTTTTATTTAGTTTTAGTATTATATTATATTATTATGTGTTTTGGCAGGTCCTGGTGCAAATGGAGCGAAAAAGAATAATAAATAAATAACTAGCCAGTTAAGTCGAGTAGTCAGCCAGTGACCGAAGTAAAATTGCAGCTATTTTCTGCGAGTGGGTCGACCCCGCTATCTCTATATTATTTAATAAAGGCTGCTGATTATTATTGTTGCTGTTTTGGAACACATGCTACTACAGTACACGTTTGGGCTTCTAAAGGAAAAAATATGAGGTGCCAATTATTAATAAATGGAGGCAAGTGTTAATGGATAAAAGGATTGTTCAATTAAATGAAACGTATAAATATATCACTAAAGATATGAAATGGAGGATGATATTATAAGAGAATACGATTGGAAAAAGAAAAAAACAAAAAGATCCATATCTGTTGAGTGGGGCGGGCCAAAGGCTTAAGCCTAGCGATTTTAGTTGAAGTGGGGGCCGATAAGGGCTTAAAGCCCAACAACAGATTTTATGATATTATGAATGTTGGGGATAATATCAACAGGGACGGCTGGACATCATACGAGGGAAAGAAAGGGAGCCACACGAATTATCATCAGACGTACGAACATAGAAGGGGAGCAATTTTGGAGCATTCTTTGAAGGCAATCGGAGATTTCAAGGCATAGGAATCGTTGGTACGAGTCGAGAGCGAAGAATCGAAGAATCTATCGGGTTTTCTAATCCCTTGTTTTGTCGATTACTTTCTTGGAACTTTGTTACAATGAATTCATGTTTAGACATCTTTGTTTTGTTTTCATTTACTGAGATGCTTGGCTAATTTCATAAACCACCTAGACTTGATGAATGGATTAGTATAAAGATTTTACCGTTTTCGTTATTTGCATGATTGTTATGGGTGATTATGTTTAGTAAGAGGTTTGATTTAATGGTTTGATGTGTGTGCGTACTTTGAGTTGGTTTATTGTTATTACTTGCTTCATATGATTCTTAGTGACGGTCTATATCACAACGTAGAGTCATATTAGGGTTTAGGGTTTCGGTGAGTGTCTATATCACGTTAGAAAACCTTCACTCTTTAGGGAGAATTGCGCAATAACCCCTAGAAGTAAGTGGTAATAATTTGCTAAGTCTTAGTGTTCTACTAGTCCTAATACATGGGAAGTGAGGGGCTATTGGTAGGTCTTACCCGGCGAATTGCTTTAGATAGGCCTTGGGAAAGGTTATGTCTTGGTTTACCTGTCGGTCTTATTAGTCTATCAAGTCAAACTAATTACTTCAAATTACCCTAGATCTAGGATTGGGAAAGAATAGGTCAACATTAGGGTACTTACACAATAATTAGACAACTGGGAAGACGTCTAATAACCGGTAGAATTAACGGCCTAGGTAGTGCCACAGGTTTCTCCTTGAGAAGGGTCGAGGGGCCTCGTTGGTTCTTAATAGGTTTAGTATTTTAAGATCCCGGTTCCATAACTCGTGCATTTAACTTATTCGGTAATCTCTTAAAAACAATCCAGGATTCTTGTCTAGGTGGTCCCGTTCTCATATAAGTA
Organism: Helianthus tuberosus; assembly: GCA_030545235.1. Taxonomy (NCBI): domain Eukaryota; kingdom Viridiplantae; phylum Streptophyta; class Magnoliopsida; order Asterales; family Asteraceae; genus Helianthus; species Helianthus tuberosus. The sequence goes on from CM060372.1 coordinate 137,453,574, forward strand.
AAGTCCACAGTCTTCATTCGTTTTTAGTCTAGTTTTAGTTTAATTTAGTAGTCTAATATAGATTTCCTAGTTTTTCAGTAACCCCCCCCCCCTCAAAACAATTAAATAAGTTTTAGTGGTGTCTGTCAGTGTCTAGTCAGAGTCTAGTTTACGTGGTTCATAGAGTCTCGTGGTTCGATATCCGGACTTCCTAGGTTATACTACATTGATCGGTACACTTGCCGATTGTGTGGTTTTAGGTCGAGTCTAGAATTAAAGCTTTATAGTGTCTAGAATAGAGAGTCTAATTTAGTTGTTTTTAATAGTCTGTTTAGCACACATCAAGTTTTTGGCGCCGCTGCCGGGGACTCTTGGCGATTGCGTTTATTAGCTTTGATTGGACTTAATTGACATAATCTGTGCTACTTGTATAGTTGTGTAATTTTTTTTTTATTTTTTTTAGTTAGTTTTCTTTTATTCTCTCTACCTTGCTCTGCTCTTTCTACTCTCTTAATGGCAGGTGATCCTATTGACCGAGATGTCTCTGAGGAGTTGTTTTGGGAGAGAGAATTTGCGGACGAGTTAGCGGGTTTGTCGGATGATGCAGAAGTAGGTACGTTTGATCCGGAGGGGGACCTTGCATACTTAGAAGCTTTACTTGCAGGAAACCCAATGACGGACATCCAACAAGAAGAAGTGGTGGTGGTAGAAGAGGAAGAACACCACAGCTGGCCCGTGGTACTGATAACGAATGCGAGTAAAAGTTCAAAACCACGAGAGAAGGCTATGAGAAGAATACTTGGGATCGTGTTTCAGCGACTTCTGCCCGGTAAGTTCAAATTTAGGTGTTCTAGCCCATTAAAAATTTTAAAATCATTTTGTAATTCCATCACAAATTTTTTAAATATTTTTGAGGACCGGGTGGAATTAAATGGGTTAGACCGGGTTCAGGTCAAGGAAAAGCCTCCTGATTAAATTCAAGTGTGGGGAGGTTTTGTAGAGTTTGTATTTTAAGTCGTAGTTTTTGTATATCGAGTCTTAGTTAGTAGTTTTTTGAGTCAGGTTTTGTGTCGAGTCGGTATTGCTTTGGTTTTTGTTTGTTTTTGTTTATGCAGGTTTGAATCGTACCACCCGTACTCAATCTCCATTCGGGTGATTTTGGAGCTGCTTACCAGATATCAGACATTTACTAAGCATACCAGTTAGAGTCAAAGCCGATCGCGACCGAAATGCTATACGATCGAGCTGGATTGGACGAGAGATTTGAAGCATACGCGTTGTTATTAACCAGCTAAGTCCTTCCCATTTACACCCTTAGTCTTTTATTTCTTATTTATTTATTTATTTATTTATTTTTAGGTAGTTTGTTGAGTCGTATTTTCGTTCTTGCATTAGGGACAATGCAATCTCTAAGTGTGGGGATGAGATACTTGTAAATAATCGAGTCTTAAATATTAAAAAAAATTTGAAAAATCAGAAAAAAAGTCATTTGAAATGAGAAGTTTGCAATTAAAACGGAAAATGATAGAAAAGATGAATTTTTGCTTGGGTTCGAATAATAATAATAATATGAGATTATAATGAATCGAGCTTGCGTCTAGTTTGGGATATGTGGATAGGCCCGGGTTTGGTTTTAAGTCCCTTTGATCTAATATACCTTAATTGTCGGTCTGCTAGTGGGTTTTCGCCTGGGAAATATGGGAAACTAAAACTGCCAATAATAGTATAAGGGGCACCGTTATAAGTTAAAACCGTTAGAGTTTGTGATAATGAAAAAAAAATAGAATAAAAAGTGAGCTAGAAACTAAATGAAAGTAACACAGGTCTATGTAATCCGAGTTGGGGATAGCGACTCTACAGCCGGAATGCCTCTGGGATGTGTGAAATCGACTTGCCGAATAAAAGTACCGAAACCTAAGTAATCTGTGGTTGGGGATAGCGACTCTACAGCCGGAATACCTCTTGGTTAGGGAAAGCATCGTCTAGACTCACGAGAAAAAAAAAAAAAAAAAAAAAGCAAAGAAAAAAATGAAAAAAAAATGGAAAAAAAAAAGTTGATTGTAAACTCTCTTGGTTTTGATATAAGACGGTTAGGAATTGGTCCAATGATCGTTCCTTTAGTCCTATAAGCTTGAGGTGGGAGTAGGTGGACCGTAAATTCTGGTGTGAGACCCTAGGTGGATTGACCGCACTTAAATTAAAATCGCATGATAAGGGCTTAGGATTGGACTTGGGTTTAAAGTGGATAAGTATTTTCGCAATCGCGGCTAACGCAAGCCTTGGTTTTAATTAAATATACCTATGCTTTTGACCCGAGTGATTTGTCATCTATGATTCCGTTGCATAATTCTTTTTCGGGGACGAAAAAAGGTTAAGTGTGGGGATATTTGATGTGGGGTAAAATACACATATATGTCCCGTGTAAAATGTATAATTTTTGTATAGGTTTTATTTAGTTTTAGTATTATATTATATTATTATGTGTTTTGGCAGGTCCTGGTGCAAATGGAGCGAAAAAGAATAATAAATAAATAACTAGCCAGTTAAGTCGAGTAGTCCGCCAGTGACCGAAGTAAAATTGCAGCTATTTTCTGCGAGTGGGTCGACCCCGCTATCTCTATATTATTTAATAAAGGCTGCTGATTATTATTGTTGCTGTTTTGGAACACATGCTACTACAGTACACGTTTGGGCTTCTAAAGGAAAAAATATGAGGTGCCAATTATTAATAAATCGGTCCAATCCCAACCACCCACAAACAATGCCAATCTGTTTCACATAATAAGGTTGTAACCCATACTTTATTGGACTCACATTAACATAACTAATTCTTTCATTGGATCTTGGCCTTTCGAACTAGCATGACATTAACAAATTTTAATCAAAGTTATCATCACCAAGAAATCATGTAGTCAAGTACATCTGATCATAACAACCTCATACGTACTAGACTAATAATATATAATTTTAACTAATAACATACTATTCAAAACTCATGGACATTACACATTTAACAACACACCAAAACCACATAATATCATTAATCATCAATCCACAATCACAAGTATACAGTGCCTAAACATATTGCCACATGTATATGCCTAATCAAATCAGATTATATCTACCAAAGAAACCAATCATGTCACAAAACTAGTCATGTATCGAGCACACTTATCACCGAGTATTAACATAATCAACAACAACCATATATTGTTACAACTATGTTTATATGTCAAGAAAATCAGATTTGAAACATCAAGAAGTTATACTAACCGAAGAGAAAAGAAGTGTTCGAGCCCAACAATCTTCGAAGGAAGGGGGGGGGGGGGGTATGCTATGCCGCACGTATGAGATCTTGAGAGAGATAGGGTTTGTTGTGGTGATAAAGTGAGATGTAAATAGAGGTTACGTAACATGCCATTATAATGCCCAAATAACATTAAGTGGGCCGGTGATCCAGCTTGGGCCGAGATCAGAATGAGACACCAAAAAATTATTAATTTGGTTTAATGTTGTGGATGTTATGATTAATAAAAAACAAACAGAAGTGCCATATCTTTAGATATACATAATCCATGAATGGTGGGCTCAAGTGGTGTGGGCCGAACTTAAGTGAGTGTAGGGCCGAGATAAAAGAACTAAGGTGTGTGTCCTATCTTTGTGTGCGACCCTAACCGAGCCATTGGCCCAACAGAAAACCCGACACACGTACAAGCATACTCGGATACGTTACACGTTAAACACGTTTATAAAAGCTACGAGCGTTTAATAGAATATTATAGTACGAAATATGTAACACATAGGAGAGAATTAACGAAGAGTTAAGATCACACGCTTAAACGTTACAAACCTCGAAAGTTCGGGTTGTCACATCATCCCCAACTTGAAAGAAATTTCGTCTCGAAATTTGACAAGTAAGCACCAAGAAGTGAAGTGATAAATCAAGATTGTTGCAGGTTTTCCTCAGGTACCACATCATCCCCAACTTGAAATGGAATTTCGTCCCGAAATTCACCAGTAGTACCAGAATTAGATTGGTCATTAGGAAAGAGTTGAGGATATTTGAGCTTCACCTGATCCTCGCGCTCCCACGTGAACTCCGGTCCACGTCTTGAGTTCCAACGAACACTCACGATTGGAATTCGACTAAGTTAACGAACTGATTCTTCCCAGACTGTTGAATGGTCCGCCGTGACGTTAGTTAAGCTCGCCATGCTTCCCAAGCATTCCACACCCTCCCAGGGTGAGACTTTCAACACGATACGATTGCCTACAACGATCTTCCAGCGTTTCCCCAGTTTATCAGCTTTCCTGACAGTCACGCGTAACCGCTAATCGACTCCCGATCCAAACAACCTTCCCAAGAGTTTTGAGTACCAGTACTGGACCAGTAATTAAGTTATCAACTATATCCATTTAACAAGAAGGTTGGCATTATTGTATACGCTACGTAATGCCTCAACAGGGCTGTCTGGTTATCAATATGATAACTGCTGCAGTAGTACTCAACCATAGGTAAGAGTCCTTCAAATTTGCACCAAAGCCAGTCACACACATGCCCGCAGCATGTCTTCGAGTGCCAGGAGAGTTTGTTTTCTCTGATCGTTTGCCCAACGACGAAAAGCAATGCTCTGGTCCTGACGTGAGCCAAGGGTGTTGTGTAATGCCTGACATAAATCATGCATAGATCATATTCAGAGGTAACAGGAGTTGGCACCTCGTGCCTAAAAGTCGCCTCTCTCAGAGGAACATTCACAACTGTGAAGACTCGTCAGTTTTCATGATTGCAAGAAAGTGTGTTGCTAACGTGTGTCCATCAACGATCATCCAGGTGATAATGTTTCTGTTTTAAGTTGTAAGTAGACCAGTGATAAGATCCATGGCAGTCTGTTCTCATTTCCATACATGTGTTTCTGGTTGCTAATATCCCACCTTGACTTTCCCACATGTCAAGCTTCGTTCCCATGCGTGGCTATGTGGGCCTTCAGGCCCGGTCATCCGTACATGGTCTTCAGGTTTTAATACATCCTATCAAAACTCAGATGAATTGGATATCGAGGCCCGTGTGTTTCGCCTGCACCAGTTCCATAAAGTTGCTGTGTAGTGAGATCCATATTCGTTCCATGAAGTAGCAAATATCGTCCGTCCTGCCAAAGGTTGCTTCCCCATGCCCCGCATGGGTGAATCTTGAAAACTCTCTTCCTTCAGTTCTTCAATTTGAGCAAGGCGAGTCTGATCAGATATGTTAAAGTCGATAGCGAGCTGCAAAGCTCGTGCACGTCTAGGTTTCACGGTCGTATTCATTCAAAAGTTCCACCCAGCGTTGCCATCATATGTTTAGCTCTCTTGAAACAAGGGTATATGGGAGGCCCTTGTAATCGGTCTAAGTGGTGCATTCGGTACCGTCCAAGTAATGCCTCCAATCTAAATCCAAAGACTATGGCTTCCATCGCAGGTCGTGACTCGTCCAGTTCTTCCTGTAAGTCCATTACGTAAGTCATCACTTTCTTGTGTTGCGTCGGTGTGTAAACATTGCAGAGTTGGGATTCGAAAGCTGAAAAGACGTCCTCCTGTTTTGTCTTTCATTAACACAGCACCCTACTGTGCTAAAGAGATTTAAGCTGCGCGATCTTCGAAAATCCTGTGGTGAATCTGCGATAGAGTCTAGTGTGACCAAGAAATTGCTGCATCCTCGAAGGGATCTTTGGTGCCGAACAATATCTAACGAAATGGGTCTTTAGCGAGATCCACGTGTATTCCCACTTCGTTGATCATATGACCAAAAAGGTATCTCTCGAATCCAGAAGTTACCTTTAACAAGACTTCGCACGGAGTGGCTCTGTGACAACCCTCACTAAACCAGGTATCCGTACGACTTAATTAATAATTAATTACTGCTTAATTACTGTGCTTGCTTGAACTTGTGGATAAACTGCTACTTGATTTCTGATACATGTACTTACTTGCATCATACTTTACTTGCTGTCACTCCATGTTTTGCTTACAGCACCTTTGTGACAACCTTGATGCACCAAAAAGCACAGTAGCACTATAAACGGATAACCTATTGAACATGCTGATAAAGCTAGCATCAGGCAGACACTGCCTCTAAGGCCTGTATGAGCCAGAAATATTTTACTACACTAGTGGTGAGTGTAGGGATACAAGGGTTGTAGAACTGCGTCTCTAGGAATAAGTTACAATGACTGGATGTGCCTAAAACGTGCTCTAAGCACAAAATTCAGCACTTTACATAATAATTCAGCTTTTAGCTAACTAATAAAGTGCCAAAACATGAGAAAAATGTTACTAGACACTTTGGAGGAATAAGTTGTGTCACTAAAAATGGTATTAACGACACTTTAAAGCTTGTTTAACGCTTTAACGGATTACTATCCAACCGAACAACCGGACTATACCCGAAACATGAAAATATTGTTAATAACATTACTTATCTTTTTCTGAGCCAGTTAGGGTCCCTGAATACCCTAACACCCGCAAGGAAGCACAACACACTACTAACCGGGTTAATCACTTAACTAACCTAGCTTAACCTAACTATATCTAACTAGATGGTTGGATTTGAACTAGGGACCCCCCCCCTCTCTAACCGAACCGTCCCCTTGGGGGACACCCTTGTACCTTTGTGATTAATTTAATCACTATTGTTTAATATCAAGGGAACACTTGGACTCATGGTTAAAGAACTTGTAATTGTCTATAAGAACTAGAGTTTACATATCATTCTCTTTATCACATTTCACCACTCAAAAACACTCTCTCTCTCTCTAAAGAAGCTTCGGCCGAACACCCCTACACAAACCATCAAATTTTCGAGTTTAGTTCAAGCCATTCCAAGATCATTCAAGTGTTAAGGATCACGTATAAGGAGGCTTGGTGCATTCGGAAGACGAAGGACCTCACTCTATTGCTTTTATCCTCTCATTTTGCGTCTAGATTCTTCCCTAGCCTCGAGCTAGTAGTAAGTTGCTTGAATCACACTCTCGAACTATTTTGAAGTGGTTAAAATGTTATGTAACGGCTAAAACTCGTAAACATGCAAGTTGAAACATGAAAGTCTACTAAAAACACTAAAAGTGATGGTTAAAAGCTTGTTTGTTGTGTAAAACTTGTAGTATTTGATTTGTGTAATTATTTGGACCCGATCTATGTTGTGGTAGCTCGGATCGTCATTTAACCCGGGTTGGTCATGATCATGGATCATGACATAAGGTTGTTTTGGAAGTAACAAGGGTTAAAGGATGAAACTCTACCACACACGAATCATGAACTTGTGTAAAAGCGATTTTGCTTGTGAAATAGTGTTTAAAACTAGTAGATCTACGTATCTACAAGCGGTATTTTCAAAGAACCAAGTATCAAAGAAATCATGTTTTCTAAAGACGGATCTTACACTAACACGAATGATTTTCAGAACACACAAGTGTGTAAACACTTGTGTAGCACACACTTTCGACAAAATAACTATTTTTGAAAAAGATGACGAGAAGTTGTAAAGATGGAATTTCTTTAAAAACGGGGTTTTTACGAAACCGGATTGATTTATATAAAGATCCGCTAAAAGTTTTGGGATTTACATCATAGTGTTGGAAAAACTACAAGTTCATGAGATTTATGCGATATACATATTTATTTACTAGTTTGTTGTTTTGGACATTGTTTTGATTGAATGAAAAGAATGTTGGTTTGATTTATAAAAGAAAATGATACGCTTAAAAGCGTGGCCACCTCCAGTTACAGGGGAAACTCTGGCGAAATTTTTCCAAAAACCTAACACTTAGAAATATTTTCACTATAAGCGTTAGAAATACTTTTCGACTTGTTTTCAAATTATAGATTTCGCCACGACTTTATTCACAAAAGATCGGAGGTGGGATTTCACAAAATAAAACTTGGTAAATATATATTTAGTATATATTTTTCATAAAGTCACTTGATATGTGTTTATGAATATTTTGTGAAAATACTAGTATTATTTTTAGGGTAAAAATAATACTATCGAATGTTAATGGATCCAAAATAATACGAACGTCTCTACGATAAATATATAAGTTACACCGGTAATTATTATTACCACTCGATCTCTAAAACGTAACTTACGCATTTTAAGAAAATATGACTTAACGCGTATTTTTGTCAAGATATTATTTTGGGAAAATTTATGTAATAGAAAATATAATATTTTTGAGAAGAATATTTATATTTTGGAGTTAGAAATAAAATATATTTTAAGTGAGACTTAATATTATATTTCGAACACACATGTATTAAATCCCCCATCCTTGGGAAGGAAAATGATTACCAAGTATTTACTAAATGTAAACACGAAATAGTTGTCTAACTATTTCCCAAAAACTTAAACCATAAAGCTAAGGCACGGCCGTCCGTCTAATAGAATTAGTACGTGTAGGTCGTCACACAGCTGCTTGATCAGGAGACATACTTGGTAGAGACGCACCACTGTGAGTTCATGTCCCCCTTTTCTCTTAACTGTTTTCAGTTTTCTAAACTACGGGGGTGAAATACATGTTACTTTGATTACAAGTACTTTATACATGGTATGGTTAGCGTAAGGAGGTTTACTACTTAGATCATGTGAGTGGGTAGGAGCAACATGAGGCCATTAGTCCTCATGGTAGGACCGAGGGACAGGAGCGGTAGATCTATCTGGGTGTAGCGAGCCCAGCCCCAGGCCAAACTAGAAACGGACCTCGGGGTGACTTCGTGCCCAACGCATAAATCCGCTAGGTTTGAGTCTCCCTACTTGCACTTCACACATATCAATGGCCTTGCAAACCATTGGTGATCTCAATTCCCTTATTTGCTACATACCAGGATTATTTTTATACTTACAAAGGTTTGTTTACTCACTTACACATGAACTCGCTCAACATTATTGTTGATTTTTCAACTTACATGTATTTCAGGGAATTAAAGGATCTGGCGCGGTATGACACGTTTTCCCGCTGCACTAGTTACGAGGTCATCCGGGTTTAGGGAATGTGACTCTTTCCTGGACAAGTCACAGTCCTTAAACTATGCTTATGTTATGTTGTGTTGGTTGAACAATGTTTATGTCGTTAGGATGTGTTTCCGTTAAGACAATGATGTTGTATTTGGTTTTTAAAACTTAATTAAATGGATGATCTTGCATGGTTTTATTTCATATAGCTTTGTTATGGTTAAGCTATGGTATTAAGAAGTCACACCAAAATAACCACGCTTCCGCAAAGCCAGGGTGTGACAGGCTCCTCCCTCAGGAGCTCTAAAATAAGATACAAATGCCGCCCATGATGTTCCTTCCTCTTGGAAATGATCCAGAACGTCATCCATAAATACGGTCGATTCATGTGGTCCATAAAGCTGCTGGTGTGTTGATTAACTCAGTGGTCATGGTGTACAAAGTCGCAATGGCCGTATTGCGTTCGATATGCCGTTTCAGGAACATTCTCCTCTTGGTCTTCCGTCAATACATGGTCGAGGCAAACAGTTCTTGATTGTCACCTTGCTGAGTTCTGGATAATCAGTACACATACGAAAAGGCATTATCTTCCCGAATATAGCTGGGGCTCCCCAAAGCGAACAAAAACTATGTCCAATAAAACTCCTATCCAACAGTTCCTGTAGATAGTCCTTGCAACCCTCCTGGTGCAAGACGGTATGTAGCACGAGTAATCAGGGATACCCCTGTCGTGAGATCAAACTGAGATTCTGCCTAACAGTGGTGGAAGTAAATCTGAAAGCTCCTCGGGTAGCACACTGAGAGGAATCACGAACAATTGGTGGATCCTCGATCCTCTTTTCCTTAGCCTCAACATTAGTAACGGTTGCTAACGTAGCGGGGTGATCCCTCCGTAGACACTTCTGGGCCTTCATAGTTGATATGGCGCTAACCTTTGCACCACTCTGTTGCTTTAGAACAAATAACGATTCTCCACACAAAATTTTCTCCTCACAAGGTATGTCTGCGCGATTTCTGAATAACCAATCCACACTAACTGCTGCATTGTAACCATCAGGGGTAGTAGAAGGAAGGTCGATGTCTAACACCTGTCCCCCAAGGTCGAGTTTGCATCCCAGGAAACATATAAGGCTTCAATTGACTTGCATCAGCCAACTCCACAACAGGTTCGGTTTCAAGTAGCATCAGGGTTAAACAGAACAGAGACGAAGCTAATAGCTACCCATCCAAGCTATCGTGTTGCTATTACACCTGGTATAGCCTATGCCAATACTAAATGTCCTTCCATGAGCTTCATTTCCAGTGTTGTTTTCGTCACGAGAATTTCCAGTACCGCCGTCGTTCCCTTGGTTATCGTCACCTTGACTTAACACAGTCAATCGTTGTCGAGGTCACCTTCGTTTCCATACTGTTAGCTATGATCACGATTACCTTGATGTTGCCGTGACTGTTGCCTCTAATATTGTTGCCTGTAACGGTGTCCTGCGTCCTTTCACCAACAAGGTCCATTTTTTCACATTCCGTGCCACGTCCTAAGGCACTACTCATGGTGCGGGCGGTTACACAGTCCGATCGACAGTCAATCGTCATCGATTTTGTCCCGATTGGTTCGTAAGAGTCGACTCCCATGAGTCGCTGGCTGGGGTTAAGGATTTGATTGGAGTCAAATCGCAGTTGTTCGTTGCCGGTAACTAGGGTCGTTCAAATGCTGAAGTTGGTAAGGTACTACGTTTACCCTCTTGTCCATCGTTCTTGCAAGTTGACTGAGTGATACACGGTATGTCGCGAGAGTGTTGCAGAAGTGATCGCACTTCGGAATCTAAGGCGTCAACACGCTAAGTTCCAGCAAACGAAGATAAGTGAGGAAAGCATAGTCCAATCATTTGACGCTGAGCCATCCAACTCAGGGACGTTCGTGCTAGCACCTAACATTCTACACAGTTCGCTAGGTGTTCAGATGTATGATCAGGTGATACTCGATAGCATCGAGATTCGTAAGGATTCAGAAAGGGGTGAAAAGATCATGTTCGAGTAGGAGACAATCACTGCTATGACTCCTATAGACTGCTGAGTTCTAACATAACATCAATTAACAGAGCGGAACCCCTCTCACACTCGTTAAGCCTCACTGGGACTCACATGCACCCCACATTATTATTATGTGTGCACCCATAATAATAATCCAATTTGCATGTTTATCTCAGCCCCTCTCAATTCGTGTTAAAAAGGTTCCCCGAATTCGAGCAATAAGACATACGACACCTCAACATAGATCATGAAAGTTCAAGAAGAGTCCCACTCTTAAAACACGTAACATGGGTTGGTAACATAGAAACTCATACTGTAGTGCCAAGCGTGCATTCACGTGTAAATGTCATACATAAGTGTACACTAGATATACTATGCAATAGTAAACGAGAAACGAACCTTGCAGTCTGGAGCCGAGTGTCATGGTCGATTTCGGATCTGTTCGGTTATAGTCTGGTTTTATAAAAACGTTTTTAAACCAAGTTCACTATAACCAGTGGCTCTGATACCAAACTATCACACCCCCAAAATACCACCTAGGGAATGTCCCTGCTAGGCGTGTGACATACCAATAACGAGCCACTAATTACATTGAACCCATACAAGTTTCTAGATAAAGTTCTCAATCATTAATAAAATTCCATCAACAAGTTTAAATGAAAACCAATATGTTCAGCGGAAGCAAATAGTAAACCAAGTTAAACTGTTTCAAAACCAAAGTATAGTATCAAGAAATCAATCACATAAATCCTTCCAGTCGACCCATGACCACTCCTGCTACTCCAGACAACAAGTTCCCAAATCGATGATATCTAACGACCTGCGAGCATGCAACAAGTGTATCAGACCACACTGGTGAGTTCATAGTTTTACGAAAACGTTAGTTACCAAGTGTTTAGTTAATCCATTGAATTTACAATTCCGAAAGTAATGTTGATAATACCCCGAATACAAGACGGCTTCTGATTATTTTGCCCTTTCTCCAATGCTCCTATTAAAGCATTGGTCATGACTAGGTCATTAGTTCAACACCCGTCCTCCCACGTACGGGGTGAGGTTGCCAAACCTAAGTAGCCCTACTAACTAATACCATGTTACCTCCCCGGTAACTAAACAACATGGAGGGACTTTCAAGGTGATAGGAAGAGTATATTATCCAACCTTCCTGTTTTTACCCAAAAGACTTATCCCTCCCCGGGATACCCACAGACTGTCCCAACCACCGGGACGCATGCTCAAGAGAGATGAACTCACATTTGGTTTGCTCGGTAGGATTAATTATGTGTTCACAGTTAGATCAATCCAATCCTAGTATCAGTTCCAGTTATGGTCAGTTTTATAGTGTTTAATCATACGTCCCTCATACACATTTCACATAAACTCATCCATAATGACATACAACTCGTAACATGAAATCATGCACTAACAATCATTCAATCTTCACGTCTTACACACCACAAAGTTTTACACGATTCATTTCTTAACAACCCAACGTAGGTTCTCGTGCCGTGCGGCCCAACTGATTCCGGGCCCACTACGGCATGTGACCCAGATACGACCCAGAGTCTAGGGCCCAAAAGCATTAATGTATTTCTTAACACTAATCGGTCCCCACATGAAAATGGATAACAGACCGAGTCCCCGGCCCAATTATACACCTGGCCCAGAGACATCGCGTGACCGGCCTATCGTGATTTAGTTTTGTGTGTGTAGCCCAACTAGACAACATACCCATATGTTGTGTGGCCAAATCCGATACAAAGCCCAATGGTAATTCGTTTTTATTGTTTCTAGTACCCTAGCCCACTGTATAACACATATTGCATATAATATGAACTTTCCATACATTTAATTCATTGACAATTTGTGCTCAACTATGTTACACAGAATCCATTTAACAAATATCGGTTAAACAAACATATATACAATCTGTTAAAGTACTCGGCCCAACTTACCTAATATGATTTCATCAGTTTGTTTATAACAACCCTCTTAATTATGCTCCTATACATGTTATCGGTCCAATCCCAACCACCCACAAACAATGCCAATCTGTTTCACATAATAAGGTTGTAACCCATACTTTATTGGACTCACATTAACATAACTAATTCTTTCATTGGATCTCGGCCTTTCGAACTAGCATGACATTAACAAATTTTAATCAAAGTTATCATCACCAAGAAATCACGTAGTCAAGTACATCTGATCATAACAACCTCATACGTACTAGACTAATAATATATAATTTTAACTAATAACATACTATTAAAAACTCATGGACATTACACATTTAACAACATACTAAAACCACATAATATCATTAATCGTCAATCCACAATCACAAGTATACAGTGCCTAAACATATTGCCACATGTATATGCCTAATCAAATCAGATTATATCTACCAAAGAAACCAATCATGTCACAAAACTAGTCATGTATCGAGCACACTTATCACCGAGTATTAACATAATCAACAACAGCCATATATTGTTACAACTATGTTTATATGTCAAGAAAATCAGATTTGAAACATCAAGAAGTTATACTAACCGAAGATAAAAGAAGTGTTCGAGCCCAATAATCTTCGAATGAAGGGGGGGGGGGTCTGCTATACCGCACGTATGAGATCTTGAGAGAGATAGGGTTTGTTGTGGTGATAAAGTGAGATGTAAATAGAGGTTACGTAACATGCCATTATAATGCCCAAATAACATTAAGTGGGCCGGTGATCCAGCTTGGGCCGAGATCAGAATGAGACACCAAAAAATTGTTAATTTGGTTTAATGTTGTGGATGTTATGATTAATAAAAAACAAACAGAAGTGCCATATCTTTAGATATACATAATCCATGAATGGTGGGCTCAAGTGGCGTGGGCCGAACTTAAGTGAGTGTAGGGCCGAGATAAAAGAACTAAGGTGTGTGTCCTATCTTTGTGTGCGACCCTAACCGAGCCATTGGCCCAACAGAAAACCCGATACACGTACAAGCATACTCGGATACGTTACACGTTAAACACGTTTATAAAAGTTACGAGCGTTTAATAGAATATTATAGTACGGAACATGTAACACATAGGAGAGAATTAACGAAGAGTTAAGATCACAAGCTTAAACGTTACAAACCTCGAAAGTTCGGGTTCTCACAAGTGCTTTCTTCAAAGGGTGATCAGACCTTTAGTCAACAGAGCTTTGGTCTTCATCAGCACTTGAGTAACAGAAATTGTTAGGACTTCAGTCTTTATACCTCAGCAGTTCTTTGATTAATAGTTGTTCTGTAGATCAGCACCTAGAGTCATCAGCTGATAGAAAACACTGTCATTGGGGAGAGTATAGGACAAGCACTGCTTATTGTGATCAACTGTTGAGAACTAGTTTTGGCTTTTCATATCATCTGTTCTTCTGGTCTTGATTGCATGGGCCAACAATAAACTTTGAAAATTTCGTTCAACTATTTCAAAGTTGAATGGGTAGAATAAAGAATGAAGCTTGACATTCATAAGTGAGGAAATTACACACGAACAAGTGAAACGAGTTAAATAAAGAATAACGCTTGCTAATGTATGTAAGCGCGAACCGAATAAATGAAAGCACAAAATATTAATAAACCTATGCAAGGGGTTATCGGCGCTAAAAACATTAAGAAAAAAGAATCCGGGTAATGGGTTGTAAAGAAGTATAAGTATGAACCTATAAACGCTAAGTGTAGAACAAACCGACGTGTAAACGACATGAAGAGTCCTAAAGTCGGAAGATTAGTCCGAAAGTAAACGAATGTAGCCTTAGACTACGATCAAGAAATTCTAAATATAAAAAGGTGTGCCTTGACGCCATATATGTACATATATGTACATTTGAATAAAAACATGAATAAAAGATGATCTACGGGATCATCATAACCTATGGGATTAAAAGTAGTGTTAAGTTCTACGGGACCAAAAAGACCCTTGGGTCACAAATAGAAAGAAACAAATTGTTAGGATCTCACCTTAAAAAGGTGAAAGTCTAAAGAAATAGCCTACGAGGCTAAGTGAAAGAACCTAGGGGTCAATAGTGTAAAGCGAGGGAACTGGTTACGATTCCCCGTGTAAAACGAAAATGAAAAAGAATAAATTATTGGTTGTCAATTTCCTTGATATGAGTAATTGACGTAAGTTAAAGAGAAAACGTTAAACTAAAATTCACTTTTAGTAAGAAACAACGTTTTAACAAATATGAATATTATGAGATGAATTTGGAGATGATTAATATTAAAGGATATAGGTCTTAACACCGATAGGTGCAAGGCGATACATTTAAGAAGAAGAGTTATGATAAAGAAAAGTTGAGATAAACTTAAACGTGACGTGACATGCTCACGGACAAGAATAGTAATACAGAAAATGATAACGTTGTAACGTGGGTTACGGGATAAGGGATCATAAACTCATATAAGCCTTGGGAAGGCAAAGTGAATATACCCAACCGGTGGGTATAAGGTAATCGGTGACTAACAAGTCTAACCGCCAAAATAAATAATCAATAAAGATAAAAGATACAAGCTGAAAGTAACGGACTATGAGGCCTTACACGTGAAGGGCACATACGCTTTGAAACCAAAAAGACATTACCATACTTTCCTAGTAAGATTATTAAATGCGAACAATGCTCAAGTGATCACCGAAACCAAGGTTCAGATGATCTAAACCAATAAAGTGCGTAAGAAAGGTTTCAGGGATGAAACCTCTTTAAGGGGGGAGAGACTTGTAACACCCCGAAAACGGGTTTGGTATTTAAACCAAGATAATATTAATGAATGGGTAAAATACCGTTAGTGGTAAAAAATTAACCCGGTAAATATTAGGATTTAAATAAATAAACCTAATATTAAATAAAAAGGGAATAAAAGCTTTTGAGGAAATAAAGTTTATAAGGGGTCGGAGTTAACGGGACTTAGAATAAAAACGGGTTATAAACCCCGAAACCTACTAAGTTAACTAGAAATAATTAACCTAGTTATAATGAATAAAGATCAAGACTTTTAACCCTCTTCATAAAACTTCTAAACATGAGGGACTAAAAGTGGGCAACTAGAGAAATGTTTTAATTAAAACAATATTAAAAATCAAAACATACACATGTGTGTGTGTGTGTTCGATCGACTAGGAGCAGGGAAAAAAAGGAGATGAACCCTATCTCAACAAATCTTCAAATTGACGCTCGATTCAAGCCCTAAATCAATGCATGAAAACATAAAAACGATCACCTAGTTGTGGGGATCACAATGTATGTTGAATTTAGTCATTTGGTGATACTTTGAAAAATGTGATTAACATTCTTGAACGAAATTCTTGTATGAATTATGAATGTTATAATGAAATTGAGATATCTATGAGTCTAGGAACGAACCCTAGATGTAAACTTGTTGATTTAGCGCCATAAATTAGTGTTTCGGTTAGCTAATTATGTAGGTGCTAAGTGGGTTTTATGACAATATGATGAACACTTGAATTAGAGTGTTAAATTGATGAATATTGATATTATGATACAAGTTCTAGATGTAGTTCATGAATACTAGACATAGAGGTTTGATATTTGATGTTAATCTTGGTAAAAATAACTAGTTATGGACTAGTTTCTAAACGTGTAAAATTATGCCCATTATGTGTTTGTTAAAATGCCTAAATGAAAGCTAAAATGTTGAAATTTCGAGTGAAACGCACATTTGAATGATATGGCAAATTATGCGTAATATGAAGCGATAAGGGTTCTAAACATCATGTTGATTTAGACTTATTGTGTAAATCAGGTGATCAAAAGTAGTTAACTTTTGATAAGTTGATCTAACAAATGATGAAGTCGAATAGTAGTTTTGACATAGAAAATACGTAAGGTGGAATAGTTGAGATTGTAAATGACTAATCTAACCACCTTGTAAATGATGACAATAGTTTGACGCTTAACGAGCTAGGTGGAGGCTTGGGAAAGAAGCGGGTCAAACAAATCGTGTACGCGGAAAAGAGCATAATTGGATGCATGGTAAGTGAAACTTACACCTTTTTATAGCATATGAGCTTATTCTAAAAATCACATATACGATAAGAATAATATTCAAGATATGGTTTCCGACGCGAAATGGTATGGCTCGGAACATATCAAAAGTTGAAAAATCATGTATAATGGTAAAAAGGATGAAATGGCAATTTAGTCGTGAAATGACATATGCAAAATGAGTTTTCGAAAGGCTACCTTATGAGTAAGCTTAAATGGATAAAAAGGGTAAACGATGATTTTAGCCACATATAAATGGATAAAAGTCGAAGTTCTAGAAGACACCAAGTGGCATAAACTATGTTGGGTTAATCGCATAAGAAACGGGTTAAGGACATAACTAAATGGTGAAAAATTCGAAGTGAGTTACTAAATGAACTGGTAAATAAATACCATTCAATTTAAGCGCAAAATGTTGGTCATTTAGACCAAACGGGTCAAATGGTAATGTTGATGCCATTTGACAAACAATGACTAATAAGTGCTTGTCAAGTCTTACGCTTACATGATAAAACGGTTTATGAATTAGCATATTATGGAAGCAAGGTATTAAAACGGGTCAATAGGTTGACCCGAGCCAGGTACGTATAAATATGATTATGGTTAAATGTACATTTTTGGTCAATTAAGTAGCAAAAGTCCTTCGTCGTAAAAGGGGGGACTAAAATTGACCAAAAAGCCCTTGATGGGAAAACGGGACAAACGACCCTTAGAGGTTGTTTAGGAAATTGAATTATGATTATATAATCCATAGATTTTGTTAGTTCATATGTCTATTGCTTCCGTCAGCATTCAGTCTTATTTTGTACTGTGTATGTCTTTTTGTATATGTATGTAAATGTTTGTGTAAAAGCAACACAGGGATCGGTGCGATATTGTAAAAGTGTATCCGACGGATGACAAGATGTCATCCGATCGGATGGCCATCTGATCGGATCACCATCCGATCGGGTGACACTTAAAGCCTCCCTGATGTTTGCCTATAAATAGCAAGCTAGGACTTGTCATTTAAAACTTTTTGGCTGAACTTGTAAGGAACCTCTGCCAGTCTTAGATTCTACTGGTGCTATTGTACTTTGACAATCATTCTAATAGAAATCAGCCGAGATTAAACGTTGAATCTGTTGTTGTTGATTCTGTGACACGATCAAGGGATTCCGCACCTTGATCCTGATCGATCCAACCACGTTCCAAACGAACAGATCCTGATCAACACGGCTTAACAAGTGGTATCAGAGCCATAGGAGGTTGAATCGGAGACGACAACTGCAAATTCACCAGAATTTTCAGCACTTTTCAGCCGATTTCTGTCAAAATTCACCGGAATTTTCGACAAATCTCTCATCTTCTACCTCATTTCTTGCTGTTCTTGCTTTTTCACATCTAAAAACTGAGAAAACTAAAAATTGGACTGGAATTCACGTATAAAATTGGCTAAAAATCATATCAAACGATTCGGAATTGAACAAAGATTAATCCTTCAATTTTTCATAGAAAAATTCCAACTAAAACTGAATCAAATCTATCAAAAACCATGTTGAAAGTTTCGTTCTTGCTGACGTCATCCACCCGATCGGACAGATATCCGATCAGATTGGCATAGACTGTTCTAGATAACTGCTTGCTGATGTCATCATTGTCACTCGATCGGATCACCATCCGATCGGTGTAACTTTGTTGTTTAAAAAGGTTTTTATCGCTGACGTCATCATTGTCACTCGATCGGATCACCATCCGATCGGTGAAGTGTTGAGATTTAAAGTTTTCAAAGCTCTTGTGTTACTCTATCGAACGACCACTCGATCGGATCACCATTCGATTGAGTCGCCATCCGATACTTGAGCCTATCTGTTGATTGTACTTGGCTGTGTTGTCCGATCAGATCACCACCCGATCGGATCACCACTCGATCGGATCACCATCCGATCCAAGTGCATCAGTTTGAAAATTTTTAAACTAGTGAAAATTCTTCTAAGTGTTTGAAACTTTTTCATGTACTCAATAATGGGAGGCTAATTTCTTAATCCGTTCAACGATATATTTTCATACAATACCGGGGATGCTACAACAAATACTTCCAACACTAATCCAAACCCAAAGAAGGCGATTGCTGATTCGCTCAGTGTAGACAACGCTTACGGTACTTACAACAAGCCGCCAAAGCTTATGGCAATCGAAGACTACAATAGATGGGGGAGCAAATTCGAGGATTGGTTAAAAGCGTTTGCTTATCAAAGCTGGAAATGTATGAGAAACGGTTTCGATATTGGAAGGCATGATTATGAAAATCTAAGTGATACTGAACAAGAAACATTTGTGGCCGAACAAAAATGTATAGCTTTATTGCATCAATCTGTTAGAGATGATATTATTTCGTTGATTAGTTACATAAATGCAAAAGATTTATGGGCCAAGTTGGAGAATAAATGTACTGGAGGAGCTGATATCGTTAAGAACAAGAAACGTCTGCTGAAGAAAGAGTTTGATTTGTTTGCGTGCATGAAGAATGAGAATGTGTTGAAGATGGTTGAGCATTTCTGTCACCTAAAGATAGAACTTGCAAGATACGGTATCGCAGTGACTAAAGAAGAAATGGTCGAGAAACTGCTTGAATCTTTACCTGAAGAAAAGGATTGGCAGTATTATGGATTGGTTCTGAAGAACACTATGAAAATTTCAGACATGACTGTTGATTGGCTGATTGAAAGGATTGAGATCCATGAGTTAGAAATCAAAAAGAAGAACAAAGTCAACAACACCCCGTATCAACAAAACTTTGATCTTTACTATAGGGGTAGCATGATTCCGAAAACTACTTCACCAAAGACAACATTTTCAGCTAAAAGCTCGGACACAGTCACTCAAGAAAGACAAAGCAGCAGTCAAGCACCGAGTAGTGGTTATCATGGAGGTTCTTCTTCATTAGCTTCAGGAAACCAGCAGCATCAGAACATTCCCAAAAACGTCTTTCAATGCAATATAGTTGTGAATCTCAAGAATGCACAAAATTTTAATGAAGAAACTGCCAAACAACAGATGGTGTTTCTTGCCTCAATTCTGGAATCATATGAAAGCTTAGTTGCGGGGAAAATCGGGAACACAAACCTGACCAAAGAAGATTATGATCAAATTGACCCCGAAGAGATGGAGTTAATTGACATACGCTGGTGCATGGCAAGCATAATTCGGAGAGCGCAAAGGTTTATGGAGATTACTGGAAGAAATTCTATCGGTGGACCTTCGATGAAGTTGGGTTTCGATAAGTCAAAGGTTACCTGCTTTAAGTGCAAACAGAAAGGGCACTTCAAGAGGGAATGCAGGAATGCAACATCAGATGAAACAGCAAATCCGTTCCACGACGACTACTATAAAAAGGCTGTTTATCACAAGAATCGTGAAGAACCACCAAGAATGAAACAAATCGAAGAGACTCCTAAGGAGAAGTCAAGAGCCTTAGCAGTAATTCATGATGACGAGGGCTTCGACTGGAGTGAGTTTTTACCAGAAGATGATGTTGTAGGTTTTGCTCTCATGGCAAAAGTGGAACCATACAAAGATACATGAACCGAAGAGCAAAAATACACTTATCGAAAGTTGATAGCTCAAACCATGAAGGATAGACACTATCGAGCCTGGAAAGAAGCCAAGAAGGCAAACAGATGGGACCCTGTTAGTGAATGCTATTTGGACCCAAAAGGAAACATACTTGTTAAACCATCAACACTCTTAGTTGAGACTCTCATTGAGTCATTGAAGCAAGAAGATGAACAGAGAGAGAGAGAGAGATGCTGTAAAGAAAGTTGAAGAGGAGGAGTTAAAATCAAGAAAAGTCGACGATGGGATAATCGACACAACAAAAGAAATGACCACTGAAAACCTGACCAAGATGGCAGACAAAGTGCTTATGGCAAAGGAACTAGAGGTAGATTCCAAATCTTCGTCTAAGTCAACAAACAAGGTCAGTTGTAGTGGTACAACAAATGAATCAGGTAAGACTGATGGAGTTAAAATAGAAAGTGATTGCAAAAATTACACGAAACAATGCAAAGTTTGCATCACAAATAAGTATCTCACAACGAAAAAGACCGAAGAACTAGTTGATAAAGTCAAAATGGTTGAAGATCAAGTTTTAAGTCGAGATAAACTGATAAGAGCTTCAAATGAAAGAATAAAAGAATTAACTGAGAAGATTGAAAAAGATAAAACTGACATAGAACGATTTAAGAAAGAAAATGAAAAGTTAATTCATGAAAATCGACAAATTTCTGAAAATTTTGAAAAGTTAAAAAGAACTGTTAAAGATTCTGACTAGCAAAATGGTAAAACATTGAAAGAAAATCTTCAATTGTCTGGAGTTCTTCAGGCAAAGGAAAGACAAATCAACCAGCGGTTGGATGAGATTGCAAATCTTAAGCTTCAGTTTCAGGAAGCTAAGATTGAAAATGAAAGAATCACATTGAAATGGAACAGTTACAGCTCCGCGAGCTTTGTTCTTTAACACATAGTACCTAAACCCATTGGAAGGAACAAAGCTGGTGAAGATGTATACTCGGATGGAACAGGGGTGGGTTATTATCAAGTTCCACCGCCTATGTTAAACATTTTTTCAAAGAAACAGTCCGGGTTGGATAAGATTTCTGAAACAAATGAAAAATTAGATGTTGAGAAACTCCCAGAAACAATCGATGTCACATTCACTTCATAATCAGATGAAGACAGTATTCAGTCTGAAGTCGTAAAAAATGTAGTTGAAAACGTTTTAAAATCTGACATTGATTCGACTGAAGACGAAGAGTGTTTTCTGAATAACTACATTCCGAAATCAAAATCCCAAAACAACTCAAGTGATGGACCTACTCTTGTGATGTACAAGATGTCGGGTTCTGATAAGTTGTATTCGGATCTTGAATTTCCTCTTGAGAATGTGAATATTGACAAGGTAAAATGAGTGTTCAAACTGGTTGAAATCGATGTTTTTGAAATTGAGGGTTTAAAGAAATCAAAAAGGTTTTTGAACTTTGAGAAAGATAAATCTTACTACAAGAAACCTGCTGCACCGTCACGTTTTAACAATAACAACCAAAGGAGATGGTCGGGAGGTTATCAGGGTGGTAAGAACAATCAGAAAAGGAATTTTCAAAACAAAAGGTTTATAGAAAAGAAAGTGTTTGTGAAAAGCTCGAGTTCACATTCCGAGCAAGAATCTGAAATTTTTTCAAAATCAAATGAAGAATTCGTTGAGAAGAAGGTCTCACAGCCTCAGACTGAAGGCACAAGTCGGGAAGTTGACACCCTCACATGCTTCAAATGCAATGTAGTTGGACGCATTGCACGAAAGTGCACCGACTCGAAGCCTAAGTCTGTGGTTGTCGAGAATCCAAGAAAGAAGAATGATGTCAAAGGAGAGGCTCCAATGTTTGTTGAGAAGAAAATTTTGAAGAAGGAAAATATCAAAGTAAAAACCGAACCTGTAAAATAATTGGTAAAGAAAACTGATAAATTTTACAAAAGAGTCGCTTCTTCATAACAAACTTGGAAGCCAAAATCTGAAGAAAAGACATCAAATGTTCAAAAACCAAAGGTTTTTGAGTCTGCAAAACAATCATTTTCAACTAAGAAGATGAATTTACCTTTGGATTATTTTGAGAAGAAGGAGAAACAAACTTTGACCCCACCAGGGAAGAAGTATGTTCCAAAGAAAGACCAACCATCTGGTCAACCTCAGAAAGACAAATTTTTCTTATATAAAGAGGTTGAGGTTGGGTCTGAAGAAAGCTTGAAAATGAATGACAAGAATTTCCCACCATTGTACACCAAAACCACACGCCTAAACGTCAAGCTAACTGAGTCGAAAGAGGCTTGGGTTGCTTCATTCTCTAACTAAATGTTTGTGAAATGTGCAGGAGCTCCAGAGATCTATCTCACGTTGGATTATGGATAGTGGAGCATCCCAGCACATGACGGGGAGAAAAGCCCTGCTGGACGATGTTCGAGGTTTTAACGGTGGTTACGTCGGTTTTGCTGGTAATCAGGGAGGACGTATTATTGGTGAAGGAACATTATCAAATGGTGTTATCACGTTTGAAAGAGTCAATTACATAGCCGAGCTGGAGAATAATCTTCTTAGCATTTCTCAAATTTGTGATAGAATGTATTCGACACATTTCACAGATAAGGAATGTCTGATATTGAAGCCGGGGTTTGTCATCCCCAAGGAGTGGATCATCATGAGAGCACCACGAGTTAATGATCTGTACATGTTGGATATGAGCGTCGCTACGACTACCACGGGTCAAACTCATTGCTTCATGTCAAGAGCCACTGAAAAGGAGTCGCAATTGTGGCACCGGAAGATGGGTCACATTCACCTACGCAAGATGAACCACCTGGTACATAATGATTTGGTGAAAGGTGTTCACTTGAAGAGTTTTCATCTTGAGGGGGAGTGTATTAGTTGCATCAAAGGAAAACAACGAAAGAAATCTCACCCTGGTAAAAAGATGAACTCAGTCTCGAAGCCGCTGGAGAGACTTCACATGGATCTTTTTGGTCCTGTGAATGTCAAGAGCATAACGGGAAATCTTTATTGTCTGGTGGTAACTGACGACTATTCGAGATTCTCATGGGTGGCATTCCTGAAGTCGAAAGACGAAACATTTGAGAGTTTGCAGAGACTATTCAGAAAGATAGAGAATTTGTACTGCACATGAATTCGCAGACTAAGAAGCGACAACGGTACGGGATTCAAGAATAACAAAATGGAAGAATTTTGTGATAGGCGAGGTATATTGCAAGAGTTCAGCGCACCTTATACTCCGCAACAGAATGGAGTCGCAGAAAGAAAGAATAGAACGCTGATCGAAATGGCGAGAACGATGCTTGCTGATTCCAAGTTACCGATAAATTTTTGGGCAGAAGCAGGTTTAGCCGCTTGCTATACTCTCAATCGGGTACTTACTGTGAAGAAGCACAACAAGACATGTTTTGAGTTGATCAACAATCGCAAGCCTAATCTCGAGTATTTAGAGCCGTTCGGGTCACCCTGCATAGTTCTAGATCCCGATGGCAAATTTGGTTCAAAGAGCATTGAAGGTATCTTCGTGGGGTATGCAAGTCCACTCAAAAGAGTTTTTGTTCCAAGTATGAAGAGGATCATCGAAGCACAGCATGTTGAATGTCAAGGTTATACAATGCCTCCACAGAAGCCAGCAGACTAATGGCGATTCAACTACGATACCTTATGGGATTCATTCGAGTTAGAAGAAGAGACATAGTTCTTTGATGATTTAGATATTTTATGAGAATATGAAGCATCTCAGGGAAGGTTTCTAGAAAGGTCTTCTACACGTCAACGACAAACTTCCAACGATGATGAAGCTGGTCCAAGTCACACTGAAGATAATGATGAAGTTCAGAAAACTCCGACTACTTTGGAACGTGAACCTGCTACTGAAAATCAGACGGTGGTCAATGATGATATTTCAGATTCTGATGATAGGCCAGTATTTGATCGTGGTGATTCAGAGTCCGAGGGGGAGCAAATCCAATCTTCAGATCAGACAATTCTTGACAATGAACAAGTTGCGGATCAGAACGTTACGAATTTGGAAGGTGAGGTGGATGTTCCTGGTGAAGTCATGCCAAGGACTCTTTCATACCATCTGGAGGAGTTGATAATAGGAGAGCTGCAGTCAGGCGTCCGCACTAGAAGACAAATTGACCATGGCCTTACTTGCTTTTATACTAAAGTTGCTCCTTTACAAACTGAATTTTCACTCAGTTGTTTCATTTCGCAGATAGAGCCGAGAACCTATAAGGAAGCACTGACAGAAGATTCATGGGTCAACGCAATGCAGGAGGAGCTGAGTCAGTTTGAAAAACTTGGTGTATGGAAGCTTGTGGACCTACCTAACGGACATAGGAAAATAAACATGAAGTGGGTGTTTAAGTGTAAGAGAGACGACTAAGTGGTTATTGTTCGTAACAAAGCTCGACTCATGGTCCAGGGTTTCAGTCAGCAGGAGGGGATAGATTTCACAGTGGTCTATGCTCCGGTTGCTCATCTTGAAGCTATCAGAATTTTCCTAGCTTTCGCTTCATGGAAGGGATTCAAAGTGTACCAGTTGGATGTCAAATCGGCTTTTCTCTACAGCAAGGTGAAAGAAGAGGTGTATGTCAGTCAGCCACCGGGCTTTACCGACCCAATCCACAAAGACAAGGTCTACCTGCTAGACAAAGCACTGTATGGTTTGCATCAGGCCCCGAGAGCCTGGTACGAGACACTCTCTCAACATTTGCTTACCAACAGCTTTATCCGAGGAAAAGTGGATGCTACCCTTTTCAGAAAAGAAGTTGATGGGCACTTACTGATTGTACAGATTTACGTTGATGATATAATCTTTGGGTCAATAAATGAAGTACTCTGCAAAGATTTTGAAAAGGTGATGAAGCAGAAGTTCGAAATGTCGTCAATGGCTGAGATGAAGTTCTTCTTAGGGCTCCAGGTCGATCAATTGCCCGAGGGAACTTTCATTTATCAAACGAAGTATGTTTACGACGTTCTGGAGAAATTCAGGATGTCTGAGACTGCTCCTATATCCACCCCATTAGCAACCAACCATGGCATCAACCCTAATCTCACCGGAGAGAAGGTGGATGAGACGCTTTACCGCTCAATGATAGGTTCGCTGATGTATTTGACAGCATCGAGACCCGATATCATGTATCCAACTTGCCTCGCGGCCCGATTTCAGTCAAGTCCTAGAGCTTCACACATGTCAATCGTCAAGAGGATCCTACGCTACCTGAAAGGAACCCCAAAACTGGGGTTGTGGTATCCCAAAAATGGTGACTTCACGCTTGAAGGGTACTCTGATTCTGACTTCGGTTGCTGCAAAGTCAATGCTAAATCAACAACTGTAGGCTGCCAATTTTTTGGACCCCGATTGGTCACAAGGCAATGTAAGAAGCAAACCTCTATTGCTTTATCAACATGTGAAGCAGAGTATGTATTTTCCAGCAGCTGCTGCTCTCAGATTCTGTGGATTCTGTTAGACCCTAATACGTATTTAACAAAAATCGCAGCGGAAATTCGTACCATAAAATTTCTTTCATTATATACATCTTAACATTCTTAAAATTCATTTTATAATATAAAAACATAACTTATCATCACTAAATTACATATTTAAACATTCCCGTACAACCTATCTTATGACTCGGTATTCGATCGCTACTCCTCGTGAGGATTGTAACACCTGTGCCTCCACGGCCATCAAACGAATACCAAACCAATGAAATATTGTATTTCATACTTGGGATTTGTAAAAATATGTGTATCATTTGCACATATCGATTCTTGTTCGATTTCAAACTCTAAATCGCTTTCTGGAAGGTTATACGCGCACTGATGTGTAAATATAACCAGTTTAATGCAACAAACACTCCGGAATAGTGACATAGGCTTAACAAACCTTAAATAACCTTTACATAACTTAGATATAAGTTTTGGAAGGTTTGGTGTGGTGAAATCAAAGTTTAATCGCTTACAGGGACTAAAGTTGACAAACTGCGAAAGTATGCCAATTTGAACTGTAACAGACCTTCTGGGACATGAACATAAGTTAAACATACCATAAATATCCTTTACATAGCTTAGAAATAGGCTTTGAGGTGTTCGGTATGCTAAAATAAACTTTTGTGTCATTCAGGGACTAAAAGCGTCAAAAAGTGCACAAGTTTGCATTTTTACGCGTAACTTACGTTCTGAATACATTCGGACATCCAAAAATTTATGTAAGCATGACTATATTATGCTTTAGTGTTTGGCTTGCGAAAAATCCATTCGTTTCGTCATTTGGATCGTTTTTCGCGCTTGTGCGCATTCCGTCGTAATTAACCGAACAACGCAACCGTACGGTTAAACGAACCGACATCCGAGATATTTTTGAGCACATTTTAAGTTCCCTATACTTTAACTTCATTTTAGTGATGTAGCTGAACAGACTCCTTGATAGTCTATTTAGATCATTTATTGATTTAATTTAAAGGACTCTATGGTGGTCTAGTCACACTCATCACCGGTTTGTTCATTTGGTTTTCCCCTACACACTATAAAATAGACTGTGTGAACTATGCAAGGAATTGTCTAATTATGGACGCGTACATAATTATGAAATTTAGTGCACAGAAACCCAGTAAGATTTATTATGTGTAAGAACCGACAGTGACAACAATAACGAAATGAGAACGATGTAATGGAGGTACGGTGGACGCACCAATGACGCTTCATATACTTGTATATAAGTATCCCTCTTACATTGCAATCATGATGTTATTAAAGGTTACTAGAAGTTCAGAACCCTAATCAATGTTGTTCGATCTTTTCAACTTCATGCTTTCAAGCTCTCACAAGTTTCCTCTAAATAAATTTCGGGACGAAATTTCCTAAAGTAGGGGAGACTGTAACACCTGTGCCTCCACGGCCATCAAACGAATACCAAACCAATGAAATATTGTATTTCATACTTGGGATTTGTAAAAATATGTGTATCATTTGCACATATCGATTCTTGTTCGATTTCAAACTCTAAATCGCTTTCTGGAAGGTTATACGCGCACTGATGCGTAAATATAACCAGTTTAATGCAACAAACACTCCGGAATAGTGACATAGGCTTAACATACCTTAAATAACCTTTACATAACTTAGATATAAGTTTTGGAAGGTTTGGTGTGGTGAAATCAAAGTTTAATCGCTTACAGGGACTAAAGTTGACAAACTGCGAAAGTATGCCAATTTGAACTGTAACAGACCTTCTGGGACATGAACATAAGTTAAACATACCATAAATATCCTTTACATAGCTTAGAAATAGGCTTTGAGGTGTTCGGTATGCTAAAATAAACTTTTGTGTCATTCAGGGACTAAAAGCGTCAAAAAGTGCACAAGTTTGCATTTTTACGCGTAACTTACGTTCTGAATACATTCGGACATCCAAAAATTTATGTAAGCATGACTATATTATGCTTTAGTGTTTGGCTTGCGAAAAATCCATTCGTTTCGTCATTTGGATCGTTTTTCGCGCTTGTGCGCATTCCGTCGTAATTAACCGAACAACGCAACCGTACGGTTAAACGAACCGACATCCGAGATATTTTTGAGCACATTTTAAGTTCCCTATACTTTAACTTCATTTTAGAGCTTTGAAATGGGGTTAACGGGCCTTAAACGTGTCAAAAATGGGCTGAATGCATGACAGGGACCAAAAGTGTAATTCTGCCAAACTTTGGCCTAGCGGTGCGCTACACTTTTAGTGTAGCGGTGCGCTAGCCAAGTCCAGACCAGATTCAGAGTTTCTAACAGCAGTTTCCAGCTGTTTCGTTCACAACCACACATTCTCTTTCGCTTAGTCATCTGATAAGGATGGATTTCCAGCCACCATAAGGTTCCGACAAGTGTATGGGTTGGATTCATGGCACGTTTTCCATGGAACGATCCTAACGGTTCGGGTATTCCTATAAATACCCAACCCACACAACATCATTTTGCACAAGAATCTGGATTTGAGAGCTCTAAGTTGAAACCATTGTTTCATACCTGAGTTCTTGGATCGAGATTAGCATTCGGGGACCCTTCGTAAGTATTCTTTCGTTCTTTTCCTTATTTTATTGCTTTTAGAGTCAGAAAGTCAAACTTTGTTTGACTTTCAGCGTTGACCAATAATGGTCAACGCGAAGTTCGTTTGAACTTCGCAACGTGAGTGTAATCACGTTGGTTATAGTCCCTTGGGACTATGCCTACTGATTACCACGTTGTCTAGGGTCGTAGGGTAGGCGATCTAATAAATCGCCTATACCTTCGAACTCGACCCATTTGGTCGATCATTAGGATCCGACCAAATACATTAGGTGACCATAGTAGGTAGGGAATAACCTTCCGAGGTTATACCCTATGGTCACATCGTTTGAGTAGTTGTATGATAGGTAGTTTATATGCCTTAGGTAAATTACCAGAATACCCTTTTCATGTATAATTGGTAATTAAGCATATGTAACCTAAACTTTTGTCACATAACTGATTATGTAACATGTTTAGGCATATAACACTTGTCATAGGACTAGTTAGACGGTCCGAACGCGTTTCACGCGCACGACGCGTTAAAGTAGCATAAGCTACCTTAATGGGTCGAGATGGGTCGAAAGCACTTAGGTTTGGTTTCATTGTAGTATGTAGGCCTTGTTAAACCATATCATATGAGTTCCAACACTCATTTGGTTTACCAAGCCTCATCCTATCCGATCTCCCGATTTAAGTCCGGTTTATTTATATAGTTTTAGATTGCCGACTGATTCCGTGCTCCCTCAAGATTTGTTTGGTAGTTGTTCAAGACTCCTAAGCACTCTCAGGCGAGTACATTCTTCCCCTATTTTACTGTTTTCAATTGTTTTGGGGTGACTCATATGTGCTAAATGTTTTCGATGTTATAACGATGGTTTCAAAAACGATTAAGACGATTTATACAAAACTAATAACGATTTCATAAAGTGAACAAACTTGTTGGTTGTAGTTACATAACAAATGACATTCATTAGCAATGATCAAGCCGACCAGTATTAGGTTATGGTACCATAGGATCTGACAAATCCCGTTATTTACTACACCCGTGGTTATGTGTGGGTATGGTAGGTAGCGACTGAATCTGTAATTATTAACTTACCCTATGGAGGTTTGTTAATACGAAAACGAGAAGCGACGAAAATGAGAAGCGACGAAAACGAGAAGCGATGAAAGTCACGAAGGTTTGAATGTTATTAGCGAGACGATCATATAAGGAGTTTCACGACCTAAAACGAATTAAACGATTTACGATTGGTTTTCACACGATGTTTTAACGATTGGGTTTCACACGATGTTTTAACGATTTGGGTAAACGATTGGTTTCAAAGCGATATACGATATTATTCATTTATACATATTACACGATTTACATTTGGGCATGAACATTACTTTGGTGGTTTGGTTTGGATTAAGTGATTAAGTAACAATGCGTGTGGAATATGATACAAGCATGGTGGATACGCCGCTGGTACTTCCTATATATAAGTGTTTGTATGGTATTACATATGGTATCGTTATTTGAATCATTTCAGCTCGAGACATAGAACATTTTATACAAGTAACATACTTTTCACAAGACATTTATTTACAAACAACTTATCTTATATAAACTCATTTTACATGGTTATTCATTTAATCATGCATTATTCTCTTATTATACATATCAACTGAACTTATTATTTTTCAAATAATTTACAAAGACAAAGCAAATTACAAGGTTCATGACTAAACATTTTCTTAAAACAGAAGTCATGAATCTTATTTTCACAAAACCTATGTACTCGCCAGCATTTCTTTGCTGACCTCGTTTTCACATATGTTTCAGGTATTGTTGAATGATATCGATTGATAAGATGCATGCTCACATAGGATTGGACAAGGCCTTAGTGACTAAATAACAATGATAGATTACGTTTAAATTGTGTATTTAGATTTCCAAACGATGTAATTATTCAATGATTAATAAAACGAAACACTTTTGATATCCATGGTTATGAAACATTAATTCTGTTGCAACACGCCCCGATGTTTCCGCCACGTTTTGTATGTTCTACGTGGTCGGGGTGTGACAAGGATAATCCGTGATTCGTACAACCTGCACCCACCACAAACATACGCATCGTTAGCACACTTATGTACAAACAAGATTCATAATAATGTATCCTTGCTATGTTCTATCCGCATATACTTCTCATCCTGTTAACTTTCTAGTTTTAAGCATTCCATCTGGGTGTCTAATCCTTGGCGAAACTTCAATAATGTACCTGCATTACATTTCATTCTCGAGGCACATTGTGAATAATCGTCAATACATAAATGTATTGAAACCACGTATACAATACATACATAACTACGTACATACATACATACCTTTTACTTGCATACCTATGCATCTATTTACATACATACATGATTACGTCTTCACATACGTACTTACATTCATACATACATACATAACTATATACATATCTACTCGCATACATACATACATACATACATACATACATACATACATACATACATACATACATAACTACATACATACATACCTACTCGCATACATACATACATACATACATACCTACCAACATAACTACATACATACATACCTACTCGCATACATACGTTTATAAACGCGTTTGACACGTTTGCCCAAGGATTCTTTTTTTACTAATCATGTAGGTAAATCCATACTTATATTTACCTATGCCTTTCTACTTATTTTGCTCCATATATAAATGCATACACGCTCATCGCATCCCATAGACTCTCTATAATGAGTTTAGAATACGATTCGGGACTCCTTGTAGGTTACGGGACTGTTTTGGACGAATTCTGCACATTTTACTGAACTGGCAGCTGATGCACGGCCATGCGTCCAACCGCACGACCGTGCGGATCCTACATTACATCATCTAAAACCCACTTCATAACTACTTGTTAATCACTTACAAGTGATCTAATCTTAAGTTCTTCATAATTTCATCATACTTTTAATATGTGTACTACCTTCTAAGCATAGTGTACAACTAGTTTATGCATATCCTTCAAATCTCATACATAATTCATCAATTTCTTCCTTCTAATCAACATGAATCATACATGCATAAACATCAAACATACTAGTATCATATTTCTTTCAATTCCTCTAACAAGAATCCATCATACAAATCAAAATACATCAACATTCAACAAGAATTAGACATGGATGATGATTCAAATCATCATTCTCACCATAACTAATGGGTTTCACCCTTAAACATCAAATTAACCTAATTCATGCATAATCCATCTTCCAAATGATGATTCTAATACATACTCATACTCAATTTCATACAAATTCGTGATTTACAACATAACCCGCTTCATGCATAATCACCAAACTAACTTTTAAGACATACCTTGCGATCCCCTTGTGAAGGTGATCATTAATCTATGCTCGGTTATGAATTTAAGCTTCATTTTGCCTTTCAATTTGATGAAAAGGATGAAGTTAGGGTTCTTGGCTCCATGGGAGCTTCCTGCTCATTCTCGAACACACGATGTGTGTGTTTGTGTGTGAGAGTTTTGTTATTTAGTAACTTAACTTTCATCTTGTTCCATTTGGCCCCTCATGTTTGTCACTTAACATAAATTGCACTACTTTAGTCATTTAAGACTTTTAACCACACACTTAACTAGGTTAAATAGCCTAGTTAGTTATTTCATACTAAGTCATATAGGAACATACGACAAATATAAACATTCGGGTTTTTGGGGTGTTACAAGTCTACCCCCCATAAATAAGGTTTCGTCCCCGAAACCTGTCTCATTTCCTCTTACACACACACACATTTATGTTTGACTTAACACTCACATCATAATTATAAGTAATCATCCTATCTCGTTTCATAATTATTCATACACTTGACTTCTTCTTAACATGTCTATACTTATGAAAATCCATTATATTCCTTAACGAAATAAACTCTTATTTTGACCCGATGGTCTACATAGCGAAAACCTTCACTTCTAAACAACTAAATTCTAATTGGATTCGATTATCATACTTATTTGACTAGCATAGAACTCTACTTAAACAATCTAAGAAGTGATTCGGAAACCACTTAATACTACTCATTCGATATCATCTTCAATAACGCATTTCAACATAACCTTTAACAATTATCATACAATTAATTCCATTACTACTAAAGATGGAGTCCGGGAGTTTACTTACACATTCGAATATTTTCACTTTTATCATTCTTTTGTTCATTTGCTTTGCATTTACTTATATGACTTGTTTGACGCGAACGTGGTCAAGCTATCGACTTCTTCTTATGTAGACTAGTTTCGTCTTTTATATCTTAAATCTATTTCGCAGATTCGAACACATTATTCATACCATTCGTACCTTCTATGTTTTGAATCCGTTTCGCGGATTCAAACATTGCATTCACATCTTTCATTCTTTGAATCCGTCTTGCGGATTCAAACATTTCATTCATGCCCTTCATTCTTTGAATCCGTCTCGCGGATTCAAGCGTTACATTCATATCTTTCATTCTTTGAATCCGTCTCGCGGATTCAAACATTTCATTCATTCCTTTCATTCCTTGAATCCGTCTCGCGGATTCAAGCGTTACATTCATATCTTTCATTCTTTGAATCCGTCTCGCGGATTCAAACATTTCATTCATGCCTTTCATCCCTTCAATCCGTCTCGCGGATTCAAGCATTTCATTCATATCTTTCATTCTTTGAATCCGTCTCGCGGATTCAAACATTTCATTCATGCCTTTCATCCCTTCAATCCGTCTCGCGGATTCAAGCATTTCATTCATATCTTTCATTATTTGAATCCGTCTCGCAGATTCAAACATTTCATTCATGCATTGTTGATCCGTACTTTATTAGGAATTCAACATTCTTCCTTTTTATCATTCGCACTTTTCACTCTTACGTAGTACTCTCAATCTCCCGAGAGTCTTACTACCCATTTCACCCACACGCCCACCTTCTACCTAATTCTAACGGACATACCTGTAACAATTATCGCGGTCTCACGAACGTCATACTTTTCTTGTGTACTGGCCAGGTACACAATCCACGTACTAGTTTCGTGTCTTCGCGTAAACGCCACCTTATGTCCGAAGAATTAAGTTTCGGCACGTGTAACATTTTTAAAACTTCTTTACCATGTCGTTATTAAATCCATTTAAAATTTTCTTTCACTTGCTTAATTATACGTGATTCGTACAACCTGCACCCACCACAAACATACGCATCATTAGCACACTTATGTACAAACAAGATTCATAATAATGTAGCCTTGCTATGTTCTATCCGCATATACTTCTCATCCTGTTAACTTTCTAGTTTTAAGCATTCCATCTGGGTGTCTAATCCTTGGCGAAACTTCAATAATGTACCTGCATTACATTTCATTCTCGAGGCACATTGTGAATAATCGTCAATACATAAATGTATTGAAACCACGTATACAATACATACATAACTACGTACATACATACATACCTTTTACTTGCATACTTATGCATCTATTTACATACATACATGATTTCGTCTTCACATACGTACTTACATTCATACATACATAACTATATACATACCTACTCGCATACATACATACATAACTACATACATACATACCTACTCGCATACATACATACATACATACATACATACATACATACATACATACATACATACATACATACATACATACATACATACATACATACATACATACATACATACATATATACCTACCTACATAACTACATACATACATACCTACTCGCATACATACGTTTCTAAACGCGTTTGACACGTTTGCCCAAGGATTCTTTTTTTACTAATCATGTAGGTAAATCCATACTTATATTTACCTATGCCTTTTGTCACACCCCCAAAATCCACCTGCGGAATACCACCGCTTGGAGGCGTGACTGACCAGGATCCAGCCACCAATCATATTGAACATGCAAGTTAAAAGATATGAAAGTTTAACCAATACAATTGGTGTCCAAACAAAACATAGTTAAGTTGCAAGCGGAAGCATAATGTTTGAAACCGTAACATAAGTTTAATTGTTACAAAGTTTAACATGGCACACATCTGTCCATGTCCCACAACGACCCTCCTCCATGCAAGCTCCAGTTAAGTACCTTTTGACCTGCAAAGCATGTAGTAACGAGTCAACAACAAGTTGAGTGAGTTCACAGTTGGGTGTTCGTTTTAAGTTGTTTCGAAAACAGTTTCCTTTATCTGGCATCCTGCCGTGGGGGTTACCCCATAGTTAAAAAACGTGACTTGTTTATTCCCGGTTACTCTGGCAATCCAGCCGAGGGGGCTACCCCTTGTTAGTTATCTGGCATTTCGGCCGTGGGGGCTACCCCATGTATACACTAGACTCGTTACCATATCGACTGCTGACTGTAGTCATGTTTATGTGCCCTGAAACTGTCAATGTCTATCATCATTGACGTGCCCCAGATCCATTAGTTCACGCCCGTCCTCTGCGGCACGGTGTGAGGTTTGTCAGACCTAAATAGCGCTATCTAACTAATGACCCGCTCGCCATTGGCCCGACGATTAAGTCGATATAAAAAGGAGGGACTTCGTGATAGAGTTTTGGTCTAGTACGAGTTATCTGTCCATGAGGACGAGGAATTACATTCCTGAACCGTTGCTGTCCTACCCAAGAAAGGACGAGGAATCCATGTTCCTTAACCCCATTCCCAACCCCTGGGAATCCCATGCTTTGTAGAGGGTGTGAACTCACCTTGGTTTGCTCGGCAGATATACAGAAAGTTGGTCATGCTATAAGTGGTCAACCACGCCCTAGTATGGTTACCACACAAGTCAGGTTCATATTCAAGTAGTGCACGTATTTTCTACACGTATACTAGCACGTTACAAATAAGTGTTTCTCACGACAGTTAAATCAACAGTGCACATCATACACATTCAACAGTAATACATGAAGCCCATAAGTTCGGCCCAAACATCTAAGCCCGTAGCAGTGTGCAAGTCCAAATCAGAAGGAGTGTGTACGTGGTCTCGAGTCGAGATTAGAGATCTCGAGTCGAGACTGTGCGGTTTCGAGCCATTCATGCATTAGTCGAGACTAGACGGTCTCGAGTCGTGTGACAACCCTCACTAAATCAGGTATCCGTACGACTTAATTAATAATTAATTACTGCTTAATTACTGTGCTTGCTTGAACTTGTTAATAAACTGCTACTTGAATACTGATACATGTACTTACTTGCATCATACTTTACTTGCTGTCACTACATTATTTACATGCTGAACCTTAGTGACAAACATGATGCACAAAAGCACAGTAGCACTATAAACGGATAACCTATTGAACATGCTGATAAGCCAGCATCAGGCAGACACTGCCTCTAAGGCCTGTATGAGCCAGAAATATTTTACTACACTAGTGGTGAGTGTAGGGATACAAGGGTTGTAGAACTGCGTCTCTAGGAATAAGTTACAATGACTGGATGTGCCCAAAACGTGCTCTAAGCACAAAATTCAGCACTAATAAAGTGCCAAAACATGAGAAAAATATTACTAGACACTTTCCAAAGTGTCAGAAATGAGTTGTGTCACTAAAAAGGGTATTAACGACACTTTAAAGATTTGTTAAGCACTTTAACGGATTACTATCCAACCGAACAACCGGACTATACCCGGAACATGAAAATATTGTCATTTTCATTGTTTATCTTTTTCTGAGCCAGTTAGGGTCCCTAAATACCCTAACACCCGTCACAACTTACAACACACTACTAACCGGGTTAATCACTTAACTTAACTAGATTAACCTAACTAATATCCTAACTACTAGTTGGAATCGGACCAAGACCCCCCCCCCTTTTACAAACCGTCCCCAAGAGGGGGACACCCTTTTGTCCTTCTTGAATATTATAATCCTAGTGTTTAATATCTAGGATACACATAAACCATTGGTTAATCACCTTAAGGAATGTCTTTAAGTTCAAGGTTTGATCCACCATCACTTCACTTAACACAAACTCAACAACAAACACTCCTCTCTCTCTCTCAAAGGCTTCGGCCGAACACACCCACCCCCCATCCATCATTTTCGAGTTTTGTTCATCACATTCCAAGTATCTACAAGTGATAAGGATCGCGTATAAGGAACCTTGGTGCAATCGGAAGGCGAAGGACCTCGTTACATTGCTTTTATCCACGCGTTTTTCGCTTAGAATCTTCCCTAGCCTCGAGCTAGTAGTAAGTTGCTTAAATCACCTTCCCAAACTATTTTAAAGTGGTTAAAATGATATGTAACGGTTAAAGGTCGCAAACATACAAGTTGAATCTTAAAAGTCTACTAAAAACACTAAAAATGGTGGTTAAAAGCTCATATGTTGTGTAAAACTTGTAGTATTTGATTTGTGTGGTTATTTGGACCCTATCTATGTTGTGGTAGCTCGGATCGTCATTTAACCCGGGTTGGTTATGATCATGGATCATGACATAAGGTTGTTTTGGAAGTAACAAGGGTTAAAGGATGAAACTCTACCACACACGAATCATGAACTTGTGTAAAAGTGATTTTGCTTGTAAAATAGTGTTTAAAACTAGTAGATCTACGGATCTACAAGCGGTATTTTCAAAGGACCACGTGTCAAGGGAAAACATACTTTTAAAGACGGATCTTTCATAAACAAGAATGATTTTAGCCAACACACAAGTGTGTAAATACTTGTGTAACACTAAGTTTCGACGAGATAACTATTTTTGGAAAAAGATGACGAGAAGTTGTAAAAACGGAATTTCTCTAAAAACGAGGTTTTTACGAAACCGGATTGATTTATACAAAGATCCACTAAAAGAAATGAGATTTACTACATATCTTTGGAAAAACTGCAAGTTCATGTATTTTTGCGATTTACATCTATATTGACTAGTTCGATGGTTTGAATAATGTTTATTGTTGATTGAGAAGATTGTTGGTTTGATTTATAAAAGAAAATGATACGCTTAAAAGCGTGGCCACCTCCAGTTACAGAGGAAACTCTGGCGAAATTTCTCCAAAAACCTAACACTTAGAAATATTTTCACTATAAGTGTTAGAAATACTTTTTGACGTGTTTTCAAAATATAAGTTTCGCCACGACTATATTTACAAAACTTCGGAGGTGGATTTTCACAAAATAAAACTTGTTAATTATATATTTAGTATATATTTTTCTTAACGACACTTGTCACGTGTTTATGATTATTTTGTGAAGATACTAGTATTATTTTTAGGGTAAAAATAATACTATCGAATGTTATTGGATCCAAAATAATACGAACGGCTCTACGATAAATACATAAGTTACACCGGTAATTATTATTACCACTCGATCGTTAAAACGTAACTTACACATTTTGGGAGAATTATGTAATAGAAAATATAATATTTTTGAGAAGAATGATTATATTTTGGAGTTAGAAATAAAATATATTTTAAGTGAGACTTAATAATATATTTCGAACACACATGTATTAAATCCCCCATCCTTGGGAAGGAAAATGACTACCAAGTATACAGAATGTAAACACGAAATAGTTGCCTAACTATTTCCCAAAAACTTAAACCTTAAAGCTAAGGCACGGCCGTCCGTCTAATATAATTAGTACGTGTAGGTCGTCACACAACTGCTTGATCAGGAGACATACTTGGTTGAGACGCACCACTGTGAGTTCATGTCCCCCTTTTCTCTTAACTGTTTTCAGTTTTCTAAACTGCGGGGGTGAAAATACATGTTACTATGATTACGAGTACTTTATACATGGTATGGTTAGCGTAAGGAGGGTTACTACTTAGATCATGTGAGTGGGTAGGCGTGAACTGGAGGCCATTAATCCTCATTGTAGGACCGAGGGACGTAAGCGGTAGATCTATCTGGGTGTAGCGAGCCCAACTCCAGGTCCAACAATGCGGACCTTGGGGTGACTTTGTGCCCAAAGGCGAAATCTGCTAGGTTTGAGTCTTCCTACTTGCACTTCACACATATCAATGGCCTTGCAAACCATTGGTGATCTCTTTTTCCTTATTTGCTACATACCAGGGATTTTTACACTTACAAGTGTTTTACATACTCACTACACATGAACTCGCTCAACATTATTGTTGATTTTTCAACTTACATGTATTTCAGGGAATTAAAGGATCTGGCGCGGTATGACACGTTTTCCCGCTGCACTAGTTACGAGGTCATCCGGGTTTGGGGAATGTGACTCTTTCCTGGACAAGTCACAGTCCTTAAACTGTGTTTATGTCATGTTGATGTTTGTGTTTGTTGAACAATGTCGTTAGGATGTGTTTCAGTTGAGACAATGTTGTTATATTGGTTTTTAAAACTTAATTAAATGGATGATCTTGCATGGTTTTATTTCATATAGCTTTGTTATGGTTAAGCTATGGTATTAAGAAGTCACACCAAATTAACCACGCTTCCGCAAAGCCAGGGTGTGACAGCTTGGTATCAGAGCCAGGTTCATAGCGAACTAGGATTCCTTCTCGAGTCTAGACTATGATCACTAGGGCTCTCACGAAAACATTTTTACTGCATACCACTTAAGTCCAGATCCAAAACTTTTTATAAACAAATGTTGAGCACATTTTATTTATTATTTTTAGGCTCAGTCTGGGAGGCTGAGGCTCGGTCTGGGAGGCCGAGGCTCGGTCTGAGAGGCTGAGGTAGTTGGCTAGTGGGACTAGGAAGAGCAGTCTGAGAGGCTGGGAGAATTGGCTAGTGGGACTAGGAAGAGCAGTCTGAGAGGCTGGGAGAATTGGCTAGTGGGACTAGGAAGAGCAGTCTGAGAGGCTGGGAGGCTAGTGGGACTAGGAGAACTATTTGAATGCTTACTTGGTGACTTATGTGATTATTTGATTGTATGATTGACTGTTTGTGCATATTTGTGTTTATGTTACAGACACCATGGACACCTCTGGCACAAGTGACTCAGACACCACAGGACCTAGACCTATAGTATCAGATGACCTAGAGTCTTCAGAGCATGAGGTCCACACATCCGACGTTACTAGCACAGACGAGGATGACTTTCAACCCTTTGCTTTACCTGATGGTGCTGATGAGCTCGCTGATGGCCCTTTGGCCGGGGACCTACCGTTAGTGGAGATCCCTGCTCCCATACCTTTGTCTTCCTATCCTGCTTACGATTTGCTTCTCGACGCCGACGATGATGGTGACATCGATCTGTTTGATGATGAGCCCTTAGAGGAGG
Source organism: Helianthus tuberosus (assembly GCA_030545235.1). NCBI lineage: Eukaryota > Viridiplantae > Streptophyta > Magnoliopsida > Asterales > Asteraceae > Helianthus > Helianthus tuberosus. The sequence goes on from CM060372.1 coordinate 137,493,501, forward strand.
ATGTTCAGGGCGAGGCCCTTCTTGCTGCTGGTGATCTCTTGATGATCGCAGATGCTCCCGCCGAGGAGTCACCTACTCATTCACCGGTCCCAGACTCTTTCGAGTCTGTGGCCTCCGCACCTTCACACACTCAGAGTGCGCAGCACTTCTCACATGGATCAGATCCCGACCAGGCATCCTCTGTTGCCCCTATTCCTAGTTTTACTTTCGACCACGATGATGTGGAGGATTCCGATCCTGTCTTTCCCCCAGGATTCGACTCAGATGAGGATATAGAGTTTATACCCATGGATCAGCCTATGGAGGATCCAGTCGACCCAGTTGACCCAGTTGATTCCATCGACCCTGAGTTTGATTTTGAGATGGCCTTTGATGAGCCCGAGCAGCCACTAGACCCTGCTCCTGACCCTGTGCTTGAGCATGACCCTGCTCATGCTGGCATGTTTATTGAGCCTGTCATTGCTGACCCACCCATTGATGATCACCCCGTTGATGCTCCGTTGTTGGATGGCGATCATGTCATTGCTGCTGATCATGTTGATCCCCCACTTATTGCTGATGCACCAGTTGACCCTCTTGTTGCACCTCACCATGATCCTATGCCAGTTCAGTTTGATCGTGCACTTTTTGAGGCACAGATTGACCCACGAGATGAGCACGCCCAGCATGGGTGGATTCCTGCTGATGACGAGGTCCCACCTATTCCCCCTCAGATCACTGATACCTGTCACGTTGATACCTCCTTTTCATTTCCTCAGTTTACACCTCCAGCGCGACCTGGAGAAGGTTCTTCGGCTCACCCATTTGGACATGTACCGGTATCTATCCCTGCTATACCACCGTCTGCTACTTTTCCCCCTGTTTCCCCATTTCATGTGGCACCTTTTGATCTCACCAGTGAGCCATTTCTCTGGTCGTCACCTTCTGCCATGCCACCGACCGACCCCTACCATTCTTTCCATATGGGGTATACTATTGAGGACGTTCTGATGTCTTTTGTCGCCCAGCACGAGGCACACACGCAGCGCATTCAGGAGCTTGAGAGAGCTCAGCCGCCGCCGTGTCAGTGCCAGGGTCAGACCCACTCTCCTTTGCAGCCCTCTCGACCTTTACCACCAGACTATGCTGCACGCCTTTTAGCACTTGAGCAGCAAGTTGCTTCTTGGTTGCGTACCCAGAGAGCCATGGAGGAGGACTGGCTCCTTTTGCGTCGTTTGTTTTATATTCACTTTCCCCCTCCTCCACCGCCATCCGTGTAGAGCTCTTCAGTACCGTATGGGTAGACGCCGGTGAGAAGACGGCGATTGCTTTTGACTGCACAGCATTTTTGGAGACTACATTATGATTCTGACTTTTGTTGACATGTATTTGATGTACTGACACTGATTTGATATAGTTTTTGGACTAGGGTGATGTAGCACTTAGTCGACTGATGTTGTATGACACTGTGATGTACTTGTACGCTTACTATGTGGTCTCAATATATGGCAATCGCAGTATTCTCATCATATTTGATGCTTGATTTGGTTATTTATATTCTATAACATGGGATGTTGTGTGATTGATGTTTGTAACATGGGATGTTGTGTGATTGATGTTTGTAACATGGGATGTTGTGTGATTGATATGATTATAACATGAGATGTTATGTACTATTACTATCATTATATACGTACGCTATATTATGACCTGACTTACGTATTATAACATGGGATCTTTACTATGGCCTGACCAACATAAACACATCTTTTAGAAGATGCCGCCGAAACGTCCAACACCGATGCCTACCAATGAGGCAGAACTCCAACAAGTCATCGCTGCTGCCATCGCGCAATACGCCGCCTCGCAAGGAGGACCCAGCGGAAGCAGCTCAAACAACAACGGCAACAACAATCCACCTCATGGTAATACTAGGTCATTTAGACATGCCATGACCTAATTGGATATCTATAGCAAAGATGCTAATGCCGTTCACGTGTTATAATGTATGTGCAGGGTGCACCTACAAGCAGTTTCTAGACTGCAAACCGGTCAACTTTGATGGCACGGGAGGTGCTGTCGCCTTTGTTCGTTGGGCCGAGAAAACTGAATCCGTTCTTCGCATGAGCAAATGCGCACTAGATCAGCAAGTCACCTATATCTCAGGGCTATTCTTGGATGGAGCCCTCTCTTGGTGGAATTTGCAAGTACAGACACTTGGTGAAGCTGCTGCCTACGCGCTAAACTGGACCGAACTGAAGGAACTTATGCGCAAAAAGTACTGCTCTCGCGCGGAAATCCAAAGATTGGAAACCGAGTTTTGGCATTTGAAAATGGAAGGTCCAAAGATCGCAGAATACGTTCAAAGGTCCATGACTTATCGCATGTGGTACCCTATATGGTCACTCCGGAGTTCAAGCGGATTGAACGTTTCATTTGGGGATTAGCTCCTCAAATCATAAGCATGGTGACCTCATCCAAGCCTGCGACAATTAGTGAGGCAATCGATTTGAGCGTGGCTCTCACTGAGGAGGCTATCCGCCTGCACAAGTTTGATGAGATCAAGACGAGGAAGGAAGAGACTCACGTCGAGTCATCAGGAGGTAACAAACGGAAGTTCTCAAACTACAAGCAGGGCGCCAGTGTGGTTGTTAAGAAAGGAGAGCCAAACGGGTCGGCTCAGGTTACAGCTGGTAGTGGGAAGAAAGGAAAGGGATATATGGGCACCCAACCCAAATGCAACACCTGCCAACGTCATCATTCAGGCCGATGTGGGCCAAAAGTATGTGAAGCTTGTGGAAAGACTGGCCACTTGAAGGATTCTTGTTGGGCTAGTGCTGGCCGGGGAGGCCAAGGAGGATTTGGGAATAGAAATAATCGTGGTGGTATTGGGAATCGCCCACAGGGGAACAATGGAGGAAACGGGAATCGAGGCAACAATGCGAATCAAGCTGGTAATGCGAACCAAAACAACAACCAAGCTGGAAATGGAGGTGGAAACGGGCAAAGACTTGGATGCTTTAACTGTGGTGATATCGGGCACTTTAAGAGGAACTGCCCAGAGTTAAGCCAAGCCCGTGGAAGAGTGTTCCAAATCGAAGCGAGGGAAGCGCGCTAGGACCCAAATGTCGTTACTGGTACGTTCCCTGTAAACCAACGCTATGCATCCGTTTTATTTGATACTGGTGCCGATTATAGCTTCGTATCGTTAGAGTTTAAGAATATGCTTGGTTTAGCCGCTAATAAGTTAGATATTCCCTACTCAATCGAATTGGCTAATGGAAAGTTAGTAGAAGCCAATGAAGTGATCAGAGGTTGTGTGATCGAATTGGGAGAGCGTGAGTTTGCTTTGGATCTACTACCAGTCCAGCTGGGGAGCTTTGACGCAGTAGTAGGAATGGATTGGTTATCAGGCAACAAGGCTGAAATAGTTTGTCACGAAAAGGTCGTTCGTATCCCAACCGAAGATGGCGAGACAATTGTGGTTCACGGGGAGAAGCGTGATACGCCGTTAAGAATTATCAGCTGCCTGAAAGCGCGAAAGTGTTTGCAGAAGGGATGTGTTGCCTTCCTAGCACACATTGTGGATAAGAAGGCTGCTGAGCCAAGAATAGAAGACATCCCTGTCGTGAGGGAATATCCAGAAGTCTTCCCAGAGGACTTACCTGGACTGCCACCTCAGAGACAAGTAGAGTTGCGCATTGACTTAGTTCCAGGCGCCGCGCCTGTGGCTAAGGCACCTTATAGACTTGCTCCGTCTGAGATGCAGGAACTGTCGACACAACTTCAAGAGTTGTTAGACAAGGGATTTATCCGGCCAAGCTTCTCGCCTTGGGGAGCTCCGGTCCTGTTTGTCAAGAAAAAGGACGGTAGTTTTCGAATGTGCATCGACTACCGGGAGCTGAACAAGCTGACGATCAAGAATAGATATCCTCTGCCAAGAATTGATGATCTGTTTGATCAACTGCAAGGCTCAAGCTTTTATTCAAAGATCGATCTTCGATCTGGATACCATCAGTTAAGGATACAAGAGGAGAGTATCCCAAAGACAGCCTTCAGAACTCGTTATGGACACTACGAGTTCCTTGTTATGCCGTTTGGTTTGACAAACGCACCTGCAGTCTTTATGGACTTGATGAATAGAGTTTGCAAGCCGTACTTGGACAAGTTCGTGATTGTGTTTATCGACGATATCTTGATTTATTCAAGGACAAAGGCTGAGCACGAGCAGCATTTAAGAGCTATTTTGGAGTTGCTGAGGAAGGAACAGTTGTATGCCAAGTTCTCTAAGTGCGAGTTTTGGCTACGTGAAATACAATTCCTTGGGCACGTGGTAAATGGAGATGGAATCCACGTGGATCCCACCAAGATCGAAGCGATTAAGAATTGGGAAACGCTAAAGACGCCAACCGAGATTTGACAATTCTTGGGTTTGGCTGGCTACTATCGAAGATTCATTGAGGATTTATCAAAAATCGCTCAACCATTGACACTCCTCACGCAGAAAGATAAGAAGTTTGATTGGGAAATCAAACAGGAAGAAGCGTTCCAGATATTGAAGGATAAGCTCTGCAATGCGCAAATCTTAGCACTGCCGGAAGGTACAGATGATTTCGTGGTATACTGTGACGCCTCACGTCAAGGATTGGGTTGCGTATTGATGCAACGCCAAAAGGTTATTGCTTACGCATCGCGTCAATTGAAAGTGCACGAAAAGAACTATACCACACATGATTTGGAACTTGGCGCAGTGGTATTTGCATTAAAGATCTGGAGACACTACCTTTATGGTACAAAATGTACAATTTTTACGGATCACAAGAGCCTACAACACATATTCGACCAGAAGGAGTTGAATATGAGGCAAAGACGATGGGTTGAGTTGTTAAATGATTACGACTGCGAGATAAAGTATCATCCAGGGAAGGCAAATGTGGTTGCCGATGCCCTAAGTCGAAAGGAGAGGATCAAGCCCATAAGGGTTTGGGCTTTAGAAATGATTATCCAAACCGATCTTTCCTTGCGCATTCGTGCCGCGCAGAAAGAAGCTCTCAAGGAAGGGAACCTTGAAGAAGAATATCTCCGTGGGATGGAGAAGTTACTGGTACCAAACGAGGAAGGAACGTTATGTTTTGAGAAAAGGATTTGGGTTCCTTTGTTTGGAGGTTTAAGGAAGGTTATTTTCGATGAAGCTCACAAGTCGCGGTACTCTATCCACCCTGGAGCGGATAAGATGTATCAGGATCTCAAAGATTATTATTGGTGGCCTAGGATGAAAGGCGATGTTGCTGTTTATGTGAGCAAATGTCTAACGTGCACTAAGGTTAAAGCCGAATACCAGAAGCCTTCAGGACTTCTGCAACAACCTGAGATTCCCAAGTGGAAATGGGAACAAATCTCAATGGATTTTATTACAAAGTTGCCAAGAACGCCAAGAGGCCATGACACTATTTGGGTAATAGTGGATCGATTAACAAAGTCAGCACACTTCTTACCTATCAGAGAGAAGGATAATACGAGCAAATTGGCCGAAATTTACATGAGAGAGATCGTTACGCGCCATGGAGTACCTCTGTCAATCATCTCTGATAGAGACGGAAGGTTTGTGTCAAGGATATGGCAATCCTTCCAAGAAGCTTTTGGCTCACAATTAAATCTGAGCACTGCGTTTCATCCGCAAACTGACGGTCAAAGCGAGCGAACGATTCAGACGTTAGAAGATATGCTGAGAGCATGTGTTATGGATTTGGGCGGTAGCTGGGATAAGCTTTTGCCTTTGGTCGAATTTTCATACAACAACAGCTACCACACCAGTATTGGTGCCGCGCCATTCGAAGCTCTTTACGGACGCAAGTGTCGATCACCCCAATGTTGGGCTGACACAGGTGATAGGCAGCTTGCTGGTCCCGAAATCGTCCAAGAGACGACAGACAAGATTGCGCAGATTCTAAAACGCATCGAAGCAGCTCGCCACAGACAGAAAGCCTATGCGGATCCAAACCGGAAACACTTGGAATTTCAAGTGGGAGAAATGGTTTGATTGAAAGTTTCACCCTGGAAGGGTGTGGCACGCTTCGGAAAGCGTGGAAAGTTAAATCCGCGCTACATTGGTCCTTTCAGAGTTTTGGAAAGAATAGGACTAGTAGCATACAAGCTGGACTTACCTGCTGAACTCCACTCAGTTCACGAAACATTTCATGTATCCAACCTGAAGAAAAGTCCAACTCAAGATACCATTGCCATTCCCATCGACGAGATTCATGTTGACGACACGCTCCATTTCGTTGAAGAACCGGTTGAGGTTACGGATTGGAAAGTAAACAAGACCCGCCGGAGCAGTGTCAAGCTTGTCAAGGTTCGTTGGAATGCCAGACATGGTCCTGAATACACCTGGGAGCGTGAGGACCGGATGAAAGAGAAATACCCCCACCTATTTCCTAAGAACCCTGCATCTACAAGCAGAACTTAAAATTTCGGGACGAAATTTTTCTAACGGGGGGAGAATGTGACAACCCTCACTAAATCAGGTATCCGTACGACTTAATTAATAATTAAATACTGCTTAATTACTGTGCTTGCTTGAACTTGTTAATAAACTGCTACTTGAATACTGATACATGTACTTACTTGCATCATACTTTACTTGCTGTCACTACATTATTTACATGCTGAACCTTAGTGACAAACATGATGCACAAAAGCACAGTAGCACTATAAACGGATAACCTATTGAACATGCTGATAAGCCAGCATCAGGCAGACACTGCCTCTAAGGCCTGTATGAGCCATAAATATTTTACTACACTAGTGGTGAGTGTAGGGATACAAGGGTTGTAGAACTGCGTCTCTAGGAATAAGTTACAATGACTGGATGTGCCCAAAACGTGCTCTAAGCACAAAATTCAGCACTTTACATAATAATTCAGCTTTTAGCTAACTAATAAAGTGCCAAAACATGAGAAAAATATTACTAGACACTTTCCAAAGTGTCAGAAATGAGTTGTGTCACTAAAAAGGGTATTAACGACACTTTAAAGCTTTGTTAAGCACTTTAACGGATTACTATCCAACCGAACAACCGGACTATACCCGGAACATGAAAATATTGTCATTTTCATTGTTTATCTTTTTCTGAGCCAGTTAGGGTCCCTAAATACCCTAACACCCGTCACAACTTACAACACACTACTAACCGGGTTAATCACTTAACTTAACTAGATTAACCTAACTAATATCCTAACTACTAGTTGGAATCGGACCAAGACCCCCCCCCTTTTACAAACCGTCCCCAAGAGGGGGACACCCTTTTGTCCTTCTTGAATATTATAATCCTAGTGTTTAATATCTAGGATACACATAAACCATTGGTTAATCACCTTAAGGAATGTCTTTAAGTTCAAGGTTTGATCCACCATCACTTCACTTAACACAAACTCAACAACAAACACTCCTCTCTCTCTCTTAAAGGCTTCGGCCGAACACACCCACCCCCCATCCATCATTTTCGAGTTTTGTTCATCACATTCCGAGAATCTACAAGTGATAAGGATCGCGTATAAGGAACCTTGGTGCAATCGGAAGGCGAAGGACCTCGTTACATTGCTTTTATCCATGCGTTTTTCGCTTAGAATCTTCCCTAGCCTCGAGCTAGTAGTAAGTTGCTTAAATCACCTTCCCAAACTATTTTAAAGTGGTTAAAATGATATGTAACGGTTAAAGGTCGCAAACATACAAGTTGAATCTTAAAAGTCTACTAAAAACACTAAAAATGGTGGTTAAAAGCTCATATGTTGTGTTAAACTTGTAGTATTTGATTTGTGTGGTTATTTGGACCCTATCTATGTTGTGGTAGCTCGGATCGTCATTTAACCCGGGTTGGTCATGATCATGGATCATGACATAAGGTTGTTTTGGAAGTAACAAGGGTTAAAGGATGAAACTCTACCACACACGAATCATGAACTTGTGTAAAAGTGATTTTGCTTGTAAAATAGTGTTTAAAACTAGTAGATCTACGGATCTACAAGCGGTATTTTCAAAGGACCACGTGTCAAGGGAAAACATACTTTTAAAGACGGATCTTTCATAAACAAGAATGATTTTAGCCAACACACAAGTGTGTAAATACTTGTGTAACACTAAGTTTCGACGAGATAACTATTTTTGGAAAAAGATGACGAGAAGTTGTAAAAACGGAATTTCTCTAAAAACGAGGTTTTTACGAAACCGGATTGATTTATACAAAGATCCACTAAAAGAAATGAGATTTACTACATATCTTTGGAAAAACTGCAAGTTCATGTATTTTTGTGATTTACATCTATATTGACTAGTTCGATGGTTTGAATAATGTTTATTGTTGATTGAGAAGATTGTTGGTTTGATTTATAAAAGAAAATGATACGCTTAAAAGCGTGGCCACCTCCAGTTACAGAGGAAACTCTGGCGAAATTTCTCCAAAAACCTAACACTTAGAAATATTTTCACTATAAGTGTTAGAAATACTTTTCGACGTGTTTTCAAAATATAAGTTTCGCCACGACTATATTTACAAAACTTCGGAGGTGGGATTTTCACAAAATAAAACTTGTTAATTATATATTTAGTATATATTTTTCTTAACGACACTTGTCACGTGTTTATGATTATTTTGTGAAGATACTAGTATTATTTTTAGGGTAAAAATAATACTATCGAATGTTAATGGATCCAAAATAATACGAACGCCTCTACGATAAATACATAAGTTACACCGGTAATTATTATTACCACTCGATCGTTAAAACGTAACTTACACATTTTGGGAGAATTATGTAATAGAAAATATAATATTTTTGAGAAGAATGATTATATTTTGGAGTTAGAAATAAAATATATTTTAAGTGAGACTTAATAATATATTTCGAACACACATGTATTAAATCCCCCATCCTTGGGAAGGAAAATGACTACCAAGTATACAGAATGTAAACACGAAATAGTTGCCTAACTATTTCCCAAAAACTTAAACCTTAAAGCTAAGGCACGGCCGTCCGTCTAATATAATTAGTACGTGTAGGTCGTCACACAGCTGCTTGATCAGGAGACATACTTGGTTGAGACGCACCACTGTGAGTTCATGTCCCCCTTTTCTCTTAACTGTTTTCAGTTTTCTAAACTGCGGGGGTGAAAATACATGTTACTATGATTACGAGTACTTTATACATGGTATGGTTAGCGTAAGGAGGGTTACTACTTAGATCATGTGAGTGGGTAGGCGTGAACTGGAGGCCATTAATCCTCATTGTAGGACCGAGGGACGTAAGCGGTAGATCTATCTGGGTGTAGCGAGCCCAACTCCAGGTCCAACAATGCGGACCTTGGGGTGACTTTGTGCCCAAACGCGAAATCTGCTAGGTTTGAGTCTTCCTACTTGCACTTCACACACATCAATGGCCTTGCAAACCATTGGTGATCTCTTTTTCCTTATTTGCTACATACCAGGGATTTTTACACTTACAAGTGTTTTACATACTCACTACACATGAACTCGCTCAACATTATTGTTGATTTTTCAACTTACATGTATTTCAGGGAATTAAAGGATCTGGCGCGGTATGACACGTTTTCCCGCTGCACTAGTTACGAGGTCATCCGGGTTTGGGGAATGTGACTCTTTCCTGGACAAGTCACAGTCCTTAAACTGTGTTTATGTCATGTTGATGTTTGTGTTTGTTGAACAATGTCGTTAGGATGTGTTTCCGTTGAGACAATGTTGTTATATTGGTTTTTAAAACTTAATTAAATGGATGATCTTGCATGGTTTTATTTCATATAGCTTTGTTATGGTTAAGCTATGGTATTGAGAAGTCACACCAAATTAACCACGCTTCCGCAAAGCCAGGGTGTGACAAGTCGCAACCGGACCCGCAACCATGGTCTCGAGTTGTGGTGTTTGTGTGCTGATAATAGGTGGTCTCGAGTCGAGACTAGAGGTTCTCGACTCGCAATCTTGTGTCGAAACCATGATCTCGAGTTGTCATGTGGTGATTTCGAGTCGAGACCGAAGGTCTCGGCTGGAACATCTGCTGATTTCCGACATTGTACTAAACCAATAAAATTTCATGATCATGATATGGTGTACTAGCCAATAACAATGCACTAACATGTTTCCTTGTCTAACACTAACCGAAATGGATCAAACAACTAGTGTTCAAATATTCAAGCCACATTCATATCATATTCATGTTGCTCTTCATATTATTCAAGTATTCATATCCTCATTCAGACACATTTTGCATTTTATGGACAAGAGTTATAACACCTAAACTAGATATCAAGATCATCTTGCAACAAAACATTTGTTCTATAACCTCATAAATCGAATGATCCTTATCATTCTTTTATCACACAAAAATCTATACTTTTGACTAAAGAAGTCATGTTCATCATCAATGTTGTAACTAAGCATGTATTGTCTAACCACCAAGAACTCATTAAATCCACAAACACCTTTGTCATATTCAAACAATAGCCACGGTGCATATTATCGCATAATCAATATCCTAATCATGTATAAGACTTAGCAAGCAAACATATTATCATATGACTTCATCATACATAACTATCAACCGAAACATATCATTTTCAACCGAAATATCACACATAACATAAGTCACTAACCGGTTAGGTTTTCAAGGGAGATCTTAAGCTTGAACCGTGAGCTCTTGTGTTGCCGGTTGGATCCGAGAATGAGGGAGAAGGATGAGAGGGGAGGTGATGTTTGATCTTTAGGGTTTAAGGTTTTCTAGAGAGAGAGAGTAGGGGAGTGTGTGTGTGTTGTCCAAAGATGGTAGTGTTGGCTAACAACAAGGTTATATACTTGATCTAAATTGGTGCACCCTAGTGGGTTCAGATGGATTAAATGAGGTGCGCGACCCAACCGGCCCAACTGTTTCCTGTTCACTCGAGACCGCATGGTCTCGAGTCGGGTCCTTGTGTCTCGGGTCATATAAATACACACATACATACAAGCACGACACATAAACATAACACATAATCACATAGGATGTTCACTTATATCATTAAACCAACAAGTTAACTAGTCACATAACGTTTCAAGCATGTTACACCAAGATACAACGAAAGGTTCTAAATTTCGAGTTGTCACATCATCCCCCCAGTTGAAAGAAATTTCGTCCCGAAATTTGGTAAGCACTCACTGAGGAAGCTAGTTAAGTTGTATGGTTTTCCCGGTTTTCCTGGGGTGTCACATCCACCCCCCCGTTGATCTGGAATTTCGTCCCGAAATTCCGTAGCTTCAGCCTCAGTAGTGGTTGTACTGTTTGCGAACAGTTGGGGATACTTTTGTTTCATCCGATCTTCGCGTTCCCAGGTGAACTTTGGGCCGCGACGTGAGTTCCAACGAACTCGAACGAGAGGTATTCTAGTGCTCTTGAGGACCTTAACATCCCGGTCCGTGATTTCAACTGGTTCCTCGACGAATTGTAACTGCTCGTCGATAGTGAGTTCCTTCAGAGGAACTATGTGGGTCTCATCTGACAGACACTTCTTCAGATTTGACACGTGGAAAACGTTGTGAACTGCACCGAGTTCTGCTGGTAAGTTCAGTCTGTAGGCCACCCTGGCTATTTTCTCTATGATTTCAAAAGGTCCGACGTATCGTGGGTTAAGTTTGCCTCGTTTACCAAAACGAACCACACCCTTCCAGGGTGAAACTTTGAGTAGTACCCGCTCCCCAACCTGGAGCTCTAGTGGTTTCCTGCCCTTATCGGCGTAGACTCTCTGACGGTCACGAGCTGCCGCCATGCGTTGTCGAATTTGAGCAATTCGTTCGGTTGTGTCTACCACATGTTCTGGGCCAGTGATCTGACTATCCCCCACCTCTGCCCAGCAAAGAGGTGACCGGCATTTACGCCCGTACAATGCCTCAAACGGAGCAGCTTTAATGCTGGTGTGGTAGCTGTTATTGTACGAGAATTCCACAAGTGGCAGATGCCTTTCCCAGCTGTTGCCAAAGTCGATTACACATGCACGAAGCATGTCTTCTAAGGTTTGAATAGTGCGCTTGGACTGTCCGTCCGTCTGAGGGTGATACGCCGTGCTCATGTCTAATCGTGAGCCAAAGGATTTGTGCATTGCTTGCCACAGTTCTGAAGTGAAACGTGCATCTCGATCCGAGATAATAGAGGTGGGCACCCCGTGCCTCGAAACAACTTCCTTAAGATATACTTCTGCTAGAGTGGAGAATTTATCCGTCTCCTTGATTGCCAAGAAGTGTGCAGACTTTGTGAGTCGATCCACGATCACCCAAATAGTATCGTTTCCACGTTGAGATCTCGGCAGGCCAGTAACGAAATCCATGGAAATTTGCTCCCATTTCCATTGTGGTATCTCTGGTTGTTGGAGTAGGCCTGAGGGTTTCTGGTATTCCGACTTGACTCTCGCACAAGTCAAACACTTGCTGACGTAAGTTGCTATGTGGGCCTTCATGCTAGGCCACCAATACGTAGTTTTGATATCGTGGTACATCTTATCCGAACTAGGGTGTACCGAGTAGCGAGACTTGTGTGCCTCGTCCATCACAAGCTCTCGTAGGTTGCCATAGAGTGGGACCCAAATGCGTCCCGTTACGTAGTAAGCACCGTCTTCCTTTTGTTCTAAGCGTTACCTTGAGCCGCGTAGGGGTTCAGCCCTGACGTTTTCTGGTTTCAATGCCTCTACTTGAGCGTCTCTTATTTGGGAAGGAAGACTGGAATGTATAGTGAGCTGTAAGGCTCGTACGCGCTTAGGCGCAGTGTCCTTTCGACTAAGGGCATCAGCCACAACATTGGCTTTTCCAGGATGGTACCTGATTGCACATTCGTAATCGTTCAACAACTCGACCCATCGTCGTTGACGCATGTTTAGCTCCTTTTGCTTGAAGGTGTGCTCGAGACTCCTGTGATCGGTGTAAATGGTGCACTTGGTACCGTATAGGTAATGTCGCCATATCTTAAGTGCAAAAACAACAGCTCCCAGCTCTAAATCGTGTGTAGTGTAGTTCTTCTCATGAACTTTAAGTTGGCGTGAGGTGTAGGCTATAACTTTATCTCGTTGCATCAATACACAACCAAGACCTTGAATTGATGCGTCACAGTAAACCACAAAATCGTCTGTGCCCTCCGGCAGTGAAAGGATAGGTGCGCTACAAAGTCTATCCTTTAAGTGTTGGAACGCTAATTCTTGTGCATTTCCCCATCGATAAACAACGCTTTTCTGCGTCAGTGATGTGAGAGGCTGTGCAATCTTGGAAAAATCCTTAATGATACTCCTGTAGTAACCTGCCAAACCCAAGAATTGGCGAATTTCCGTTGGTGTACGAGGTGCAGGCCAGTTCTTAATCGAGTCTACCTTGGATGGATCAACGTGGATCCCATCCTTGTTTACCACATGGCCTAAGAAGTGGACCTCACGAAGCCAGAAGTCGCATTTCGAGAACTTCGCGTAAAGATGTTCTGTTCGAAGGAGTTCCAAAATAAGTCGTAGATACTGCTCGTGTTCCTCCTGGCTCTTAGAATAGATCAGGATGTCGTCGATGAAGACTATAACGAACTTGTCTAGGTAAGGCTTGCACACTCGATTCATCAAGTCCATGAAAATCGCAGGTGCGTTTGTCAGCCCGAAAGGCATGACCAAAAACTCATAGTGTCCATATCGAGTTCTAAAGGCTGTTTTCGAGACGTCCTCCTCTCGGACCCTCAGCTGGTGATATCCTGATCTCAGATCAATCTTTGAATAGTAGCTCGACCCTTGCAGCTGGTCGAACAAGTCGTCAATACGCGGAAGAGGATAACTATTCTTCACCGTCACCTTGTTGAGTTCACGATAGTCTATGCACATTCTGAAGGTACCGTCTTTCTTCTTCACGAACAGAACTGGAGCTCCCCAGGGCGATGAGCTAGGACGAATAAAACCCTTATCCAAGAGTTCTTGCAGTTGCGTAGAGAGTTCTTCCAACTCTGATGGGGATAAACGATAAGGTGCACGAGCTATAGGCGTAGCTCCAGGAGCTAGTTCAATCTGAAACTCGACCTGGCGGTGAGGCGGAAGACCAGGTAATTCTTCAGGAAATACCTCAGGATGGTCGCGTACGATTGGAAAATCTTCTATCTTCTTCTCTTTCTCCGAGGTGTCGGTAACGAGAGCCAAAATGGCAGTGTGGCCCTTTCGTAAGAACTTCTGGGCCTTAAGGAGAGAGATGATGTTCTCAACAGCACCCCTCTTGTCGTCGCGAATCATGAGAGGTTCATTACTGGAACTAGGAATACGAACAATCTTCTCGTTGCAAAGGATCTCTGCTCGGTGTTGGGATAACCAATCCATCCTAATGACAACGTCGAAACTACCCAAGACGATAGGAATAAGGTCGATAGAGAAGGTCTGGTTAGCAAGAACAAGTTTACAACCCTTGACTACGTGTGTGGCCTCTAAACTCTTATCGTTTGCTAGCTCTACAGTGTGCTTGTTGTTCAAAGGTGTTGGGGTACGCTTAAGCATTCGACTGACTTCTAGTGACATGTAGCTAGTATCGGCACCCGGATCAAATAAAACTGTAACATAAAAGTCGTCGAGAAGGAACTTACCCGCCACAACATTGGGGTCGTTTCTTGCTTCACCTTGGCCAATCACGAACGCCCGCCCCTGGCTCCATTGTTGTTGTTGTTGTTCCCATTGTTACCATTCCCCTGATTGTTGCTATTGTTTTTGTTCTGGTTCCTGTTCAGTTGGGGACAATCTCTCTTGAAGTGGCCTTCAGCTCCGCACTGAAAGCACCCTTTGTTATCACCTTGCTGCTGCTGCTGGCGTTGGTTCTGTTGAGCTTGCTGTCGATTCTGATTGGCGGGATACAAGCTCCTGCAATCCTTTGCATCGTGACCTGGCTTGTTGCACCGATGACAGTTACCCCTGGTGCATGGCCCGCTGTGGTGCAGGCTGCAGCGATTGCATTTGGGGTGATTCCCTTTGTACCCACCATGACTTTGACCACCAGATGATTGCTGACCGGGGTTCTTGTAGTCGTCAGTCTTTCTCTGCTGAGACTGAGACTGGACAGAAGTAGAACCCTTACTTGAAGCTCCATCCCATTTTCGTTTGTTTTCACCAAGAGCACCTGAAGTAGTTGCAGCACCTATGCGCTTTGGTAACCTATTCTGCTCCACCGCCTGATCCGTGAGACGGTGAGCCAATTGAACAACTTGCTGGATAGTGGCGAGGTTTGCTGAAGTCACATGACTTTGGATTTCTGGTACCAAGCCCTTGAGAAATAGTTCGATGCGTTTGATGGGAGGGTCCACCATAGTAGGACACAGAATTGCCAATTCGTTCGATCTTTTCACATAAGCTTTAATTTCCGACCCCGCCATCTTGAGGTTGAAAAACTCTACTTCCAGTTTGTGAATCTCATCACGGTTGCAGTACTCCTCTTTGATCATTTCCTTAAAGTTGTTCCATGGGGTGGCGTTAGCAGCAACCAACCCCAGCATTTGGACCTGAGCATTCCACCATGTGAGGGCTAAACCCTCGAGAGTACCGGTAGCATACTTCACCCTGCGCTCCTCAGGGCATTCACACATTTCGAACACAGATTCTAGTTTCTCAAACCAGTGGAGGAGGCCTACGGCTCCTTCAGTGCCGCTAAAAGTAGTTGGTCGGCAGTCCATGAAAGTTTTGAAGGTACACACAGGTGGCTGAGCATGTTGACCTGTCGTGGGTGTAAGAAAGGACAGAGTTTAACACAAAGGTTGGTTCACGAGGGTAGGATCTAAAGATCCCAGAATGAGTTTGGACTGCAGGATATACCTCCTGCGTGTGCAGCTGCCAGTGCCGCAGCAACTCGTTCGTTAATCAGAGCCGTCAACTGGGCTTGTGTCATGTTTACGCATCCAGACATGATCTTCACATCAAGGGGATCGTGAGTGAGAGGGGTTCGCGAAAGTGCGATGACAGAAGAGAGTAAGCACACACGTTTTCAAGCAACAGTAGTTGTACTAACCAAGCATACCATGAGCAATGTACTATGTAACTAACAAGTAGGCAATATACACATAGATCATATCACCTAGAATGTCGAGCCTTGCATGTGGAGTGAAGCGTCGCTGTGGATCGTAGAGCACTGTACAGGTTATAGTCTGATTTTAATAAAACTTTTTTCCCCTTATTAAAACCAAGTTCACTATAACCAATGGCTCTGATACCAATCTGTCACACCCCCAAAATCCACCTGCGGAATACCACCGCTTGGAGGCGTGACTGACCAGGATCCAGCCACCAATCATATTGAACATGCAAGTTAAAAGATATGAAAGTTTAACCAATACAATTGGTGTCCAAACAAAATATAGTTAAGTTGCAAGCGGAAGCATAATGTTTAAAACCGTAACATAAGTTTAATTGTTACAAAGTTTAACATGGCACACATCTGTCCATGTCCCACAATGACCCTCCTCCATGCAAGCTCCAATTAAGTACCTATTGACCTGCAAAGCATGTAGTAACGAGTCAACAACAAGTTGAGTGAGTTCACAGTTGGGTGTTCGTTTTAAGTTGTTTCGAAAACAGTTTCCTTTATCTGACATCCTGCCGTGGGGGTTACCCCATAGTTGAAAAACGTGACTTGTTTATTCCCGGTTACTCTGGCAATCCAGCCGTGGGGGCTACCCCTTGTTAGTTATCTGGCATTTCGGCCGTGGGGGCTACCCCATGTATACACTAGACTCGTTACCATATCGACTGCTGACTGTAGTCATGTTTATGTGCCCTGAAACTGTCAATGTCTATCATCATTGACGTGCCCCAGATCCATTAGTTCACGCCCGTCCTCTGCGGCACGGTGTGAGGTTTGTCAGACCTAAATAGCGCTATCTAACTAATGACCCACTCGCCATTGGCCCGGCGATTAAGTCGATATAAAAAGGAGGGACTTCGTGATAGAGTTTTGGTCTAGTACGAGTTATCTGTCCATGAGGACGAGGAATTACATTCCTGAACCGTTGCTGTCCTACCCAAGAAAGGACGAGGAATCCATGTTCCTTAACCCCATTCCCAATCCCTGGGAATCCCATGCTTTGTAGAGGGTGTGAACTCACCTTGGTTTGCTCGGCAGATATACAGAAAGTTGGTCACGCTATAAGTGGTCAACCACGCCCTAGTATGGTTACCACACAAGTCAGGTTCATATTCAAGTAGTGCACGTATTTTCTACACGTATACTAGCACGTTACAAATAAGTGTTTCTCACGACAGTTAAATCAACAGTGCACATCATACACATTCAACAGTAATACATGAAGCCCATAAGTTCGGCCCAAACATCTAAGCCCGTAGCAGTGTGCAAGTCCAAATCAGAAGGAGTGTGTACGTGGTCTCGAGTCGAGATTAGAGATCTCGAGTCGAGACTGTGCGGTTTCGAGCCATTCATGCATTAGTCGAGACTAGACGGTCTCGAGTCGTGTGACAACCCTCACTAAATCAGGTATCCGTACGACTTAATTAATAATTAATTACTGCTTAATTACTGTGCTTGCTTGAACTTGTTAATAAACTGCTACTTGAATACTGATACATGTACTTACTTGCATCATACTTTACTTGCTGTCACTACATTATTTACATGCCGAACCTTAGTGACAAACATGATGCACAAAAGCACAGTAGCACTATAAACGGATAACCTATTG
Source organism: Helianthus tuberosus (assembly GCA_030545235.1). Classification (NCBI taxonomy): domain Eukaryota; kingdom Viridiplantae; phylum Streptophyta; class Magnoliopsida; order Asterales; family Asteraceae; genus Helianthus; species Helianthus tuberosus. The sequence continues at coordinate 137,511,197 of CM060372.1, forward strand.
AACATGCTGATAAGCCAGCATCAGGCAGACACTGCCTCTAAGGCCTGTATGAGCCAGAAATATTTTTTCTATACATTCTACAAATTCATAATACTTCATCCGCTAAATTGCTAGATAATAGCAACACAAATCCTTTTTCTATACATTCTACAAATTCATAATACTTAACAAAGAAATTCATTAGTTGATAACGCCAAAGGGTGACATCTTCACCGTTTGACCCGTTAAGTCTAAATGTCTGTTTTATCCTTATGGGATGTTAGTTATTCGTCATGCCATCCATGTAACTTAATACTTTGTTAACTTGCAACCAAAATTACCATAATACCCTTTTATCCCTTTTTAACCATCAAACTTAGTTTCTTGTCATGAACACATGTTTCGACCCGTATCAAAACTTGTCAGAACTTCATACCTCATTTATAAACTTATCATATTCATAATCTATAAAATGAATAGGTATTCTACAAGGAGGGTGTAAGCTTAACTTACATTTCATAATCTATAAAATGTATGATTCCAAACATTATTAACATAAGTAAATCATCAATTTACATTACATCATCTAAAACCCACTTCATAACTACTTGTTAATCACTTACAAGTGATCTAATCTTAAGTTCTTCATAATTTCATCATACTTTTGATATGTGTACTACCTTCTAAGCATAGTGTACAACTAGTTTATGCATATCCTTCAAATCTCATACATAATTCATCAATTTCTTCCTTCTAATCAACATGAATCATACATGCATAAACATCAAACATACTAGTATCATATTTCATTCAATTCCTCTAACAAGAATCCATCATACAAATCAAAATACATCAACATTCAACAAGAATTAGACATGGATGATGATTCAAATCATCATTCTCACCATAACTAATGGGTTTCACCCTTAAACATCAAATTAACCTAATTCATGCATAATCCATGTTTCAAATGATGATTCTAATACATACTCATACTCAATTTCATACAAATTCGTGATTTACAACAAAACCCGCTTCATGCATAATCACCAAACTAACTTATAAGACATACCTTGCGATCCCCTTGTGAAGGTGATCATTAATCTATGCTCGGTTATGAATTTAAGCTTCATTTTGCCTTTCAATTTGATGAAAAGGATGAAGTTAGGGTTCTTGGCTCCATGGGAGCTTCCTGCTCATTCTCGAACACACGATGTGTGTGTTTGTGTGTGAGAGTTTTGTTATTTAGTAACTTAACTTTCATCTTGTTCCATTTGGCCCCTCATGTTTGTCACTTAACATGAATTGCACTACTTTAGTCATTTAAGACTTTTAACCACACACTTAACTAGGTTAAATAGCCTAGTTAGTTATTTCATACTAAGTCATATAGGAACATACGACAAATATAAACATTCGGGTTTTTGGGGTGTTACAGATTCAGCAACAGATGCGGGACTACGGTTTGCAATTTCTTACTTCACCTATTTTTGTTGATAACGAGGCAGCTATAAACATAACAAAGAATCCGGTACATCACGCTAAAACCAAACATATAGAAATTCGTCATCACTTCATACGCGATTGTTTTGAAAAGAAGTTGATACGAATTGACAAAATCCACACCGACGAACAAAAGGCAGATTTACATACCAAGGCTTTCGATAAAGCTCGTTTTCAATATTTTTAAAACTAAATGGTATGAAATTGTTGTCGGATGCGGAGAAAATCATTGGCGTTGATGAGGAAACCGAGGCAGATGATGTTGAAAAGCAGACTGCTTTGGTTTGTCGTATTTTTAGTTGTTTTCGTATTTAGGGGGAGATAGATTATATTTTCAGAAAATACAAAAACAATAAAAAATGCAAAAATCCAAAAACATGTGATACTTTCAAAATACAAAAACAATATAAAACCCAAAAAGAGTTTGTGTAAAAAGGGGAAATGATAGTACATCAGCTAGATAGTTACGGTATGCTAAAGATATGTAATGTTTTAAAGCGTCAAGCAGTCTTGCTGATGATATGCCGATAGGTTTTTGCACACTTAGTAAATTTTTCGTGATATAAACCTAAATCACAACTTGCTTATTTCGTGGGGAACATCTCCAGGATATATAGGTAACCCCTGAAATCTTGTTTGAAGGGCTTTCTATTTCTGACATACTAGGTCTTTGTGCGTGATGATATCTGGGGTATTATACCGGGACTTCTGATTTTGCGGAAGCAATAGGCTAGTCCTCGTATAATACTCTGCACTGCTTTTATCATAAAGCCTACCCTCAGCATAAAAAATGATGAAACATTGCAAAATGCTAATCATGTGCTGTTGAAGAAAAGATCCCCAAACGGGACACACTGAAAGTCGAGCCATCATCTCTTTGTCTGAACGGAAGTTCTAACCCGAGCTCTCATGGCCTCGCATTACCCGTTTACAGATATCATTAGTGTACATTCACCTGTAAGACTGAATATAGGAGCCTGGATACGAGAGTATATTCTGAGGTGGGACACGCGTATAACTTAAGTTCTTAAAACATTATATCGTATCCTGATTAGTTGAAATTTGTGTAAAAATTTAAGAGGACCAGTATATCGGCAATCTAAGCGAATTTTTTAATTCTTAGTGTGTAATCAGCTCAACGGTACTTGTAACTTGTCGACAGCTGATATGATCCCCTAACACACTCAACAAAAATATGTTTGTAAATAGCTACATTTACTGCATTTACTTTCATTTCAGCGTTTAATTTCAAAATCCCAAAAAGATTTCATTGTTTTCTAGTTTAAACTTTCTTAAAATTCCAAAAAGAGTTTACATTTCTGCTTTAAGTTTTGCGACAAACTGAGGTGGAAAGTGGATCTTCAGATTCTGAGAAGTGAAGAGGAGCAGGAAAGTTTCTGAACTGGACAACTGGGTTGGGAGCTAATCTTGAAAAATCTTGAGAAATTCAAAAGTCAAATCAAGTTCATTAATTTGATACTTGATCATTTTTTTCATGAAAATGTGTTTGAAAAGTTTGAACAAAATGTCAGTTTGTTTCGTATCGGGTCAACCAAGGTCATTAATTTGAACTTGGTAGACAAATTAAGTGCCTAGCGTCATTAACTTGGACCTAGATACTTAAGTGGATCTCTAAATCTGGACAAATCTGATAAAACGACACAAAGTCAAAAGGTCAAAGCACTTAAGTCAAAAAGTCAACGAGATGTGTTTGGATCGGGCGGCAATCCGATCGGATGGCCATCCGATAGTTGGTCACCCTATAAATAGATGGTCAATGGCAACAGTCAAACCTTTACTCGTTCGAGTGACCATCCGATTCTCTCAAACACTCTCACATTTCTGATCTTGATTTCTCAATCTTTCCTTCCACACTACATTGGTTTGTTGGCACACTCAACTCTCACAATGGGAAAGGTAAGATTTCAAATTTTAAGTGTTAAATTTGATGTGTTTGATGACTGTTCTTGATGTGGCGACTGTTCGGACCAAGAACCTTAGATCTAGGCATTTCTAGGATATTTTGATAGAATCCAAGCATAGGGTTTTGTTCACGAGTCTTAGATCTATAGGTTTACCGTCTCAATTTGTGTTTAAACATGTTAAAATCCTTAGGTTTGATGATTGAAGGTGTCGGCTTTTGGTATTGTTTTTGTTAAATTAAACCCAGATTAAGCCGAATTAGAAAGAGATGAACATAGGGTTTTGATCGTAGAAGAATTCTCTACATAGATCTGTGTTCAATTTGATGTTCAACTTAAAAATTTTTTTGGTGTTCATTCCACATTCAAACTGTTCTTCAATGTTCAGGGATCGAGTGGCAACTCGATCGGGTGGCAATCCGATCGAGTAGGCATCCGATCCAATGCATCTTAGTGTTTGAATATTTTTTCTAAGTGTTTGCCTCGATGTTTGTGCATTTACTTGTTAAACAGTTTTTTTTGGAAATAATGGCAACTCGATCGGGTGGCAATCCGTTCCAAAGCACTTGCATTTACTGATCATGTGTCTGTCAAGTTGATCTAGTGGCAACTCGATCAGGTGGCAATCCAATCGGGTGGCCATCCGATCCTTATCATTATGTTTTGAAATGTTCAATGTGCGTACCTTGTCAAAAATCGAGTGGCAACTCAATCTGGTGGCAATCCAATCGGGTGGCCATCCGATCCTCATCACAAAATGACAAAATTCAAACTGTTTCAAATTTGTCAAGAATCGAGTGACAATCCGATCGGGTGGTCATCCGATCCATGGCATTCACTCTCAAAAGTTGACTTGCCAAAGGTGTTATCGTGCTTGTCACAGGGATTGAGTGACAATCCGATCGGATGGCAATCCGATCGGATGGCCACCTGATCCACAAACACGTGACTTGACTGTTTATTCATATATGAGTGATGGTTCACTCGATCCACAAACACATGACTTGACTGTTTGTTTGTTCATCCGATCCTCAGTGCTATATAGAGTGTGACATCCCAGAGTTAGAAATTTTTTTGAAATTTTCAAATTTTAATACTTGTGTACTTATGTCTCAAAATCTATGCAAATGATAACATCGTTTATTCTTACAGGGAAGAGCATCAGATTGGGATAAATCTCACAACATTTATTGTTTGTTGGACGCACATTATACAGATAATACTCCATTTAAAGTAATAGCAAAGTTTCTGAGAGAGAGCAAGATTCATAAGGCTTTAACCGATACTACTATTGTATATGAATCACATGTTAGGAGATTTTGGAGTTCGGTAAGGTGTGAGGAAAAGGAAAAGATGATCTATTCTGCTATTAGAAAGAAAGACGAGAATGGTCAAGACGTGGATTTAGAGAATAAGTTTAATGTTGGTGATTTAAGACGTGTTTTGGAGATAGGAGACAGTGATGATGAGCCTACCATTATTCCTGAACGATTGTGCAAAGGTTTATGGTGCAGAATGGGATTTACAGGTCACTTGAACGGAAAAATGCTTAAGACGATGTTCAGTAAGCCTTATAAGTTCATGATCCACTGTGTAGTACATGCTTTATCTCATAGGAAGGGAGCCTACGACGAAACTTCTGATTATATCATGAACATTATCACTTGTCTGGTGTTGAACAAGCTATATAATGTATCACAAGTGATATTTGACCATTTAGTAGACAATGTAGGAGCTGGAAGTGGAAAGTACATCATGTATCCTAGGTTCATCCAGATGATGATTGATGATCAATTCAAAGACCTTCAAAAGGATGATGATGATATTCTAGGTTTACGAAATATGACAACTGATACAATAAGCAGATTAGCTAAAGGTTCTGAACCATGAACAAGGAGAATGATATGAAGGATTGACAATCCAGCTTATGTTGCTCCTGAGAATGACGCATGGAGACATGAAAATAGTAACTCAGAGAATGAAGATGACAAGATGAGGGAAATGGTTGAGAAAAAGCTTCGTTATTGGTTTGCAAAGGACGGGAAGAGAAAGAGAACTCCAAAGACGTCCCCAGCTGTATCTACACCGAAGAAAGTGTCAACACCGAAGATAGTTGTTAAGGGTATAGTGAAAGGGGGAGTCATAAGAGAAGATAGATCTTTTAATTGTTATATTATTCTAATGAATGCTTCAATTCTTGTTTTGTAGGGCCTTCAGTTGAACCACAACAAAAGTTGGTGGATGATCCAGTGTTAGATCCATCAAGCATTCCTCAAGAAGGTGTTGAATTGGCTAAAGTTACATTTGAACAATACATTCAACATACTGAAGCTGCTATAAAGAGTGTTCAAGTTGAAAGTGTGAAAGAGAAGCAATCTGAAAGTGTTAAACAAACGGAGCCTAAGGGTGTTGCTCACACTGATTCTAGTGATGATACTGACGATGAGTCTACTGAAACGGAGCCTGAGATTGATATGGCAATGGTTGGTCGTGGAAAAGTTCAGTTGAAGAAAAAGTCACAGAAAAAGAAGAAAATATCCGATGAAGAGGATTCTACATATACACCAACTGCTGATGAGAAAAAGAAGTTGAGAATAAAGGGTAAAGCAGTGCAAACAGGCGTCATTCCAAGGAATGTGAGAGCAAAGAAAGGTGGTGCTATGTTGCCTGAAAGTCAAAGTGGAAAGAGTGTGAAGTATGTTGCAACTTCTAAAGATTCTGAAGCTGAAAAAGAACAACATGTTCCTAAAGAACCAGAATGTCAATGATTATGTTGAAGTTAGGGTATCTACACCTCCACCACCATCACCTCCAAAAGATCAACATATTCCAGAAAGCGGTGAATCTTCATGACCCAAGAATACAGTTCTTCCTGATATGTTTGAAGGTTTTCCTAACATTCGAGGTGAACTCAAAGATGATTTTATTCTTGGTGATGAATTTGATATGTTTCATGATGCGTCGGTCAAAGCTTTGGAGAAGAAAGTAAGTATACTTGAGAAAGTGAAAGCTAAAGCTGAAGCTGATCATGATGAGCTTAAGAAACAAGTTGAAGAGTTAATGAAAGTGAATGAGGAAATTAAGACTGTTATGATCAAACAAGCAAAGAAAATAAAGCACATGGAAGGAGATGTTAAAGACAATGCAAAGTTGTTTGATGTTCTACAATCAGAAATTTTAGAACTGCATGTGAAGAATGTGAAGTTGAATGATATAAACAAGACGCTAAATCAGTTGACAAGTGAACTGCATGAAGCATCGGCCAATGAATTCAACACGATGAAGCTTGAGATGGAAGCTATGAAGGCTGACAAAGCAATAAAGGATGAATAACTCTCAATGTTATATACCGTGGTGGAAAGTCATTTGGGGATCGACGTTCATTCTATCTACAACAACATTGAAATCAAAAGAGCCGAAGAGCGAAGGATTGCAAGAGAAAGAGAGTTGGCTTAAGAAGCAACTCAGAAGAAGAAATGATTAGTTGTTGATACAGAAGAAATCCTTGGTTCGTCAAGTCAAGTTGATGTTGATATGGTTGATACTGAAGCAGATCCTAAGGGTTTTGTGCTCATTGGTGAGTCTTCTCCTCTATCTTACAACTATGAAGACATCATTTGCCTTGTTAAAGTTGAACAAAGAAAAAGGAAGGCGAAAGATCCAGAAGTGCTATTATTACGATGGAAAGAAAAAGAGAATGTAAAAGAAGAAGAAGAGGAAAAGGATGATGAGATGGATTACTGGATGGATCAGATTAAAAATTACGATCCTTTGAATGACAAAGATGATGATGAAGACCAAGGCTCGTCTGGGTTACTAATTGTGAATCCCTCATTTCAACAGAAGATTGATGATCTTATGAATGACGAAATCAATGAACAAGAGGAGGATCAACATCAAGAGTCTTCATCTTCAGGAAAACAACATGCCGATCAGGTATTCCTCACACAACCAACTGTTATTCACTTACATGCTCGGGTTGAGGGGGAGCTAGAGGTACCTAGGTCAAGGGCTGAAATGTTAGAAGAGTTGGGTTTAGACGATGGCAGATTTAAGTTTGATATAGAAGATGAGATACCTTCGTCGCCCGAAAGAGAATATGAGTTTAAATACGCTCAGGAAGCTGATAAATATAATGATGTGATTGTTGAGGAAGCATTTGATTCGTCTGATGAAGAAACGGATTTTCATTATGCTGGTGTTGATGAAACGTTCCCTTCACTTGCTGAAATGTTTAAAGATCAGAATGAAGACGAAGTCAGAAGGAAGATTGTGGAGAAAATATCAACTGAAGGTGTACCGAGAACCATTCCACGAGAAAATCTTGTTGAAGAAAGGAAGAAGTGTTTTAAGGTGATGCCTTAAGAAAGAAAGTTTATAAGACCGCTACAGTACTTTACGCATGATGCTAATATTTCATGGGGTGATATATTATCTTGGGGCTATCTGGAAGATCTTCAAGTATATGCTATAAGACGGGAGCAAGGGGTTCAATATTTTGATTTCTTGTCAGATATAAAGACCCTCCCATGGTGGGATGTTGATGAATTAGTCCAAACAAAGAACATCAAGCAGTTTTATTATGGTTCGGATGTAAAACATCAAGACCAACACTTGTGGGATTTTGTAAAGTAACAAGCAAAGTCAAGATATCCAGATTGGAAGCCTCAGTATCCAAAGCAGATTGTTACTATCTTGGAGAATGGTGAGAAAGATATTACTTTGGATGTCAAGCTGCCGAGGTGTTTAAAGAATATGCCGCTACGTGCAATGGAAAACGATTTTTATGAAGATTTTCAAGGATGGTTATATAATGAAAGCACAGCGGAAGCGGTGATATCCTTATTTGACAAGTCCACTAGTATGTCAAGAAGGATAAGTGTGTTGGATCCTATGTGGCTTGTGAACTGTTCGAAGAAGGATATAGATTGTTTGTTTTACAACAAGATTGTGTACGAGATGCATGATAAAGTTCAAGCGATGCAGTATCAGAAGATAGTGGATGTGTGCTTTGCTAAAGACATCAACTCCGACATGTATTGGAAGTCTAATTGGAGAGATTTGGAGATTGATGAATTCTTGAAGAAGTACAAGCGCGAACAGAGATTCAAGGCTATTGCTGAAAAAGCTGCAAGGCTTGGAAGGTATAAACTGATGAGACCACCTCCAACGGACCAGACACCTATTGAGAAAGAGGAAAACAAGATCCCACGCTGGGATAGGAAGCGTGACGGTGATCCAGAGTACCGAAAGTGGTGGAATAATGTTGGAAGGCCACTCAGAAGAAAGATGCTTGAAGAGAAGGCAGAGGGCTAAAGAGAGAAGGCACAACAGGAAGACCGAATAAAGACTATGCTGGAAGGAACTACAGCTACATCTAAGCGGGAGTCTGTTAGTTCATATGTCTGTAGCTTCCGTCAGCATTGAGTCTTATTTTGTACTGTGTATGTCTTTTTGTATATGTATGTAAATGTTTGCATGTTTGTGTAAAAGCAACATAGGGATTGGTGCGATATTGTAAAAGTGTATCCGACGGACGACAAGATGTCATCCGATCGGATGGCCATCCGATCGGATCACCATCCGATCGGGTGACACTTTCCCTGATGTTTGCCTATAAATAGCAAGCTATGACTTGTCATTTAAAACTTTTTGGCTGAACTTGTAAGGAACCTCTGCCAGTCTGAGATTCTACTGGTGCTATTGTACTTTCACAATCATTCTAATAGAAATCAGATGAGATTAAATGTTGAATATGTTGTTGTTGATTATGTGACACGATCAAGGGATTCCGTACCTTGATCCTGAACAATCCAACCACGTTCCAAACGAATAGATCCTGATCAACACGACCTAACAAATTTGTATAAAAGTTATAGGCATAAGCTTTTGTAGGTCTAATGCCTACGAACGGGTCACATGCATAAATTTATTTACCAAAGCGTAAAATCTCGGGATAACGAGTTCTTTATGTTAAACCCACCACAAAATAGATGTGGTGGAATATAAGTAGTAAATTAGTACGGGAATGCGAAGGGTGAGAGAAAAGAGCTAGTTCAGACTAAATTGCTTAAATCGACTAAACGGGTCAAAACGGATCTATGCGCATAGCTTGCGTACTAGTTGCATAATTCATAAAAATTATGAACCCGAGCTAAAGATTTTGTGTTAAATATATTGGAACTTGTATTTTGATTAGTTAGAAACAAGTTGGTGGTTTTAAACCTAAATGGGTCAAAAGTCTTAGTAAACCAATTTCAAGCCGAGGGCTTGAAATCCTATATTTTATAAATTCAGATGTCAGGTTATAACTCCATATGATGGGGAATCAAATTACAAACACGTAGGAAAAAGAATCGGGTAAAACGGACATCTAGATTAAAAGTTATGGCATTTATAAGTTCGAAAATTGGTTAAAAACGGAGCTGGGCATTGCAGCAGCAAGTAACCAACCTTTCTGTCAAAAAGGGGGTATGGCATTGCGTGACCACAACTCAGGAACACCGTCGCGTAGCGCGACAGGTGTCGCTGCCAGCGACAATTATGCACTCAGTCTCTCGATGTGACTTCTGTGCTTGTAATCATTATACAAACTCTAAACAGTTCAGTTATCAATAAAACAATGTGATTTGATCCCAATATTTGTTTATTTATGTTTGACTTTTGCACGTTATGATTTTTGTTCAATTTCAAACTCTATATCGCTTTCTGAAAAGTTATACGCAAACTGATGCGTAACTTAATCAGTTTAACGTGAAAAACACTTCGGAACATCAACAAACACTTAACATACCTTAAATAACCTTTACATAAATTAGAAATAAGTTTTAAAAGGTTTGGTATGACAAAAACAAGTTTATTCGATCGCAGGGACTAATTTCGACAAACTGTGAAAGTATACCGATTCGTATAGTAACGAACAATCCGGAACTTGATCATAAGCTAAATAAACTTTGAGGGGTTCGGTGTGCAAAAATAAACTTATTGGTCAAACAGGGACTAAAAGGGTCAAAAAGTGCATAAGTTTGCATTTACTCGCATATCTTAAGTTCTGAACATATCCGGACATCCAAAACTTTTTGTAATCATTAAAGTATTTTATTTTAGTGTTTGGCATGCTAAATTTCCATTCTTCGTGTAATTTGGATCGTTTTTCGCATCCGTTCGTGTTTCGTCGTAATTAACCGAATAACGTGACCGTACGACCAAACGAACCGACATCTGAGATATTCTCAAGCATATTTCATGTCCCATATACTTTAAATTCATTGTAGTGCCTTGAAAATGGGTTAACGGGGTTTAAACACGTCGAAAATGGCTTAAACGAGCTGCAGGGACCATTTCTGTCAATTTTCGAAAGTTTCTGTCTGTGGGGAGTGCTAGCGTCGCGCGACCCCAAAGGGGGTGGTGGCGTGGCGGAACGCGAGCCCCTTGTTTTGACAGAAACTCCATTTTCAGCAACCAGTTTGAACTTCAGGGTCTTTTGTGCAACTTTTCAATACTATGGATTTGTTTTAGAGCATCCCATTGTATTAGAAACCATGTTCCACAAGTGTAGGGTCAAGATTTAACCTCCTAACACATGGAATGATCTCCTTGATCCAAACTTACTATAAATAGAAGTGCGTTTCTCATTCATTCCTCACACAAATTGAATCAATTTTGCTCTAAGTTGAAGCTAAGGCTTCATACCTGAGTATTTTGGTTCAATTCTTCCTTGCTTGGACCTTTTGTAAGTTTCTTTCATGCTTGTTTATGCTTTTAAAGCGTGAAAGTCAAACAGTGTTTGAATTTCTGCTTTGATCATGATTTGGGCAACACAAAGTTCGTTCGAAATTTACAACGTGAGCGTAATCACGATGGTTATAGTCCCTTGTGGCTATACCTACTGATTACCACGTTGCTTAGTCAAAGTGACGAGTCAAAGTTTCGGTCAAAATGCCATTTATGCGCATTTTATGACAGAACTATTTTAGGATATCAAAACACTTTGTTTTGATATCAAACTTGTTTTCTAACTTAGTTAAACATGTTTTAACATGTTTAACTCGTCACTTTTAGTCTAGTGCTTGTTTAGGGTCGTAAGTCAAGCGGTCTTGACAACCGCTTAGACTTTCGAACCCGACCCGTTTGGTCGATCATTAGGATCCGACCAAGCATGTATTATGACCATAGTTGTATAGGGAATAACCTTCCGAGGTTATACCTGATGGTCACTTAGTTTAATTAGTTGTATTATAGGTAGTTTATATGCCTTAGGAAAATGACCAAAATGCCCTTTTCATGCATAATTTGTAATTAAGCATATTTAACCTAACTTTTGTCACTTAAACTAATTATGAAACATATTTAAACATGTTAGGGCATATAATACTTGTCATAGGACTATTTAGGCGTCGCGAACGCGCATTCGCGTGAACGACGCATTAACGTAGCGTAAGCTACCTTAATGGGTCGTAACGGGTCGTAAGCACTTAGGTTAGGTTTCGATTTAGTATGTATGCTTTGTTAAACCATATCATATGCGTTCCAATACTCATTTGGTTTACTTAACCTCATTCTATCTGATCTTCCGATTTAGGTCCGGTTTATTAATATAGTTATCTATATTAGGTGTCGTTTGATTCCGTGATCCCTCTAGCGTTACTTGGTTGTTATTTCAAGACTATTGAGCTATATCAAGTGAGTACATAGTCCCCTCTTTTGCCGTTTTCAAATATTTTGGGGTGATTCACATGTGCCTACTTGTTACTTTCGTGCTTTTCATGCTTTTATGACATATACATGCTATGTTCATTAGTACGCATATAGTACGTGATTTCAATTGCCATTTGCTATGTATGTTGACTGAGCATGCTAGCACATTGATTTCATACTTTACATTTCTGCTGCATATGTTTACTCAGCATATGGGCACAATTGATTTACATTACATTTCTGTTGCATATGTTTACTCAACATATGGACACATTGATTTACATGACATTTCTGCTTCGTATGTTTACTTAGCATACTTAGTACATTATTTTCATATAACATGCTTACATTAGGTTTGTTTAGCAGAACTAAAATACGTTCATTAACATTGATCACGCCGCTCGGAAGTATGTAGTGGTACCATATGAATTGACCACTCCCATTCCTGGAATCCTAGGGTTGTTTGGACGTAAGGAATGACAGAATCCGAAAACATTTTATTAAACCTTTGATTTGTTTAAAGGTTTATTCTACAGTCTCAAGGCTTAAATGTATGCGTTTAACATTACCACATAAATGTTTGTATCAGTAAAGCATGGATTTTGCAAAATATAACTTTTGATTTAAACTATGATTTATATCAAATACATTGTTTTGTACATTTTACCTATGGGGTTGAGTAAATACTTTTATTCACCATACATACATTTGATTATACATTAACATTATACATATGGTTTGAGTAGTTATTTTATACTTGCCATACATAACATTTGATTATACGAGACATGATTTACATTTGACATTGTTTACACATAAACATTTTGACATTTGGTTTAAACAAGACATTTTTGATGGTTATTTGGTAAGTGATTTAAATAACGAGGCGTGTGTATATGACAAAAGCATGGTGGATACGCCGCTGGTACTTCCTATATATAAGTGCTTTTATGATATTACATATCGTAGCGTTATCTAAACCACTTCAATTTATACAAAGACATGATACATTATTTACAAGACAATGTTTTACAAAAGACATAAATTATACAAATTCATTTTCAAATGGTTATTTATTTAATCATACAATATTCTTTTATATATCATCTGATCTTCTTACTGATTTTCGTATGATTTATACAAGAAAACATTTTTATGAGATTCATGACTACTTTTTGTTAAACATTTCTTTTAACTTACAAGTTATGAATCCCATCTACTAAGAACCTATGTATCTCACATGCATTTTTATGCTAACGTACCTATTTTCACATGTGTTTTCAGGAGCTGATGCATAGGGTTGATCGTGATACACTTAGGCGGACTCGGGCCTTAGTGACAATAAAAGATGCAAGAATAGTTTAATTTATGTTATGTTTTTCCTTGTTTTAAGACAATGTAATCGATATTAATAAATAAAACACAATTTTAAATACCATGGTTATGAAATAATAATTCTGTTGCTCCACTCCCCGATGTTTTCGCCGCGGTTTGTTGTTTTACGCGGTCGGGGTGTGACAGAAGAGTTGGTATCAGAGCCAATGGTTATAGGGAATTAGGTTATTAGTAATGCTTTGACCTAGACTATAACTTTTCTAGGACCCCAACACAAGTTATCTTGTGTTTAAATCTTAAAACATTACCGTCACCTATCTTTAGGTGATTACCAAAACAAGAACACAATTTACCAAAACTATTTTTTTTGAAAATCAATCATCTATTCGTAGATGATTTGTTATAAGGTTTTGAACCCTCTAAGTTTTCAAAATCTCGTTAAAGTTTGGGTCTAAATAATGTGAACACGTGCAATCTGGAAGGGTAGATGCCTATATCTCGAGTTTTCTGTCTAGGCTAGAGTGTTCGTACAAATCCACATAATCAGACCAGTCACTCTTACCTGGGAACTCTTGGGGTGAGTGTCCACTTATAGGCTAAAGCATGTCTTCGCAATACATTATTATGACCCATTTACTGTCACACCCCGACCATGTCGAACATACAAAACGTGGCGGAAACGTCGGGGAGTGTTGTAACAGAATTAATTGTTTCAAATCCATGGCAATTAAAGTTTCGTTTTATTAATCAAACACGAGAGTTACATTGTTTTAAACAAGAAACAAATAGTATATAACAAAAATTAACTAGTTCTTGTCTCGTTTTAAGTCACTAAGGCACATGTCCGCCTAAGTATGTCTTGATAAGTCCTATGCATCATCTCCTGAAAACACATGTGAAAATAGGTACGTCAGCATAAAAATGCCTGTGAGATACATAGGTTTTGTGAAAACAGAATTCATGACTTATGTTTGAGAAAATGTTTAGTCATGAACCTTGTAATTTGCTTTGTCTTGTAAATCATTTGAAAAACGATAAGATCAGATGATATGTATAAATAAATGTCAGGTTAAATGAATAACCATAAAAAAATGTGTTTGTATAAGATAAGTTGTTTGTAAATCAATGTCTTGTGAAAAGTATGATATTTGTATAAAATGTTATATGTCTCAAACTGAAATGATTCAAATAACGCTATGATATGTAATACCATACAAACACTTATATATAGGAAGTACCAGCAGCGTATCCACCATGCTTGTATCATATTACACACGCATCGTTACTTAATCACTTAATCAAACCAAACCACCAAAGTAATGTTTAACAATTGTAGAAATGTTTATGTAATGTCAAATGTCTATTGTCAAATGTAAATCCTGTCAACAGATACAAATGGTTCACACGGTTCAATAGTTACAAGCGGTTCATATAATCAAACGGTTACGACAGTTCACATAGTCAAAAGGTTACAACGGTTCAAAATGTAGTATAATGTGTTCACATGCTGGATGAGCATATGCAACAGAAATGCAATGTAAAACAATGTACTAAGCATGCACACAATGGACATACATAGCATAAAATGTAATGTAGAACGATGTACTAAGTACGCACACAATGGGCATACATAGCATAAAATGTAATGCAGAACGATGTACTAAGTACGCACACAATGGGCATACATAGCATGAACACAATGAAATCATGTACTATAATGTACTAACGAACATAGCAGGTATATGATGTGAAAACATGGAAAGCATGAAAGTAACAAGTAGGCACATGTGTTCCACCCCAAAACGTTTGGAAAACAGTAAAAGAGGGGTCTATGTACTCACTTGAGATTGCTCAGAAGTCCTAAGATAACCACCAAGCAATGCTAGAGATCACGGAATCAAACGGCACCTAATATAGGTAACTACATTAATAAACCGGACCTAGATCGGAAGATCGGATAGAATGAGGGTTCGTAAACCAAACGAGTATGGGAACTCGTGTAATATGGTTTAACAAAGCCTACATACTAAATGAAACTTAACCTAAGTGTTTGTGACCCATTACGACCCGTTTAGGTAGCTTATGCTACTTTAACGCGTCGTGCGCGCAAAAGTGCACTCGAGACGTCTAACTAGCCCTATGACAAGTGTTATATGCCTAAACATGTTACATAATCAGTTATGTGGCAAAAGTTTAGGTTACATATGCTTAATTACCAATTATACATGAAAAGGGTATTCTGGTAATTTACCTAAGGCATATAAACTACCTATCATACAACTACTCAAACGATGTGACCATAGGGTATAACCTCGTAAGGTTATTCCCTATACACTATGGTCACCTAATGTATTTGGTCGGATCCTAATGATCGACCAAATGGGTCGGGTTCGAAGGTATAAGCGATTTATTAGATCGCTTACCCTTACGACCCTAGACAACGTGGTAATCAGTAGGCATAGTCACAAGGGACTATAACCATCGTGATTACAATCATGTTGCGAAGATCAAATGAACTTCGCATTGACCATAAACTGGTCAACGCAGAAAGTCAAACAAAGTTTGACTTTCGGACTCGAAAAGCAATAAAAGAACGAAGGAATACTTACGAAGGGTCCCCGAATGCTAATCTAGATCAAAATAACTCAGGTATGAAACAATGGTTCCAACTTAGAGTCTTTTTGATCAGATTCTTGTGGGTTTGAAGCAAATGGGGGTGGGGTATTTATAGTTTTTGGGTAACCGTTAAGATCGTTTCATGGAAACCGTGCTCGAATTTTGTGCGTACACTTGTTGGAAAGTTATGGTGACTAAAAATGACCCTTAATGATCAGAATGGGCAATTGTGGGTATGTGGTTGTGGATTAAACAGCTGGAATCTGCTGACTGATCGTTCTTATCTGTTCTGGAAGCCTGATGTGGCCCGCTTCAGGATCAGACAAAGCTCAGGCGGGCCGCCTGGAGCTTCTGATCAGAAAACAAGTTTCCATTTTGACAGTTTCAGTCCCTGTTGTGTTTTAAGGCCATTCCCGATACTTCTAAGGCCAGTATGGCCAACTTTAAGGCCCTAAAATGA
This sequence comes from Helianthus tuberosus, assembly GCA_030545235.1. NCBI lineage: Eukaryota > Viridiplantae > Streptophyta > Magnoliopsida > Asterales > Asteraceae > Helianthus > Helianthus tuberosus. The sequence goes on from CM060372.1 coordinate 137,527,709, forward strand.
TGCCTAAACATTGTGAACATGAAACATGCTCAAAAATATGTCGGATGTCAGTTCGTTTGGTTGTACAAACGCGATGTTCGCTTAATTACGACGGAATGCGCATAAGCGCGAAAAACGATCCAAAATGCGTGACGAATGGATTTTTCTTATGCCAAACACTAAAATAAAATGTTTTAGTGCTTACATAAATTTTTGGATGTCCGGATGTATTCAGAACGTAAGTTATGCGCGAAAGTGCAAACTTGTGCACTTTTTGACGCTTTTAGTCCCTGAATGACCCAAAAGTTTATTTTAGCACACCGAACCCCTCAAAGCCTATTTCTAAGCTATGTGAAGGATATTTATGGTATGTTTAACTTATGGTCATGTTCCGGAATGTTCGTTACAGTTCAAATCGGCATACTTTCGCAGTTTGTCAAATTTAGTCCCTGTAAGCGAATAAACTAGATTTTGCCGTACCAAAGCCTTCAAAACTTATTTCTAAGTTATGTAAATGTTACTTAAGGTATGTTAAGCCTATTTCACTATTTCGGAGTGTTCGTTGCGTTAAACTGGTTATATTTACGCCTCAGTGCGCGTATAACCTTCCAGAAAGCGATTTAGAGCTTGAAATCGAACAAGAATTGATATGTGCAAATGATGCACATATTTATACAGATCCCAAGTATGAAATACAATATTTCATTGGCTTGGAAGTTGTTTGATGGTCGCAGTGACACAGGTGTCACAGTCTCCCCTACTTTAGGAAATTTCGTCCCGAAATTTATTCGTAGGAGTCTATTTGTGACTTTGTGTCAATTAACCACCAGAGATATGTAAGGCATAATCCTGTCATTTCCTTAACGGACATTCTTCAGAACGAAAATGAACAGACGGAGTCATTTTCCTCAACGAGTATTCTTCAGAAGCGGAAATGAAGGAATAAACAAACGGGGATTCATTTCCTCAACGGGAAATCTTCAGAAACGTAAAATGAACTTACGGAGTCATTTTCAACGGGTGCTTCATCAGAAATGGAAATGAAAAGGAGAAACAAACGGATATTCATTTCCTCAACGGACAAATCTTCAGAAACGAAAATGAACAACGGAGTCATTTTCAACGGGTGCTTCCTCAGAAATGGAAATGAAAATGATAGACAAACGGATATCCATTTCCTCAACGGACAATCTTCAGAAACGAAAATGAACAAACGGAGTCATTTTCAACGGGTGCTTCATCAGAAATGGAAATGAAAAAGGGATAGTCAAACGGATATTCATTTCCTCAACGGGCAAATCTTTAGAAACGAAAATGAACAAACGGAGTCATTTTCAACGGGTGCTTCATCAGAAATGGAAATGAAAAGGAGAAACAAACGGATATTCATTTCCTCAACGGAAAAATCTTCAGAAACGAAAATGAACAGCGGAGTCATTTTCAACGGGTGCTTCCTCAGAAATGGAAATGAAAATGATAGACAAACGGATATCCATTTCCTCGACGGACAATCTTCAGAAATGAAAATGAACAAACGGAGTCATTTTCAACGGGTGCTTCATCAGAAATGGAAATGAAAAAGGGATAGTCAAATGGATATTCATTTCCTCAATGGGAAAATCTTTAGAAACGAAAATGAACAAACGGAGTCATTTTCAACGGGTGCTTCATCAGAAATGGAAATGAAAAAGGGATAGTCAAACAGATATTCATTTCCTCAACGGGCAAATCTTTAGAAACGAAAATGAACAAACGGAGTCATTTTCAACGGGTGCTTCATCAGAAATGGAAATGAAAAGGAGAAACAAGCGGATATTCATTTCCTCAACGGACAAATCTTCAGAAACGAAAATGAACAGCGGAGTCATTTTCAACGGGTGCTTCCTCAGAAATGGAAATGAAAATGATAGACAAACGGATATCCATAAAAACAATGACGAACTGATCCAAATAAGGTTTGCAGACCCTATTCATTAAGTCCATGAAAACAGCAGGAGCATTAGTCAAACCGAATGGCATGACTGTGAATTCGTAATGTCCATAACGAGTACGGAATGCTGTCTTCGGAATGTCTTCTTCTTGCACCCGAAGTTGATGATACCCGGAACGCAGATCGATCTTCGAAAAATAAGAAGCACCTTGTAACTGATCAAAGAGGTCGTCTATGCGAGGTAGAGGATATCGATTTTTGATGGTAAGCTTGTTAAGCTCACGATAATCGATACACATCCTAAAGGATCCATCCTTCTTCTTGACAAAAAGAACGGGAGCACCCCACGGTGAAAAGCTGGGACGGATAAAACCTTTGTCAGAGAGCTCCTGAAGCTGTTTAGACAACTCTTGCATCTCAGACGGTGCAAGACGATATGGAGCTCTGGCAATGGGATTTGCACCAGGTACGAGATCAATGCGGAACTCGACTTGGCGTGCTGGAGGTAGACCAGGTAATTCTTCAGGGAACACTTCAGAATAATCCCGAACGACAGGAATATCCGAAATAGACTTACCCTTGCCTTTATCTTCTGTAACATGTGCTAAGAAAGCCACATAGTTCTTCTGCAGATACTTCCGAGCTTTAAAACAAGACATGAGTTTGAGACCACCGGTAGGCTTCTCACCTTGAACTTGCAGGATCTCGCCTGTCGAAAGTGGCACACGAACAATCTTCTTAGAACAAACTATCTCTGCGTGATGCTTGGATAACCAATCCATTCCCACAATAACGTCGAAGCTTCCAAGTTGCATAGGCGCGAGGTCAATAGGAAAAAGATGGTCGTTAAGATTCAACTGGCAGTTGCGAAGAACAGAATCAAGAATAATGGGTTCACCACTAGCAACCTCTACTGTCAAAGATTTGCCTAGTTTCGTTCTAGACACTCGAAGCATTTGCTCAAAAGACAAAGACACGAAACTCTTATCGGCACCGGAATCGAAAAGAACAGATGCAGGCTGATTATTAATAAAGAACGTACCGTTCACCACATTATCGTCAGCCTGTGCCTCTTGGGCATTCATGTTAAAAACTCGGCCTCGAGCCGGAGCCTGATTCTGGTTCTGGTTCGCCAGCCTTGGGCACCGATTTCTATAGTGGGTCAGATCCCCACAATTGTAACAAGCACCCGGTGGGTATTGTGGTCGTGCAGCTTGACCCTGTTGTGGAGCAGGAGGCTGAGCAACTTGTTGAGCCGGGTTCTGAACCGCGGGATTCTGAGCAGACCGACAAACATTGGCAAGATGGCCTGATTTCCCACAGTTAGTACAGAAACGGCATGGAAGTTGCGGCTGGTGGTGACTGTTGCATCTATTGCATAAAGGTGCATTCCCTGTATAGGGTTTCTTTGCTGGAAACTGTGCGGGTTGGTTGGGAGCTGCCTGATTAGCTTGAGCAGTGATAGCAAAATTTTGGGAAGCCTTACGCTTCCTTGACCTTTTCGAAGAACCAGAGTTCTTTCCATTCAAGTTTTGACCTTTCTTGCTATCTTCCTTGTCAGCCGATTGCTTCTTGCCCTTGTCACCCTTCCGGTGTAACTTGTTCTTCCTGATCTGCGACTCAGTCAATGTCGCAGATAACTCGATCGCCTGACGAAGTGTGGCAGGGTTACTACCAGTAAGAATGTCTTGTACCGAGTCAGGTAGGCCGTCGATGTATCTCTCGATAGCCTTGTCGAGTGGGGTGACCATTGTTGGGCAAAGCAGACTCAATTCTTCAAACCGATCAGTATAAGCCCTGTGCTCACCACTATCTTGCTTCAAAACATCAAACTCTTTCTCCAACGCTCGCTGTTCATGACGAGGACAGAATTCCCTCATCATAAGGGCTCTAAGTTCAGCCCATGTCTGTGCGAGAGCAACTTCTGCACCCCGGTCTCTCATAACCCCGTTCCACCATGTCAAAGCCCTCTTCTGAAATACACTCGAGGAGAACTCGACCTTGCGATTATCCGGACACTGCACATGGCGAAAAGTATTCTCTATGCTCTCGAACCACTGAAGAAGCCCAGTCGCTCCCTCAGAACCACTAAACTTGAGTGGTTTAGACTGATTAAAATCCTTGTATTTTCACGGACCATTGTTGTTGTTGTTGGCTTGTTGCCATTGAGCAAAGAGATTTGGGAACTGAGCAGCCATCTGCTGCGCAATAATTTCTGCCAGCTCGGCAGTAGCTATCTGGTTCTCGCGTCGAGGAGGCATTCTAAAAGAGGAAAACATGTAAAGGAACGAGTGAGATGATTGGATGAAAAGAATGAGATGAAACAAAATCAACAAAAGCAAAGATGGTGGTCATTCGTCCGTATCACAAAGCAAACAAACGACACACAGTGACTAATCAAAGTAAATGGGTCAAAAATAATGTATAATGAAGACATGCTCGCCTATAAGTGAACACTCATCCCAAGAATTCCCAGGTAAGCACAACTGGTCTCGCGTCTGGTTGAGATGTATACGAAGTGCTTGCAAAGACAGAAAACCCAGAATACAGGCATTCACCCTTCCAGTTTGCACATGTTCACATTATTTAAAACCCAAAACGTTTGACGGGATTTTTTTTTTTGAAAATTAGAAGGCACAAGGCCAAAAACCAATACTGAAAAGGGTTCAAAACCATATAACAGAGGGTTCAAAACCTTACAATTGAGGGTTCAAAACCTTGTAAAAATTTATTCAAAAACAGATGATTGTTTTTCAAAAATCGTTTCGGAAAAATTTTGGTTACTTGTTTTGTTAATCACCTAAGGATAGGTGATGTACATGTTTTAAGATCTAAACACAAGATAACTTGTGTTAGGTTCCTAGAAAAGTTATAGTCTAGGTCAAAGCATTACTAATAACCTAATTCCCTATAACCATTGGCTCTGATACCAACTCTTCTGTCACACCCCGACCGCGTATAACAACGGACCGCGGCGGAAACGCCGGGGAGTGAATCGCGACAGAATTAATTGTTTCATAACCATGGCACACAAAGTGTATTTTATTTATTAAACAAGGGTGTTACATTGTCTCGAAATAGTAAATTAAGAGTTCAGAACATAATTAAACATAGTCTATCATCTTTTAAAGTCTCTAAGGCACAGGTCCGCCCTAGTATCATGATCAATCATCCTATGGAAAAGCACCTGAAAACACATGTGAAAATAGGTACGTCAGCATAAAAATGCCTGTGAGATACATAGGTTTTGTGAAAATAAGATTCATGACTTATGTTTGAGAAAATGTTTAGTCATGAACCTTGTTATTTGCTTTGTCTTGTAAATCATTTGAAAACAATAAGATCAGATGATATGTATAAGTAAATGTCAGGTTAAATAAATAACCATGTAAAAATGTGTTTGTATAAGATAAGTTGTTTGTAAATCAATGTCTTGTGAAAAGCATGTTATTTGTATAAAATGTTCTATGTCTCAAACTGAAATGATTCAAGTAACGTTACGCCATGTAATATCATACAAACACTTATATATAGGAAGTACCAGCGGCGTATCCACCATGCTTGTATCATATTACACACGCATCGCTAACTTAATCACTTAATCAAACCAAACCAACCAATGTAAGAAGTCTATGTTTGAATCAATTGTCAAATGTATTGGGTAATATGTCAAAGTGTTTATGTCAAGATGTAAATCATGTCAAATGTCTATGTCAAATATCCATGTCAAATGTCTATGTCAAATATCCATGTCAAATGTATATGTCAAATATCCATGTCAAATGTCTATGTCAAAATGTCATGTATGGCAAGTGAAATGTCTCAAACTAAACCATATGCACAAAAAACAAAGTATTGAAGTAAAACTTGGTTTAAATCAAAGCTATGTTTTGTGTGAATGCATGCAACTATTTAATATGAACATTTATGTGGTATTGTGAATATGCATACATCCAAGCCTGGCGACTGTGGTGATAAACCCTTTAAACAAATTAAAGGTCTATCTGTCTTAATGTCAACGAATTCGGTCATTCCTTTCTGTCCCCTTACCCTGGGATGTCCGGAACGGGAGTTGTCAATTCCTATGGTACCACTACCTACTAACGAACGGCGTAGCTAATGTTAATGGATATATTGTCCCATGTAAACAAACCAAATGTCATAACAAAATGTGAGCATGTGAAAACAATGCACTAAGTATGTAATCAAATGAACATACATAGCGTGAAATGTCATGTAAAACGATGTACTAAGTAATGCACACAATGGGCATACCTAGCATGAAATGTCATGTAAAACGATGTACTAAGTAATGCACACAATGGGCATACCTAGCATGAAATGTAATGTAAAACAATGTACCAAGTAATGCACACAATGGGCACACCTAGCATAAGATGTAATGAAATCATGTACTATAATGTACTAACGAACATAGCAGTATATGATGTGAAAACTGGAAAGCAGGAAAGTAACAAGTAGGCACATGTGTTCCACCCCAAAACAGTTTAGAAAACAGTAAAAGAGGGGTCTATGTACTCACTTGAGATTGCTCAGTTGTCAAAAGATAACCACCAAGTAATGCTATAGATCTCGGAATATCAAACGGCACCTAATATAGGTAACTATGTTAATAAACCGGACCTAAATCGGAAGATTGGATAGAATGAGGTTTCGTAAACCAAACGAGTGTAGAGACTCGTGTCATTTGGTTTAACAAAGCCTACATACTAAATGAAACTTAACATAATTGTTTACGACCCAATACGACCCGTTTAGGAAGCTTATGCTACTTTAACGCGTCGTGCGCGTGAAACGCGTTCGGACCGCCTAACTAGCCCTATGACAAGTGTTATATGCCTAAACATGTTACATAATCAGTTACGTGACAAAAGTTTAGGTTACATATGCTAAATTACCAATTATGTATGAAAAGGGTATTCTGGTAATTTACCTAAGGCATATAAACTACCTATCATGCAACTACTTAAACGATGTGACCATAGGGTATAACCTCGGAAGGTTATTCCCTACCTACTATGGTCACCTACTGTGTTTGGTCGGATCCTAATGATCGACCAAACTGGGTCGGGTTCGAGGTATAAGCGATTTATTAGATCGCTTATCCTACGACCCTAGACAACGTGGTAATCAGTAGGCATAGTCCCAAGGGACTATGACCATCGTGATTACAATCACGTTGCGAAGTTCAAACGAACTTCGCATTGACCATTACTGGTCAACGCTGAAAGTCAAACAAAGTTTGACTTTCTGACTCGAAAAGCAGTAAAAATAAGGAAAAGAACGAAAGAATACTTACGAAGGGTCCCCGAATGCTAACCCAGATCGAAATAGCTCAGGTATGAAACGAAGGTTCCAACTTAGAGCTTTCTTGATCAGATTTGTGGGTTTTGAACAAATGGGGGGTGGGTATTTATAGGAAAAGTAGAGCCGTTAGGATCGTTTCTTGAATATCGTGCCACGATCCGAGCCGTACACTTGTCACAAAGTTGTGGTGGCTCAATTTGCCACCTACCATAAGGTTTTGACATGTGGAAGTGGGATTAGGAGTGCAAAACAGCTGCAACCAGCTGTTTAATACATTTAATCTGGTCTGATAGTGGGAAGCGGCCCGCTTCAGGATCAGCCAAAGACAATGCGGGCCGCATGGCCCTTCTGATCTGCACATATGTTTGAAAAATGACAGTTTCAGTCCCTGCACGTGTTTAAGGCCATTTCCGACACTTCTAAGGCCCGTAAAGCCAACTTTAAGGCCCTAAAATGTTGCCTAAAAATTGTGGACATGAAACATGTTCAAAAATACGTCGGATGATGGTTCGTTTGGCCGTACGAACGCGATGTTCGCTTAATTACGACGAAATGCGCACAAGCGCGAAAAACGATCCAAATGACGCAACGAATGGATTTTTCTTAAGGCGAACACTAAAATATAATGTAGTCATGCTTACATAAATTTTTGGATGTCCAGATGTATTCAGAACGTAAGTTATGCGCGAAAATGCAAACTTGTGCACTTTTTGACACTTTTAGTCCCTGAATGTCCCAAAAGTTTATTTTAGCACACCGAACCCTTCAAAGCCTATTTCTAAGCTATGTAAAGGATATTTAAGGTGTGTTTAACTTATGGTCATGTTCCAGAATGTTCGTTACAGTTCAAATTGACATACTTTCGCAGTTTGTCATATTTAGTCCCTGTAAGCGAATTAACTTGTTTTTGCCATACCAAAGCCTTCAAAACTTATTTCTAAGTTATGTAAAGGTTATTTAAGGTATGTTGAGTATATGTTGATGTTCCGGAGTATTTCTCGCATTAAACTGAGTACGTTTACGCACTAGTTTGCGTATAACTCTCCAGAAAGTGATATAGAGTTTGAAATTACATAAAAGTCAAAACATGAAAAATGTATAACATAACAAAACAAACATTGTGATCAAATAACATTGTTTTATTGATAACAGAACTGTTCATAGCGATTACAAGCACAGTTGTTACAGTCTCCCCTACTTGTGGAAATTTCGTCCCGAAATTTATTTAGAGGAAACTCGTGAGAAAAGATGTGGATATTTCGCCTTCATTTGATCTTCGCGTTCCCAAGTAAACTCAGGTCCACGTTTAGCTTCCCAGTGAACTTTGACCAAAGGAATGCGCTTGCGTTTAAGCCACTTGACTTCACGTTCCATGATTTCCACTGGTTTCTCAACAAATTTCAGTGTTTTGCCAACACGAATTTCGTCAAGCGGTATGGAGTAGTTCTCATCAGCTGTACACTTCTTGAGATTTGATATGTGAAAAGTTGGATGAACATTTCCCAGTTCAGGAGGTAACTCAAGTCTGTAGGCTACCTTTCCGATTCTTTCGACGATCTTGAATGGTCCAACGTATCTAGGTGCAAGTTTTCCTTTCTTTCCAAATCTGATCACACCTTTCCAAGGTGAGACCTTAAGTAATACTCGATCACCGACTTGAAATTCCAAGGCTTTGCGTTTTGGGTCCGCGTAAATCTTCTGACGGTTTCTAGCTGCCTGAAGGTTATCACGAACCTTCTTGACCTTGTCAGTTGTCTCTAAAATGAGGGCAGGTCCAGTAAGTTGAGCCTCGCCAATCTCATTCCAGCAGACTGGTGAACGACATTTTCGACCATAGAGAGCCTCGAAAGGAGCCATTTTGATGCTAGTGTGATAACTGTTGTTGTAGGAGAATTCAATCAATTTCAGATGTGAATCCCAGCTACCACCAAAATCGATCACACAAGCTCTTAGCATATCCTCCAGAGTCTGGATTGTTCTCTCAGATTGACCATCCGTTTGCGGATGATAAGCTGTGCTCAGATTAAGTTGGGTCCCCATGGCAGATTGCATGGTTCTCCAAAAGTGTGAAGTGAAACGAGCATCTCTGTCAGAAATGATGTTCAAAGGAACACCATGTCGAGCCACAATTTCATCCACATAGATTTGAGCAAGTCTGTCAGCAGGAAAATCCTCACGGATTGGCAAGAAATGTGCTGACTTTGTAAGACGATCAACGACTACCCAGATGGCATCATGACCTTTCTTAGTGCGTGGAAGTTTGGTAACAAGATCCATAGTAATGTTTTCCCATTTCCAAACTGGGATCTCTGGTTGCTCCAATAAACCAGATGGACGCTGATGTTCCGCCTTAACCTTAAGACAAGTAAGGCATTTGGATACATATAAGGCAATGTCTTTCTTCATACCAGGCCACCAATAGTGAATACGAAGATCCTTATACATTTTATCTGAGCCCGGATGAATAGAATAGCGAGACTTATGGGCTTCATCCATAAGCAAGGTACGAAGATCATCCTGGCTTGGGACCCACAAACGGTCCATGAAGTAATATGATCCATTGTCCTTCAGTTCCAGAGCAGGTGTTATGTGATAGGGAAATTCCTTATCCATTAATCCTTGTGAAACACAAGATTGTTGAGCTTGAGAAATGCGTGCTTGAATATCAGATCGAGCTTGAATAACAGATTGAACACGTACACAATGAAGCTTAGTACGCTCCTTACGACTCAATGCATCAGCTACGACATTCGCCTTACCAGGATGGTAGCGAATTTCGCAATCATAGTCGTTTAAAAGCTCAACCCAACGTCGTTGCCTCATGTTGAGTTCTTTCTGGTTGAAGATATGCTGAAGACTTTTGTGGTCAGTGAAAACCACACATTTTGTACCGTACAAATAGTGTCTCCAGATCTTGAGAGCAAAGACAACTGCACCCAACTCAAGATCATGAGTGGTGTAGTTCTTCTCATGTATCTTCAATTGTCTTGATGCATAGGCTATGACTTTGTTCCTTTGCATAAGAACACAGCCAAGACCCAATTTCGATGCATCACAATACACAACAAAATCATCATCACCCTCGGGCAATGATAGAACAGGCGCATCGCAAAGCTTCTGCTTCAGGTGTTGAAAAGCTTCCTCTTGTCTGAATCCCCAGTAAAAGGGCATTTTCTTCTGAGTTAGAGCAGTTAGAGGAACTGCAATCTTAGAGAAGTTTTCAATGAAGCGGCGATAATAACCCGCTAGACCAAGAAATGAACGAACTTCAGTAGGAGTAGTAGGCGTATCCCAATCCTTAATCGCACTGATCTTGGAGGGATCTACATGAACACCTCGTTCATTGATAATGTGTCCCAAAAATTGAACTTCTTTAAGCCAAAATTCGCACTTGGAGAATTTGGCGAAAAGTTGCTCTTTCTTCAGGAGTTCCAGAGTAAGACGAAGATGCTGCTCGTGATCAGCTCGCGTCTTAGAGTAAATCAAGATGTCGTCAATAAAAACAATGACGAACTGATCCAAATAAGGTTTGCAGACCCTATTCATTAAGTCCATGAAAACAGCAGGAGCATTAGTCAAACCGAATGGCATGACTGTGAATTCGTAATGTCCATAACGAGTACGGAATGCTGTCTTCGGAATGTCTTCTTCTTGCACCCGAAGTTGATGATACCCGGAACGCAGATCGATCTTCGAAAAATAAGAAGCACCTTGTAACTGATCAAAGAGGTCGTCTATGCGAGGTAGAGGATATCGATTTTTGATGGTAAGCTTGTTAAGCTCACGATAATCGATACACATCCTAAAGGATCCATCCTTCTTCTTGACAAAAAGAACGGGAGCACCCCACGGTGAAAAGCTGGGACGGATAAAACCTTTGTCAGAGAGCTCCTGAAGCTGTTTAGACAACTCTTGCATCTCAGACGGTGCAAGACGATATGGAGCTCTGGCAATGGGATTTGCACCAGGTACGAGATCAATGCGGAACTCGACTTGGCGTGCTGGAGGTAGACCAGGTAATTCTTCAGGGAACACTTCAGAATAATCCCGAACGACAGGAATATCCGAAATAGACTTACCCTTGCCTTTATCTTCTGTAACATGTGCTAAGAAAGCCACATAGTTCTTCTGCAGATACTTCCGAGCTTTAAAACAAGACATGAGTTTGAGACCACCGGTAGGCTTCTCACCTTGAACTTGCAGGATCTCGCCTGTCGAAAGTGGCACACGAACAATCTTCTTAGAACAAACTATCTCTGCGTGATGCTTGGATAACCAATCCATTCCCACAATAACGTCGAAGCTTCCAAGTTGCATAGGCGCGAGGTCAATAGGAAAAAGATGGTCGTTAAGATTCAACTGGCAGTTGCGAAGAACAGAATCAAGAATAATGGGTTCACCACTAGCAACCTCTACTGTCAAAGATTTGCCTAGTTTCGTTCTAGACACTCGAAGCATTTGCTCAAAAGACAAAGACACGAAACTCTTATCGGCACCGGAATCGAAAAGAACAGATGCAGGCTGATTATTAATAAAGAACGTACCGTTCACCACATTATCGTCAGCCTGTGCCTCTTGGGCATTCATGTTAAAAACTCGGCCTCGAGCCGGAGCCTGATTCTGGTTCTGGTTCGCCAGCCTTGGGCACCGATTTCTATAGTGGGTCAGATCCCCACAATTGTAACAAGCACCCGGTGGGTATTGTGGTCGTGCAGCTTGACCCTGTTGTGGAGCAGGAGGCTGAGCAACTTGTTGAGCCGGGTTCTGAACCGCGGGATTCTGAGCAGACCGACAAACATTGGCAAGATGGCCTGATTTCCCACAGTTAGTACAGAAACGGCATGGAAGTTGCGGCTGGTGGTGACTGTTGCATCTATTGCATAAAGGTGCATTCCCTGTATAGGGTTTCTTTGCTGGAAACTGTGCGGGTTGGTTGGGAGCTGCCTGATTAGCTTGAGCAGTGATAGCAAAATTTTGGGAAGCCTTACGCTTCCTTGACCTTTTCGAAGAACCAGAGTTCTTTCCATTCAAGTTTTGACCTTTCTTGCTATCTTCCTTGTCAGCCGATTGCTTCTTGCCCTTGTCACCCTTCCGGTGTAACTTGTTCTTCCTGATCTGCGACTCAGTCAATGTCGCAGATAACTCGATCGCCTGACGAAGTGTGGCAGGGTTACTACCAGTAAGAATGTCTTGTACCGAGTCAGGTAGGCCGTCGATGTATCTCTCGATAGCCTTGTCGAGTGGGGTGACCATTGTTGGGCAAAGCAGACTCAATTCTTCAAACCGATCAGTATAAGCCCTGTGCTCACCACTATCTTGCTTCAAAACATCAAACTCTTTCTCCAACGCTCGCTGTTCATGACGAGGACAGAATTCCCTCATCATAAGGGCTCTAAGTTCAGCCCATGTCTGTGCGAGAGCAACTTCTGCACCCCGGTCTCTCATAACCCCGTTCCACCATGTCAAAGCCCTCTTCTGAAATACACTCGAGGAGAACTCGACCTTGCGATTATCCGGACACTGCACATGGCGAAAAGTATTCTCTATGCTCTCGAACCACTGAAGAAGCCCAGTCGCTCCCTCAGAACCACTAAACTTGAGTGGTTTAGACTGATTAAAATCCTTGTATTTTCACGGACCATTGTTGTTGTTGTTGGCTTGTTGCCATTGAGCAAAGAGATTTGGGAACTGAGCAGCCATCTGCTGCGCAATAATTTCTGCCAGCTCGGCAGTAGCTATCTGGTTCTCGCGTCGAGGAGGCATTCTAAAAGAGGAAAACATGTAAAGGAACGAGTGAGATGATTGGATGAAAAGAATGAGATGAAACAAAATCAACAAAAGCAAAGATGGTGGTCATTCGTCCGTATCACAAAGCAAACAAACGACACACAGTGACTAATCAAAGTAAATGGGTCAAAAATAATGTATAATGAAGACATGCTCGCCTATAAGTGAACACTCATCCCAAGAATTCCCAGGTAAGCACAACTGGTCTCGCGTCTGGTTGAGATGTATACGAAGTGCTTGCAAAGACAGAAAACCCAGAATACAGGCATTCACCCTTCCAGTTTGCACATGTTCACATTATTTAAAACCCAAAACGTTTGACGGGATTTTTTTTTTTGAAAATTAGAAGGCACAAGGCCAAAAACCAATACTGAAAAGGGTTCAAAACCATATAACAGAGGGTTCAAAACCTTACAATTGAGGGTTCAAAACCTTGTAAAAATTTATTCAAAAACAGATGATTGTTTTTCAAAAATCGTTTCGGAAAAATTTTGGTTACTTGTTTTGTTAATCACCTAAGGATAGGTGATGTACATGTTTTAAGATCTAAACACAAGATAACTTGTGTTAGGTTCCTAGAAAAGTTATAGTCTAGGTCAAAGCATTACTAATAACCTAATTCCCTATAACCATTGGCTCTGATACCAACTCTTCTGTCACACCCCGACCGCGTATAACAACGGACCGCGGCGGAAACGCCGGGGAGTGAATCGCGACAGAATTAATTGTTTCATAACCATGGCACACAAAGTGTATTTTATTTATTAAACAAGGGTGTTACATTGTCTCGAAATAGTAAATTAAGAGTTCAGAACATAATTAAACATAGTCTATCATCTTTTAAAGTCTCTAAGGCACAGGTCCGCCCTAGTATCATGATCAATCATCCTATGGAAAAGCACCTGAAAACACATGTGAAAATAGGTACGTCAGCATAAAAATGCCTGTGAGATACATAGGTTTTGTGAAAATAAGATTCATGACTTATGTTTGAGAAAATGTTTAGTCATGAACCTTGTTATTTGCTTTGTCTTGTAAATCATTTGAAAACAATAAGATCATATGATATGTATAAGTAAATGTCAGGTTAAATAAATAACCATGTAAAAATGTGTTTGTATAAGATAAGTTGTTTGTAAATCAATGTCTTGTGAAAAGCATGTTATTTGTATAAAATGTTCTATGTCTCAAACTGAAATGATTCAAGTAACGTTACGCCATGTAATATCATACAAACACTTATATATAGGAAGTACCAGCGGCGTATCCACCATGCTTGTATCATATTACACACGCATCGCTAACTTAATCACTTAATCAAACCAAACCAACCAATGTAAGAAGTCTATGTTTGAATCAATTGTCAAATGTATTGGGTAATATGTCAAAGTGTTTATGTCAAGATGTAAATCATGTCAAATGTCTATGTCAAATATCCATGTCAAATGTCTATGTCAAATATCCATGTCAAATGTATATGTCAAATATCCATGTCAAATGTCTATGTCAAAATGTCATGTATGGCAAGTGAAATGTCTCAAACTAAACCATATGCACAAAAAACAAAGTATTGAAGTAAAACTTGGTTTAAATCAAAGCTATGTTTTGTGTGAATGCATGCAACTATTTAATATGAACATTTATGTGGTATTGTGAATATGCATACATCCAAGCCTGGCGACTGTGGTGATAAACCCTTTAAACAAATTAAAGGTCTATCTGTCTTAATGTCAACGAATTCGGTCATTCCTTTCTGTCCCCTTACCCTGGGATGTCCGGAACGGGAGTTGTCAATTCCTATGGTACCACTACCTACTAACGAACGGCGTAGCTAATGTTAATGGATATATTGTCCCATGTAAACAAACCAAATGTCATAACAAAATGTGAGCATGTGAAAACAATGCACTAAGTATGTAATCAAATGAACATACATAGCGTGAAATGTCATGTAAAACGATGTACTAAGTAATGCACACAATGGGCATACCTAGCATGAAATGTCATGTAAAACGATGTACTAAGTAATGCACACAATGGGCATACCTAGCATGAAATGTAATGTAAAACAATGTACCAAGTAATGCACACAATGGGCACACCTAGCATAAGATGTAATGAAATCATGTACTATAATGTACTAACGAACATAGCAGTATATGATGTGAAAACTGGAAAGCAGGAAAGTAACAAGTAGGCACATGTGTTCCACCCCAAAACAGTTTAGAAAACAGTAAAAGAGGGGTCTATGTACTCACTTGAGATTGCTCAGTTGTCAAAAGATAACCACCAAGTAATGCTATAGATCTCGGAATATCAAACGGCACCTAATATAGGTAACTATGTTAATAAACCGGACCTAAATCGGAAGATTGGATAGAATGAGGTTTCGTAAACCAAACGAGTGTAGAGACTCGTGTCATTTGGTTTAACAAAGCCTACATACTAAATGAAACTTAACATAATTGTTTACGACCCAATACGACCCGTTTAGGAAGCTTATGCTACTTTAACGCGTCGTGCGCGTGAAACGCGTTCGGACCGCCTAACTAGCCCTATGACAAGTGTTATATGCCTAAACATGTTACATAATCAGTTACGTGACAAAAGTTTAGGTTACATATGCTAAATTACCAATTATGTATGAAAAGGGTATTCTGGTAATTTACCTAAGGCATATAAACTACCTATCATGCAACTACTTAAACGATGTGACCATAGGGTATAACCTCGGAAGGTTATTCCCTACCTACTATGGTCACCTACTGTGTTTGGTCGGATCCTAATGATCGACCAAACTGGGTCGGGTTCGAGGTATAAGCGATTTATTAGATCGCTTATCCTACGACCCTAGACAACGTGGTAATCAGTAGGCATAGTCCCAAGGGACTATGACCATCGTGATTACAATCACGTTGCGAAGTTCAAACGAACTTCGCATTGACCATTACTGGTCAACGCTGAAAGTCAAACAAAGTTTGACTTTCTGACTCGAAAAGCAGTAAAAATAAGGAAAAGAACGAAAGAATACTTACGAAGGGTCCCCGAATGCTAACCCAGATCGAAATAGCTCAGGTATGAAACGAAGGTTCCAACTTAGAGCTTTCTTGATCAGATTTGTGGGTTTTGAACAAATGGGGGGTGGGTATTTATAGGAAAAGTAGAGCCGTTAGGATCGTTTCTTGAATATCATGCCACGATCCGAGCCGTACACTTGTCACAAAGTTGTGGTGGCTCAATTTGCCACCTACCATAAGGTTTTGACATGTGGAAGTGGGATTAGGAGTGCAAAACAGCTGCAACCAGCTGTTTAATACATTTAATCTGGTCTGATAGTGGGAAGCGGCCCGCTTCAGGATCAGCCAAAGACAATGCGGGCCGCATGGCCCTTCTGATCTGCACATATGTTTGAAAAATGACAGTTTCAGTCCCTGCACGTGTTTAAGGCCATTTCCGACACTTCTAAGGCCCGTAAAGCCAACTTTAAGGCCCTAAAATGTTGCCTAAAAATTGTGGACATGAAACATGTTCAAAAATACGTCGGATGATGGTTCGTTTGGCCGTACGAACGCGATGTTCGCTTAATTACGACGAAATGCGCACAAGCGCGAAAAACGATCCAAATGACGCAACGAATGGATTTTTCTTAAGGCGAACACTAAAATATAATGTAGTCATGCTTACATAAATTTTTGGATGTCCAGATGTATTCAGAACGTAAGTTATGCGCGAAAATGCAAACTTGTGCACTTTTTGACACTTTTAGTCCCTGAATGTCCCAAAAGTTTATTTTAGCACACCGAACCCTTCAAAGCCTATTTCTAAGCTATGTAAAGGATATTTAAGGTGTGTTTAACTTATGGTCATGTTCCAGAATGTTCGTTACAGTTCAAATTGACATACTTTTGCAGTTTGTCATATTTAGTCCCTGTAAGCGAATTAACTTGTTTTTGCCATACCAAAGCCTTCAAAACTTATTTCTAAGTTATGTAAAGGTTATTTAAGGTATGTTGAGTATATGTTGATGTTCCGGAGTATTTCTCGCATTAAACTGAGTACGTTTACGCACTAGTTTGCGTATAACTCTCCAGAAAGTGATATAGAGTTTGAAATTACATAAAAGTCAAAACATGAAAAATGTATAACATAACAAAACAAACATTGTGATCAAATAACATTGTTTTATTGATAACAGAACTGTTCATAGCGATTACAAGCACAGTTGTTACACTGGTAGAAAACGACCTTGAGCAGGATTGTTGCCAGCTTGGTTTGGTGCAGCTGCAGCTGGGCAAACTCTTGCTGTATGGCCTATAAGTCCGCAAGTTTGGCATTTGCGGCACTTTACATTGGCATGATGATGGAGGCTACATTGGTTGCACAAGGGTGCAGTTCCATTGTATGGCTTCCTAGCAGGGGGTTGAGCTGGTTGGTTGGGGACGGCTTGATCTTTGTGAGTAACCATGGCGAAGTTCTGAGAAGCCTTTCGCTTCTTTGACTTCTTAGGGGATCCAGTCTGTTCATCCATGGTCTTTGATTCCTCGATTGGGTTCGATTCCTCGACCGGTTTCTTGTCACCTTTTTGGAAAAGTTTACCTTTCCTGATCTTTGATTCAGTCAAGGTTGCAGATAGCTCAATGGCCTGTCTAACTGTAGTAGGGTTGCTACCGGTCACGATGTCTTGTATTGAGTCAGGGAGGCCATCAATGTACTTTTCGATTGCCTTATCCAAAGGCGTGACCATGTTTGGGCATAACAGACTTAACTCCTCATAACGGTCCGTGTAGGCTCGATGCTCACCGCTGTCTTGCTCAAGATTGTCGAATTCCCTTTCCAAGGCCCTGATCTCATGACGAGGACAGAATTCCTTCATCATAAGGGCCCTAAGTTCAGCCCATGTCTGTGCTAGAGCAACTTCTGCACCACGATCTCTCATAACACCGTTCCACCACGTAAGGGCTCTCTTCTGGAACACACTCGAAGCAAACTCGACCTTGCGATTGTCAGGACACTGCACGTGGTGGAAAGTATTCTCAATGCTCTCGAACCATTGAAGAAGCCCAGTCGCTCCCTCAGAACCACTAAACTTGAGTGGTTTCGCCGAGTTAAAACTCTTGAAATTGCATGGACCATTGTTGTTGTTGTTGGCTTGATTCCATTGAGCAAAGAGGTTTGGGAATTGAGCAGCCATTTGCTGCGCAATGATTTCTGCCAGCTCGGCAGTCGCTATCTGGTTCTCGCGTCGAAGAGGCATTCTAAAAGAGGAAACATGAAAGGAAACGAGTGAGAGAATTAGACGAAAAGAATGAGATGAAATAAATCTGATGAAAGCAAGGATAGTGGTCATTTGTTTGTTACCACAAGGTAAACAAACGACACCCAGTGACTAATCAAAGTAAATGGGTCAAAAATAATGTATCGCGAAGACATGCTCGCCTATAAGTGAACACTCATCCCAAGAATTCCCAGGTTAGCACAACTTGTCTCGCGTCTGATGAGATGTATACGAAGTGCTTGCCTAGACAGAAAACCCAGAATACAGGCATTCACCCTTCCAGTTTGCACGTGTTCACATTATTTAAAACCCAAAACCTTGACGAGATTTTGAAAACTCAAAGGGGTTCAAAACCGTATAACAGAGGGTTCAAAACCTTACAATAGAGGGTTCAAAACCTAGTAATCAATCATCCTAGAACAGATGATTAGTTTTCGAAGCGGTTTTGAAATTTATGTTCTTGTTGTGGTCGTCGCCTAAGGATAGATGACGGTATTGTTTTATGACTAAACGCAAGTAAACTCGCGTTAGGGACCTAGGAAGGTTATAGACTAGGTCAAAGCATCACTAATAACCTAATTCCCTATAACCATTGGCTCTGATACCATCTTTTCTGTCACACCCTGACCACGTCGAACATACAAAACGTGGCGGAAACGTCGGGGAGTGTTGTAACAGAATTAATTGTTTCAAATCCATGGCAATTAAAGTTTCGTTTTATTAATCAAACACGAGAGTTACATTGTTTTAAACAAGAAACAAATAGTATATAACAAAAATTAACTAGTTCTTGTCTCGTTTTAAGTCACTAAGGCACAGGTCCGCCTAAGTATGTCTTGATAAGTCCTATGCATCATCTCCTGAAAACACATGTGAAAATAGGTACGTCAGCATAAAAATGCCTGTGAGATACATAGGTTTTGTGAAAACAGAATTCATGACTTATGTTTGAGAAAATGTTTAGTCATGAACCTTGTAATTTGCTTTGTCTTGTAAATCATTTGAAAACCGATAAGATCAGATGATATGTATAAATAAATGTCAGGTTAAATGAATAACCATAAAAAAATGTGTTTGTATAAGATAAGTTGTTTGTAAATCAATGTCTTGTGAAAAGTATGATATTTGTATAAAATGTTATATGTCTCAAACTGAAATGATTCAAATAACGCTACGATATGTAATGCCATACAAACACTTATATATAGGAAGTACCAGCGGCGTATCCACCATGCTTGTATCATATTACACACGCATCGTTACTTAATCACTTAATCAAACCAAACCACCAAAGTAATGTTTAACAATTGTAGAAATGTTTATGTAATGTCAAATGTCTATTGTCAAATGTAAATCCTGTCAACAGATACAAATGGTTCACACGGTTCAATAGTTACAAACGGTTCATATAATCAAACGGTTACGACGGTTCACATAGTCAAAAGGTTACAACGGTTCAAAATGTAGTATAATGTGTTCACATGCTGGATGAGCATATGCAACAGAAATGCAATGTAAAACAATGTACTAAGCATGCACACAATGGACATACATAGCATAAAATGTAATGTAGAACGATGTACTAAGTACGCACACAATGGGCATACATAGCATAAAATGTAATGCAGAACGATGTACTAAGTACGCACACAATGGGCATACATAGCATGGACACAATGAAATCATGTACTATAATGTACTAACGAACATAGCAGGTATATGATGTGAAAACATGGAAAACATGAAAGTAACAAGTAGGCACATGTGTTCCACCCCAAAACGTTTGAAAAACAGTAAAAGAGGGGTCTATGTACTCACTTGAGATTGCTCAGAAGTCCTAAGATAACCACCAAGCAATGCTAGAGATCACGGAATCAAACGGCACCTAATATAGGTAACTACATTAATAAACCGGACCTAGATCGGAAGATCGGATAGAATGAGGGTTCGTAAACCAAACGAGTATGGGAACTCGTGTAATATGGTTTAACAAAGCCTACATACTAAATGAAACTTAACCTAAGTGTTTGTGACCCATTACGACCCGTTTAGGTAGCTTATGCTACTTTAACGCGTCGTGCGCGCAAAAGTGCACTCGAGACGTCTAACTAGCCCTATGACAAGTGTTATATGCCTAAACATGTTACATAATCAGTTATGTGGCAAAAGTTTAGGTTACATATGCTTAATTACCAATTATACATGAAAAGGGTATTCTGGTAATTTACCTAAGGCATATAAACTACCTATCATACAACTACTCAAACGATGTGACCATAGGGTATAACCTCGTAAGGTTATTCCCTATACACTATGGTCACCTAATGTATTTGGTCGGATCCTAATGATCGACCAAATGGGTCGGGTTCGAAGGTATAAGCGATTTATTAGATCGCTTACCCTTACGACCCTAGACAACGTGGTAATTAGTAGGCATAGTCACAAGGGACTATAACCATCGTGATTACAATCATGTTGCGAAGTTCAAATGAACTTCGCATTGACCATAAACTGGTCAACGCAGAAAGTCAAACAAAGTTTGACTTTCGGACTCGAAAAGCAATAAAAGAACGAAGGAATACTTACGAAGGGTCCCCGAATGCTAATCTAGATCAAAATAACTCAGGTATGAAACAATGGTTCCAACTTAGAGTCTTTTTGATCAGATTCTTGTGGGTTTGAAGCAAATGGGGGTGGGGTATTTATAGTTTTTGGGTAACCGTTAAGATCGTTTCATGGAAACCGTGCTCGAATTTTGTGCGTACACTTGTTGGAAAGTTATGGTGACTAAAAATGACCCTTAATGATCAGAATGGGCAATTGTGGGTATGTGGTTGTGGATTAAACAGCTGGAATCTGCTGACTGATCGTTCTTATCTGTTCTGGAAGCCTGATGTGGCCTGCTTCAGGATCAGACAAAGCTCAGGCGGGCCGCCTGGAGCTTCTGATCAGAAAACAAGTTTCCATTTTGACAGTTTCAGTCCCTGTTGTGTTTTAAGGCCATTCCCGACACT
The DNA here is from genome assembly GCA_030545235.1 of Helianthus tuberosus. Taxonomy (NCBI): domain Eukaryota; kingdom Viridiplantae; phylum Streptophyta; class Magnoliopsida; order Asterales; family Asteraceae; genus Helianthus; species Helianthus tuberosus. The sequence goes on from CM060372.1 coordinate 137,549,022, forward strand.
TCTAAGGCCAGTAAGGCCAACTTTAAGGCCCTAAAATGATGCCTAAACATTGTGAACATGAAACATGCTCAAAAATATGTCGGATGTCAGTTCGTTTGGTCGTACAAACGCGATGTTCGCTTAATTACGACGGAATGCGCATAAGCGCGAAAAACGATCCAAAATGCGTGACGAATGGATTTTTCTTATGCCAAACACTAAAATAAAATGTTTTAGTGCTTACATAAATTTTTGGATGTCCGGATGTATTCAGAACGTAAGTTATGCGCGAAAGTGCAAACTTGTGCACTTTTTGACGCTTTTAGTCCCTGAATGACCCAAAAGTTTATTTTAGCACACCGAACCCCTCAAAGCCTATTTCTAAGCTATGTGAAGGATATTTATGGTATGTTTAACTTATGGTCATGTTCCGGAATGTTCGTTACAGTTCAAATCGGCATACTTTCGCAGTTTGTCAAATTTAGTCCCTGTAAGCGAATAAACTAGATTTTGCCATACCAAAGCCTTAAAAACTTATTTCTAAGTTATGTAAATGTTACTTAAGGTATGTTAAGCCTATTTCACTATTTCGGAGTGTTCGTTGCATTAAACTGGTTATATTTACGCCTCAGTGCGCGTATAACCTTCCAGAAAGCGATTTAGAGCTTGAAATCGAACAAGAATTGATATGTGCAAATGATGCACATATTTATACAGATACCAAGTATGAAATACAATATTTCATTGGCTTGGCAGTTGTTTGATGGTCGCAGTGACACAGGTGTCACAGTCTCCCCTACTTTAGGAAATTTCGTCCCGAAATTTATTCGTAGGAGTCTATTTGTGACTTTGTGTCAATTAACCACCAGAGATATGTAAGGCATAATCCTGTCATTTCCTTAACGGACATTCTTCAGAACGAAAATGAACAGACGGAGTCATTTTCCTCAACGAGTATTCTTCAGAAGCGGAAATGAAGGAATAAACAAACGGGGATCCATTTCCTCGACGGACAATCTTCAGAAATGAAAATGAACAAATGGAGTCATTTTCAACGGGTGCTTCATCAGAAATGGAAATGAAAAAGGGATAGTCAAATGGATATTTATTTCCTCAACGGGAAAATCTTTAGAAATGAAAATGAACAAACGGAGTCATTTTCAACGGGTGCTTCATCAGAAATGGAAATGAAAAAGGGATAGTCAAACAGATATTCATTTCCTCAATGGGCAAATCTTTAGAAACGAAAATGAACAAACGGAGTCATTTTCAACGGGTGCTTCATCAGAAATGGAAATGAAAAGGAGAAACAAGCGGATATTCATTTCCTCAACGGACAAATCTTCAGAAACGAAAATGAACAAACGGAGTCATTTTCAACGGTTGCTTCCTCAGAAACGGAAATGAATAGAATTAACTTCTAGGCACATGACAAGGCTCGCTGTGGTTTCTGTGCACTAAATTCCATAATTATGTATGCATCCATAATTACGTAATTCCTTGCACAGTCCGCACAGTTTGTCTTGCAATGTTCATAAGTGCGCGTATAACCTTCCAGAAAGGGATTTAGAGCTTGAAATCGAACAAGAATTAATATGTGCAAATGATGCACATATTTATACAGATCCCAAGTATGAAATACAATAATTCATTGGCTTGGCAGTTGTTTGATGGTCACAGTGACGTAGGTGTCACGTTTACTTTGATTAGTCACTGTGTGTCATTTGTTTGCTTTGTGGTAACAAATGAATGACCACCATCCTTGCTTTTGTCGATATTCGTAACATTTGTAAGATCGTTGTCGGACCCGAAATAAGTCGATCAGAGGCGTTCTACTCAAAATGAAAGGCGGAAACAGACATAATGAGTTGAATTCAGCAAGATATCACTTTAAACTGTCTTGTATATTAATTCTGATACGTTTACAATCCTGAAGACACTTCGACAGAGCTTCGCCGTCGGAACCAAGAACATTCAAGAACTACTGAAGCGGAATTACATCACCCCTATATATAGACTGCCTGATTCCGCTTGAACAGGCTCAAGTGAAATCAGCATTACAAGCGAAATCACAACAATTACATTTCAAGCGAAATCACAAGTTCAAGCGAAATCAAGTGGTTCGAGCGAAATAAGCATCTTCAAGCGGAATCACTTTGTAAATTTGAATTCTTGAACTTTGTGCCCTGTGTAATGCAAGACTCGATACAAGACGAAGTCGACAGGCGCATGCATCAACAGACTCCCCCTCGAATGTTGACGAGTGTTAAAGTGTCGAGTCTTCAACGTCTTCAGTCTTTATCAGTCTGAACGTGTAAGTATCCTCAAACTTTATCTCTTTCTTTTCTTCAGCATCAACAAATGTTGGATCGTGAAACGACCTAACGAGTCGATCAGAAGAGTGCTCAGACAGAATCAGAGGCGGAATTCATTGATTCGGTCTTCGTTTAGCTTGGATTCACTAATAAATGTCTTGTTTATTGATCTTGAACACTTTACAGTACAGAGACACTTCGACAGCACCTCGGCGTCGGAATCTAGAATGTTACAAATGATGAAAGTTTGAAGCCTATTTATAAGAGATGACCCTGACCGTTTGAAGGTGACACACCACTCTTCAAACGGGACACTCCTCAAACTAGACCCTCTTCAAACTAAACCCTCTTCAAACTTTCAGACACTCTTCAAACTTTCAGGCACTCTTCAAACTTTCAGTCCGAGACTCGATATAAGACGAAGACGACAGATGTGTGCACCAACAACAAACTTCCCTCGAACACTCTTTCCTCGGATATCTTCAGACTCCCCCTTTCGATATGCTGGGATCTTAGAGTCCTCAGGTATCGGAACCTGACTTTGTGCTCTTTCTTTAGATTTAGGATCAAAACCTGGCTACACCTGCACATTGTCTGCCCAAACATAAATTTCACAAATTTAACATTTTGACAAATTTATATGCAGACTCCCTCTCAATACAAACCAGAATGATTTATCAATGATAGAAACCTCAGATGACCACTTGTACCAAACAATATTCAAAAACTTTTCTCATTTAAACACACATTACCCTTCACCACATGCTCATCATGTTTAGCACTTGGAATTTTGAAAATCAGCTTTCCAACATCAGTTGTCGAAAATCTTTTTGAATTTTTCAAACTTTATGCTAAAACACACTGAAAATCTTTTTGAATTTTTGAACGAAATGAAATGCAGTAAAGAAATATTTACAGACAATATTTTTGTGAGTTTGTGTAAGAGGATCATATCAGTTTACGACAAGTCACGAGTACCATTGAGCTTAGTTACACATTAAGAATTAAACAATTCACTTAGATTGTCGATATACTTATCCACTTAAATTTTCACACAAATTTCAACAAATTCAGGATATGAGTTAGATGTTTTAAGAACTTAAACTCATTCATGTGTCCCACCTCTTGAATATACTCCCGTATCCAGATCCCAATATTCAGTCTTACAGGTGAGTATACCACAGATGATATCTGTAAAGGGTTAATTGCAAAACCGTGAGAGCTCAGTTCAGAACTTCCGTTCAGCAGAGAGATGACAGCTCGACTTTTGGTGTGTCCCCTTTAGAGGATCTTTTTTTTACAACAACATTGATTAGCAATTTTATTGTTTTCATCACTTTATGCTGAGGGCGGCGCTATATTTCAAGCAAGCAGTAAAGTATTCTCCGGGGACTAGGCCATTGCTTCCGCAAAATCAGAAGTCCCGGGATAATACCCCAGATATCACTGAGCATAAAGACCTAGTATCTCAGAAAGAGGGACCTTTCAAACGAGATTTCAGGGGTTACCTATATATCCAAGTAGTGTTCCCCACGAAATAAGCAAGTTTGAATTTAGGTTTATATCCCGAAAAAGCTTACTAAATGTGTAAAAACCTATCGGTACATCATCAGTGAGACCGTTTAACGCTATATAAACATTACATTTCTTTAGCATACTCTACTGATGTACTATCATTTCCTCTTCTTTGACATCAAAACTCATTTTTGAATTTTATCATGTTTTTGACTTTTTCAAATTTTCAAATGTTTTTGAATTTTCTGAAAATTTTTACTCCCCCTAAAATTCAAACACATTAAAGAAAATTTGAAAACAAATTATACAAGTAAATTGACAAACGATATCGAATCGCTTCAAATCGCCATCCACTTGGCATAAACAATCAGAACTCCCCCTTACAACAAACTATTTTCTCATTATGATTTCAAAACACTTAAGTTTGTTTTAACCAAAATGATTTTTCCAGAAAATAAGTTTTGTTGATTTTACCAATTGTAAAGTTAAGGGATAAACTCATCACTTTGTTTCTTTTCTCTTTTCAATATAATGAACCCCATATATTCTTTAACCACTTGTAGAAAATCAAGTACAACTTAATGTCCCTGATTTACCACTAGAAAGACGAAATCATTTTCATGAATTTCTCAAGAAAGATGCCGATACCTGCTCCACACTTACCAACCTGGGAGCTCCGGCAAGTCCAGATATATTACTTGTGAAAAACAGACATCCAAGCTTCACCAAACTTGGATGTTTCCTCCTCAATTTCTCTTGGGTAGTAAGATGCCTTCTTAGTTTCATAAAAGTCTTTTACCCCTTTGACTTTACCCTCAACCATTTTTCCAAAAATCTTTTTCACATTTCCATTAAACGCTTTTTCGACATCAAATTCTTTCTTCTCAGAATAGAACTGATTCGAGATCTCAACCTTTCCAACTTTTGATTTAAAATTTTCAGCCCTCAATGGTGGAAAATGAACATCATCCATTGGAGGTACTGACTTTTCATCTTTTGACTCAGCTTGTGGCTTGTCTAACTTTGTGGAGTTAGATTCATCGCCAAGTTTCTCATAAAACTTCTTAAAAACCCACACTTGGTTATCATGTTTAGCTCTTTTTGATAAAAATGAGTCTTTGAACATTCACCAACTTCATATGTTGAATTTTTAAAAATTTTGAATTTCTCAGTTGGTAACTCATTTTTCTAAACAACCTTTTCTTTGAGTTTTTGAGAGACTTCTTGTTTTGTCTTTGTTGCTTGAGAACAGTTCCATGCAATGTGACCAACTTCATTGCACTTGTAACAGGTTCTTGTCTCATTTCTTTTATTAGTTCCATTCTTCATATTCTCTTGCTTCTTGGCAAGGAATTCTCTGTTTGATTTCTTCCAGAATGGTCTTTTTGACTCCTCTTCACAACTTGTTCCTGAAACAAATGTCATTTTTGATTTAAAATCTCGGACATATTTTTCATTTTTATAATTTTCTGGTGGAATACAACCTAAACCTTTCTTTTTGAAATTACCGTTATGGTTTGGTTTCTTTTGAAAACCAGAACCAGAACCGTAACCCTTTTTCTTGTTTAACCATTGTTGAACTCTTGAAGTGTATTTTTTAGGTTTTTCAGTAAGATTTACATCTTTTATTTCAGAAATATTGATTTCTGTTAGTTTGAAAACCTTTTTGATCTTTTCGACTTGAACACTTCTTATTGGAAATTCCTCATCAGAATATAATTTGTCTGAATCAATCAATGTATATGCTACTTTGATTGCTTCATTATTCAAATTAGATTTTGATAACAGGAATTCTTTATTGTACACTCGTTTAACCGACGACTTTGAACTGTTGACCAACGAACTCGGACTTTTGACGGACGAACTTGAACATTCAGACTCGGATTTTGACTCAGACTTTAACTCCGATTCCTCATATGTATCCAACACCTGATCGACCACCTTTTTAATTAACTCGGACTCATGATCAGTGTCAGACGATGTAAAAACGACATCAATGTTTTCTGGTAATTCATCGGTTATATCGGACTTTAACTTTATATTGACTGCTTTTTCGACTTGCTCCTCATTCGGTTTTCTAGGCGAATACCCTTCCCAAATTGGAGGCGGACACTTGTTATAGCTAACACCCTGTTTCTTACCAGTATCCTTCTTCTTTGGCTTCTCATCATCTTTAAATGCTTCAAAACCTGCAACAATTGGGTAAATCCGATCAATGAGATAATCAGAACTAGAATAACTCTGTAATAAACGTCTAATTCTCTCATTCTCAATCTTTTCATTTTCCAACTCCCGCTGCAACTTTGCACATTCCTCAATGTAATGATTTATAGCTTTTTGCTTCGTCATCATCACAGCATTCATCATAGTCAGTGCATCTTCTCTTTCTGAGTTTGTCTTTTGTAGACCAGTTACCGTTCTATTCAGCACATCGTAAGATTCTTTCACATATTTGAGATTGAACAATAATTGTTCTTTCATTTTTTCTATCTCATTCAATTTCTCATCTTTTTCTGCACATTGCTTACAAGATTCTAAACACTTTGAGCAAGGCTTGATAACTTCCACAATCTTTTCATCTTCAACGATCTTCTCAACCTCAATCACTGGTTCAGCTTTAGTCACCTTCTCAGCTTTAACTTCTTCACTTTGAACAGTCTCTTCTTCTAGAGCAACATTTTTACTCTTCATTTTCTTTTGTTCTTTTGCTGCACGTCTCTCCTTCAGTTTCTCCAAGCGATCTGCAAAATAGAATTGAAAACTTTCAGGAGATAAATGAGTTTTTGCAACATTAATATGTCTTTCTTCCTCATCATCACCACTGTCATCAGTTGGTGATTGATCAAACTCTATTTCCTTCTCAGAACTATCATCTGAAAAACTAGAATCAGATGGTGTTTGATCAAAATTTAATGCTCTTTCAAAACTTTCATCTGAAGAACCAGATTCAGTTGATGTTTGATCAACAACCGTTGCTTCTTCTGAACTTTCATCGGATGAAACAGATTCTTCTTCTTGGCTCGAATCATCACTAGCAAATATTTTCATCCATTCCGTAAATAAATCAGGCTTTTGAACTATTTCTGCAATCATAGCTACAATTTTTGAATCAGGTGGAATATATTTATCCCAACTGAAACCTTCTGCTACTTTTTCATCATCTTGATCAATGATACCATAAAAAGCTCTCTTATTTGCATCTTCGATCATTTTCCCATGAGCAGTTTGTGAATCTTTTTGTTGATGCGGTTGATGAGCAACTTGTTGATATATGGCTTTCTGATAGTAGTCATCTTTTCCAAATGGGTTCTTTGCTCCATTAGCCTCTTGATTCTTGCATTATCTCTTGAAATGACCTTTCTCCCTGCATCTAAAACAAGTAACTTTAGATTTATCAAAGCCCAAAGTAGACACATGTGCATCCAGAAAATCATTTCTCCCTGTGATCATTTTAAACTTTTCTGCTCTCCTCAAGACACTACCTAGACACCATTTGATGTCCATAAGCTCCATTTCTTCAGCGTCTATCTGATTGTAATCCTCTTTTGTCAACATAGGATTTCTGATCCTTCCTGCAACCAAACCTTCATAGGATTGTAGCACAGTTGCAAGTAACGCCATGTGATCTTTCGCAATTTCTTCAGAAAAACTTTGACCATCTGGAAGATTCAATGCAATGTTGCACTGTATCACACAACCATTTCCACTTTTTGAACTATGAGAATGAAAAATTGAAGTTGAACTCTTCAGATTAACATTTGGATATGAAGAAAATCCACTGCTACTGTTTGGACTTGGATCAGCATTCCAGATGACTCTCCAGCACTAAAAGCAGTTTGAATTTTCGAACTCTTTTCAGCCTCTTGAACACTGCCTTTGTAATACATTTTCACATCTTGTTGACCACTCGGATTACTCATCCTCACAATCTTTTGTTGTTCAAGATCTTGACCCTTAATCTTCTCGATGAACTGAGAGATCGTCAAACCATCATAAACTCCGGTGTTCTTTAAGATCATCAAAAATGTACCCCACTCTTTCTGCGGTAAAGCATCAGCTAATTTGTCGACCCATTCCTCTAGGTCTTTGGTTATACTTTACAATGACATAGAACGCACTAAGTGGCAATATCTTTCAATCAATTTCTTTGTATCTTCCCCTGGCAAGCTTGTGAATAGATCAAATTCTTTCTTAAGTAATGACTTTTTACTTTTAATCATGTTTTCACTTCCCTCAAACTTGATTTTAAGCGCATCCCAAATTGATTTTGAAGTTTTGTCATGTTGAAGCAATACAACGATGTCTTCTTTAATAGCTTGCTGTAGTAGACTGATCATCATCTTTTCAGCTCTGTACATATCTCGTTCTTGATCAGTGAATTCAGAGATTTCTTTCTCAACTTGCAGATCAGTACGCGGTAGTACATATTTCTTCAAAATACACTCCCAAGATCTCAAGTGATTGGCTTGGACCCAATTTTCAAACCGATCTTTCCAACCGTAATACTCCTCAATGCTCATTAGCTTCGGGGGTTTTTGCGTAGTTCCAGTCTCATTTTCCAAGTTCATGTTTTGAGCAATGGTAGCCGGAGTAGTCGGGGATGTTGCAAATGCGTTGTAAAATTCTTCACTCATGATTCGGAAACTTTTTCACAAATACAGTCACTTTCAAGCGAGATTAGGCTTCAAGCGAAATTACCTGCAAACAACTTCAAGCGAGATTAATATTTCAAGCGAAATCACCTGATTTCGTTTGAATTTCAAGCGGAATAACAGGTTGAAGCGAAATAACAAATTTTCAAGAGGAATAAGGTATTCCGTTTGAAATAACAACAACTTTTCAAGCGGAATTAAAAGATTCGTTCAAGCGGAATAAGGACTTTTGTCCATTTTTGTCATTTTTAAGCTGAATTTTGGTCTGATTTTCTCAAGGGTTTGTTAAAACACTGTTTCGCTTATGTTGTGAAAAATTTAAGCCATTTTATCCATGAAAGGTTGTTCAATTCAGAAAAGAAGGTGTAGAAGTAAGAAAATGAGATGAAATCAAGCTGAAAACTGCAGAACTCCTCCTCCCGAGCTCTGATACCACATGTAGGATCGTTGTCGAACCCGAAATAAGTCGATCAGAGGCGTTCTACTCAAAATGAAAGGCGGAAACAGACATAATGAGTTGAATTCAGCAAGATATCACTTTAAACTGTCTTGTATATTAATTCTGATACGTTTACAATCCTGAAGACACTTCGACAGAGCTTCGCCGTCGGAACCAAGAACATTCAAGAACTACTGAAGCGGAATTACATCACCCCTATATATAGACTGCCTGATTCCGCTTGAACAGGCTCAAGCAAAATCAGCATTACAAGCGAAATCACAACAATTACATTTCAAGAGAAATCACAAGTTCAAGCGAAATCAAGTGGTTCAAGCGAAATAAGCATCTTCAAGCGGAATCACTTTGTAAATTTGAATTCTTGAACTTTGTGCCCTGTGTAATGCAAGACTCGATACAAGATGAAGTCGACAGACGCATGCACCAACAACATTCTATTCTTATCCAAAGTCATCTCACTCGTTTTCTCTCATGTTTCCTCTTTTAGAAGTGCCTCCTCGACGTGATGCTCAGCCACCTAATGCCGAACTGGCGGCTATCATTGCGCAGCAAATGGCTACTGCACTCCCGAATCTTATCGCTTAAATTAACCAAGCCAACAATAACAATAATGCACCTGCTTCGTGCAACTTTAAAAGCTTCAATTCGGCTAAACCGCTCAAGTTTAGTGGTTCTGAAGGAGCAACTGGGCTCCTACAGTGGTTTGAGAGCATTGAGAGTACTTTTCGTCATGTTCAGTGTCCTGATAATCGCAAAGTCGAGTTTGCTTCTAGCGTGTTTCAAAAGAGGGCTCTTACTTGGTGGAATGGGTTAATGAGAGATCGCGGTGCTGAGATTGCTTTGGGTCAAACCTGGGAAGAGCTTAGGGCTCTTATGATGAGGGAGTTCTATCCTCGTCATGAACAAATGGCATTAGAAAGGGAGTTTGATGATCTGAAACAGGACAGTGGCGAACATCGGGCTTTTACCGACAGATTTAAGGAGTTGAGCTTACTTTGTCCTACAATGGTTACCCCACTTGATAAAGCTATCGAGAGGTATGTCGATGGTTTACCTGACCCCGTGCAAGATATCGTCACTGGTAGCAAACCTACCACAGTTCGCCAGGCCATCAAGTTGGCTGCGACCTTGGCCGAGTCGCAAACCAGGAAAGGTAAACTTCACAGGAAAGGTGATAAGAAACAAAATCAGGTTGACAAGAGTGAGAATAAGTAGGGTAAGAAATCTGAATCTTCAAGGAGATCGAGGAAGCGTAAGGCTTCCAAGAACTTTGCTGTTACCACGCAGGCAAATCAGGCAGCTCCAAATTAGCCAGCGCAACCACCTGCCAAGAAACAGTACATTGGCAATGCACCTCTGTGCAACAGGTGTAACAGCCGCCATCAACCGCATGTTCAGTGTCGTTATTGTACCAACTGTGGGAGGTCTGGTTATCTTGCCAACACTTGTCGTCTTCCTCCTAACCAGAACCAAGCCGCACAAAACCCTGCTCAGCAACCTGCTCAACCGCCTGCTCAACAACCAGCACAGGCTGCACAACCTCACTATCCTCCTGGTTTATGCTACAATTGTGGGGATCTGACCCACTATCGAAATCAGTGTCCGAGGTTTGCTAATGTGAACCAGGCTCAGGCTCGTGGACGAGTCTTTAAGATGAACGCAAATGAGGTGCATGCAGACAACGAGGTGGTCAATGGTACGTTCTTTGTTAACAATCAGCTTGCATCTGTTCTTTTTAATTCGGGTGCCGATAAGAGTTTTGTGTCATTGTCTTTTAAACCATTGCTGTGCATGACTAGAACGAAACTAGGAAAGCCCTTGACAGTAGAGGTAGCTAGTGGTGAACCCGTTGTAGTCGATTCTGTTCTTCAAAATTGCCAGTTGAACCTTAATAACCATCTTTTTCCTATTGATCTCACACCGATCCAACTTGGAAGTTTCGACATTATAGTGGGGATGGATTGGTTAGCCAAATACCATGCAGAGGTAGTTTGTTTTGAGAAGATTGTCCATGTACCGCTTTCGACTGGTGAGATCTTAGAGATTCATGGTGAGAAACCTGCTAGTGGTCATAAACTCATGACGTGTACTCAGGCTCAAAAGTACCCGCGTAAGAACTATGTTGCCTTCTTGACACATGTCGTAGAGGAGAAAGGCAAAGGTAAGTCTATTCAAGATATTCCTGTTGTTCGGGATTGTCCTGAAGTTTTTCCTGAAGAATTACCTGGTTTACCCCCAGCACGTCAAGTTGAGTTCCGTATTGATCTTGTACCTGGTGCTAATCCTATTGCTAGATCTCCGTATCGTCTTGCACCGTCTGAGATACAAGAGTTATCTAAACAGCTTCAGAAGCTTTCTGACAAAGGTTTTATTCGTCCTAGCTTTTCACCTTGGGGTGCTCCCGTTCTTTTTGTAAAGAAGAAAGATGGATCTTTCAGGATGTGTATCGATTATCGTGAGCTCAACAAGCTTACCATCAAGAATCGATATCCCCTACCTCGCATTAATGATCTCTTTGATCAGTTACAGGGTGCTACTTGCTTCTCAAAGATTGATCTACATTCTGGGTATCATCAACTTTGAGTGCTCGAGGAAGATATTCCTAAGACAGCTTTTCGCACGAGATATGGTCATTATGAGTTCACTGTTATGCCATTCGGTTTGACTAATGCTCATGATGTTTTCATGGACTTGATGAATAGGGTTTGTAATCCTTATTTGGACAAGTTCATCATCGTTTTCATTGACGACATCGTGATTTATTCTAAGACGCGAGCATATCATGTGTAACAACCCTCAATAAAACCAACACTCTCGAATATTTCTGACACCCTAATATATTTTAAAATATCCCAATATGTCTTTAAATAAACCCCGTATGTGAAAACCGAGCCCGAAATACAGTATAACATTAAAAATAAAATATAAAAATCTGATTTTTAAGCTGAGGCGGGCCGCGTAGGACCCACCCCAATCTTACGCGGGCGGTATGAAGGATGAAAACTGATTTCGTGATTTCTTAAGTTAAGGCGGGCCGCGTAAGACCGCGTTTAAGTTAACGCGGGCCGCGAGAGATCAACAACATGGCAACACCCCAGGCCGACACATGTCATAATCTGGTCGAGTCTTTACGCTGATCCGGATGAGCTACACGTTGACCCGGAGTCAACGCGGGCCGCGTAAGCCCCTGCGTACATCTACGCGGGCCGCGTGAGAACGAGTTTCAGCAACTATATATGCAGGCATCGGGTTTCAGTATTCCTCGTTCATTTCTTTTCTTTCTTAAGCGAATTTTTGAAGATATAGGCATAATATTCAAGTATTATACCCCCTAATTAGCAAGGTTCTGCCTCGTTGTAAGTATTATAACCCTAGTTTCATAATAGATACGCTGCCCGATTGATTTAGAGTTCCGTAACAACTGTCGTGGTTCTGCCCGACGTAGTTGTTGGAATACCGTCTCGGGGAGGGTATCATTAATATTTTTAAAGGGTTATGATACTAACCTATGTACATTGTGTAAATTATAGATTATTCCCAGGAAACCCTTACACGAAGTCTAAGATAGCAATGTGAGTTTATCCAATTTTTGTTAACCTTTTTGTAATATTTTACAAAACCTTAAATGTTTTACCATGTGATTAAGCGGTGATTGAGTGTTTGTAGTTCTTCAATTACTGCCGGTATGTTGGGGTTTTTGTATACAAAATTTACTACTGCGAGTAGTAAGTCGGGATGACAGTACGTTACCATTGGACAACGAGTTAGCCAATGTGTAATATGACCCACCAGTCAGGATTGACAGTACTGAATGAGTAATTGTGTAGAAATAAACAATGTGATCGCTCTCAATACTGTTTTAATTGATAAAATGTTTCTTGATTAAACTGGGATTCACTCACCAGTATTTCCCACTGACAAATGTTTTTTAAACGCGTTTCAGGTAACACAATGTGACAGCCAATTAGTAAAAAGCCAGCTGGAGACCACCGAAGGCTTGGAAAAAAATGTGGCTATAAAAGTTACCTAAAAGACGATGTTTTAAATTCAATAAAATAGGGTTTATCCCTATAAACGTATTGTAATAAGAAACTTGGGTTTTACCCATGTGATTATTAATATTAAACATGGTGGTTTTACTCTGATAAACATTTCCTAACTACGGTCCTGATGTAATTTCCGCTGCCAAATTAACAAGCTGATACCACCAAAACTCTGAGTTCGCGTCCGCCCATTCCCGGGACAGATAAGGGATCGGGGGTTGCGACAGAATGAACAACATCTTCGTCTTACTTTGGAACTCGTGAAGAAAGAACAACTTTTCGCCAAATTCTCCAAGTGCGAATTTTGGCTTAAGGAAGTTCAATTTTTGGGACACATCGTCAACGAACAAGGTATTCATGTTGATCCCGCCAAGATCAGTGCGATTAAGGATTGGGATACACCTACTACCCCAACTGAAGTTCGTTCATTTCTTGGTCTCGCGGTTTATTACCGCCGTTTCATTGAAAACTTCTCCAAGACTGCGGTTCCTCTCACTGCATTAACTTAAAAGAATAAACCTTTTGAGTGGGAATTCGAAACGGAAGAAGCTTTTCAGACCTTGAAACAGAAACTTTGTGATGCACCTATTCTATCTTTACCTGAGGGCAACGGCGATTTTGTAGTATATTGTGATGCATCTAACTTAGGTCTCTTCTGTGTTCTCATGCAAAGGAACAAAGTCATAGCTTATGCATCGAGGCAGTTGAAGATTCACGAGAAAAACTACACCACTCGTGATCTTGAGTTAGGTGCAGTAGTCTTTGCTCTCAAAATCTGGAGACACTATTTGTATGGTACAAAATGTGTGGTTTTCACTGACTACAAAAGTCTTCAGCATATTTTCAATCAGAAAGAACTTAATATGAGGCAACGACGTTGGGTTGAACTTCTAAACGACTACGATTGCAAAATTCGCTACCATCCTGGTAAGGCAAATGTTGTGGCTGATGCATTAAGTCGTAAAGAATGAGTCAAGCTTCATTGTGTTCAGGTTCGATATGATGTTCAAACCCGCATTTCTCAGGCTCAACATACTTGTGTTACACGAGACTTGATGGGTAAAGAATTACCATATCATATCAAGCCTGATCTCGAACTGAAAGACAATGGATTGTATTATTTCATGGACCGTTTGTGGGTCCCGAGTCAAGACAATCTTTGCACCTTGCTAATGGATGAAGCTCACAAGTCTCGTTATTCTATTCATCCTGGTGCAGACAAAATGTATATGGATCTTCGAACCCAGTATTGGTGGCCGGGTATGAAGAAAGACATTGCCTTGTACGTATCCAAATGCCTTACTTGTCTCAAGGTAAAGGCTGAACATCAACATCCCTCTAGATTATTGGAGCAACCAGAGATTCCAGTTTGGAAATGGGAAAACATTGCTGTGGATCTCATTACCAAATTGCCACGCACTAAGAAAGGTCATGATGCCATTTGGGTAGTTGTTGATCGTCTTACAAAGTCAGCACATTTCTTGCCGATCCGTGAGGATCTATCTGCTGACAAACTTGCTAAAATCTATGCGGATGAGATTGTATCCCGTCATGGCGTTCCTTTGAACATTATATCTGACAGAGATGCTCGATTCTCGTCTCATTTTTGGAGAACCATGCAATCTACAATGGGAACCCAACTTAATTTGAGCACAGCGTATCATCTTCAAATGGATGGTCAATCTAAAAGAACAATCCAAACATTGGAGGATATGCCTAGAGCTTGTGTGATCGATTTTGGTGGTAGTTGGGATTCGTATCTACCATTGATTGAATTCTCCTACAACAATAGTTATCACTCCAGCATCAACATGGCTCCTTTCGAGGCTCTTTACGGTCGAAAATGGCATTCACCAGTCTGCTGGAATGAGATCGGTGAAGCTCAGCTTACTGGACCTGAGCTCATTCTAGAGACTACAGATAAAGTCAAGAAAATTCGCGACAACCTTCAGACAGCTAGAAGCCGTCAAAAGAGTTACGCGGATAGACGACGCAAGCCTTTGGAATTTCAATTCAGTGATCGCGTCTTACTTAAGGTTTCACCTTGGAAAGGTGTGATCAGATTTGGAAAGACAGGAAAACTTGCACCTAGATATGTTGGACCATTCAAGATCGTCGAAAGAATCGGAAAAGTAGCTTACAAACTTGAGTTACCTCCTGAACTGGGAAATGTTCATCCAACCTTCCTCGTGTCCAATCTCAAGAATTGTTTGGTTGATGAAAACCTCCACAAACCACTTGATGAAATTCGTGTTGATGACACGATGCACTTTGTCGAGAAGGTTGTGGAAATTATGGACCGTGAAGACAAGAAACTCAAACGCAAGTGCATACCTATTGTCAAAGTTCACTGGGAATCTAAACATGGACCAGAATTTACTTGGGAATGTGAAGATCAAATGAAGGTGAAATATCCACATCTATTCTCACAAGTTTCCTCTAAAAAAATTTCGGGACGAAATTTCCTAAAGTAGGGGAGACTGTGACATCTGTGCTTGTAATCATTGTACAAACTCTGAACAGTTCAATTATCAATAAAACAATGTGATTTGATCCCAATATTTGTTTATTTATGTTTGACATTTGCACGTTATGATTTTTGTTCAATTTTAAACTCTATATCGCTTTTTGGAAAGTTATACGCAAATTGATGCGTAAATGTAATCAGTTTAACGTGACAAACACTCCATAACATCAACAAATACTTAACATACCTTAAATAACCTTTATATAACTTAGAAATAAGTTTTAAAGGGTTTGGTATGACAAAAACAAGTTTATTCGATCGTAGGGACTAATTTCGACAAACTGCGAAAGTATGTCGATTCGTATAGTAACGAACATTCCGGAACTTGATCATAAGCTAAACATACCCTAAATATCCTTAACATAGCTTAGAAATAATCTTTGAGGGGTTCGATGTGCAAAAATAAACTTATTGGTCAAACAGGGACTAAAAGCGTCAAAAAGTGCATAAGTTTGCATTTACCCGCATATCTTAAGTTCTGAACATATCCGGACATCCAAAAATTTTTGTAATTATTAAAATATTTTATTTTAGTGTTTGGCGTGCTAAATTTTCATTCGTCGTGTAATTTGGATCGTTTTTCGCGTACGTTCATGTTTCGTCGTAATTAACCGAATAACGTGACCGTACGACCAAACGAACCAACATCAGAGATATTTCCAAGCATATTTCATGTCCCCTATACTTTAACTTCATTTTAGAGTCTTGAAAATGGGTTAACGGAGTTTAAACGCGTTGAAAATGGCTTAAACGAGCTGCAGGGACCATTTCTGTCTATTTTCGAAAGTTTCTGTCTGTGGGGAGTGCTAGCGACGCGCGACCCCAAAGGGAGTGGTGGCGTGGTGGCACGCGAGCCCCTTGTTTTGATAGAAAATCCATTTTCAGCAACCAGTTTGAACTTCGGGGTCTTTTGTGCAACTTTTCAATACTATGGACTTGTTTTAGAGCATCCCATTGTATTAGAAACAATGTTCCACAAGTGTAGGGTCAAGATTTAACCTCCTAACACATGGAATGATCTCCTTGATCCAAACTTACTATAAATAGAAGTGAGTTTCTCATTCATTCCTCACACAAATTGAATCAATTCTGCTCTAAGTTGAAGCTAAGGCTTCATACCTGAGTATTTTGGTTCAATTCTTCCTTGCTTGGACCTTTTGTAAGCTTCTTTCATGCTTGTTTATGCTTTTCAAGCATGAAAGTCAAACATTGTTTGATTTTCTTCTTTGACCATGATTTGGGCAACACAAAGTTCGTTCGAACTTTGCAACGTGAGCGTAATCACGATGGTTATAGTCCCTTGTGACTATACCTACTGATTACCACGTTGATTAGTCGAAGTGACGAGTCAAAGTTTCGGTCAAAATGCCGTTTATGCGCATTTTGCGACGGAACTATTTTAGGGTATCAAAACACTTTGTTTTAATGTCAAACTTGTTTTCTAACTTAGTTAAACATGTTTTAACATGTTTAACTCGTCACTTTTAGTCTAGTGCTTGTTTAGGGTCGTAAGTCAAGCGGTCTTGACAACGGCTTAGACTTTCGAACCCGACCCGTTTGGTCGATCATTAGGATCCAACCAAGAATGTATTGTGACCATACTTGAATAGGGAATAACCTTCCGAGGTTATACCTTATGGTTACTTAGTTTAATTAGTTGTATGATAGGTAGTTTATATGCCTTAGGAAAATGACCAAAATGCACTTTTCATGCATAATTTGTAATTAAGCATATGTAACCTAACTTTTGTCACTTAAACTAATTAAGCATTATATTTAAACATGTTGTGTGACAACCCTCATGATTTCATTTATCCGTACGATTTATTAATGATAATTAAAATGCTTGGTGACTGTGTTGAATTACTTAATTGTTTCCTGATTACTGTGTCATACTTACATGTGCTTGTTAACATACTAGTCTTGTGCAGATAATTTAATAAATGGTCTTGAATATTCTCCTATGTATTAGGAATTAAAAGTGTTACAAAAATATAAATATATATTAGACATTTTATGGAATAATTAAACACTTTAATGGAACGGTGTCTAACTGGACAGCCGGACATTACCCGGGACACCAAATTTTTGTCAAATACATTGTTTATATATTTCTTGGCTAGTCGTGATCCCCGAACACCCTAACACCCCTAATTGTTAACTAACTAATATATGTAAGTTTATACTTGGATCCTAACTTATACCTACCAACTTGTTACAAAAACTTACATCCAACCCCCCCCATGCCCAAATTCGGTCACCATAGGGACCCCACAAAAATTCACCAACATCCTACTAGATCTCATTCTAATATTTTAGTTGATATGTTGCTTGTAATCTTGAACATAATATTTGAAAGGAACTTTATAAGTAAGGTGCATTTGATCACCATGTCCTTTCATATCTTCACACAATCAACACCCCACTCCCTCACATCTCTCCTCTCTCTCTCAGCCACACCCATAACCGCCACCATCACCACCCTTTCACCACCATCTTCATCCACTCTTGAGCTTCATACAAGACTAGGAGGTGACTCTAAGGAGCTTGCAACTTGTGGAGCTTCAAGGAGCTTTGTTTCATTCTTTTCACCATCATTTTTCATCATCTTCTTCACTAGAATCATCCCTATCTATAAGCTAGTAGTAAGTCCTTGTTACACCCTTTTTCATCTTGTCTTTGTAGTTAAAAGTCGTAGTATGATGGTTATGTTTGAAACACTAAATAACAAGAACCAAGAAGATGAACATAAAGCTTTATTAAAGATGAAACATGATGTAATAATGATAGTATGAAGTTGTTTTGATTTCGTTGTTGATTACTTGATGATTTACTTGTTAATATTGATTACTAGAAATGTTGTTGATCACTAAGCATGTTAACGGAACCAATATAACTCGCATTAGAATGTTAAAAGCTGAAAATAGGAGGCTGTTTAGTGATTACAGCTAACTTCAGTTGGCTGTAACTGGACCTTAATAAAACGAAAAATGCATTTTCTGAAGTCTAGATTTATGTTTTATGAAATACGGTTCTAATGGCACTGGAATCATAATTTATGGACTTCGTTTACTATTTTTAAAGACCCGTTTTGTAACAGCAGCTAAAGCTGAGTTTTTACTGCAGTAAACGGGTGCTATATTTTTAGACATAACTTGAAATCTATGTTGAATCAGCTCATGAAATTTGTACTGTAAATGACCACTGATATATTTATAATTCACCAACTGGAATTTCGTAAATCGGAATTACAATGAATTTTAAATAAATTATTCCGTGGACTGCAATCAGAAAAAGGTGAATCTGGTCTTATAAAATATTGGTGATGAATTGGATCCCGATATTTTTACACACTAATATTTGGATCGTTTAAGACCTTCTGTAAAAAGTTGGGAATTTTTGGAACTAGTTAACTATTTTATTAAAATCCACGAAAACAGCCCAGTTTCGAATGTAAAAGCTGAAATGACATAAGTAGTAATTTGCGTGTCTAAATGTCGGGTAGGTTATCCGAGAATGATATAACATGTTATATGTGTTATGTGCAATGTCGTATGTTTGCTTATGAGCGGGAATAGTTGGGAAGTTTATATGGGCATGAACCGTTAAAGAGATGCATGTTATGTGATAGATGCGTGTGGGAACTTCGTGCTTATTTGAAGTCACTAATAAACTAAGTGGTAATCATACTAGGACGTGATTGACCGACCTTGACTTTTAGCTATTTTTGAGAGTCAAATCGAGCAACCAAAGGTGAGTTCACACACTTACTAAGGCATGGGATTCTCGGTGGATGGGAATTGGATTAAATAGCTAAGATGGAACTTGTACTTTCACCACTACAGGACTACTTACCTCCGTCCTCGGATTGGGAAGGATGCCAGCGCTAAACCTACGTACTCACTACGTACCACTGTCCTCGGATTGGGAAGGGCACCAGCGCTAAACATACGTATTCTTGTATGTACCTATGTCCTCGGATTGGGAAGGGCACCAGCGCAAAACCTATGTATTCACTACGTACCACTGTCCTCGGGTTGGGAAGGACACCAGCGCTAAACCTACGTATTCAATACGTACCTCTGTCCTTGGATTGGGAAGGACACCTATATATTTACATCTAGTCTAGTGGTTTACAACATGGGGTAGCCCCCACCGTTTATGGTTTGGGAAAATAAGGAAAAGTTGATTTAACCTGCAAATTGCAACAAACTCATAGTTTTTGAAAAACTACTTTATAACGAACACCTACTGTGAACTCGCTCAACTTTGTTGTTGATTTGTTGTTACATGCCTTGCAAGTCGTTAGGTACTTAAGATATGGAGCTTGCACGCGGAGGAGGTCGTTGTGGGAGATGGACTGTCATGTCCCGTGCTTAACATTTGAACTTTATGAACTTATGAAACTTATGTTTGGTCATTAAACTTATGAACCATGAACTTATGTTTGGACTTACGTCTTATGCTTCCGCTGTTAACTTAAAGTCGGTTACTGTATTTTGGTCACCAATTGTATTGTGGTTGGTTTATTTACATAGTTACGTTGTTCAATATGATTGGTGGCTCGATCCTGGTCATGTCACGCCTCCAAGTGGTGATACCCCGCGTGTGGATTTTGGGGGTGTGACAGATTGGTATCAGAGCCATTGGATATAGTGAACTTGGTTTTAAAAAGGGGGAAAGCTTTTTGATAAAACCAGACTATAACCTGTACAGTGCTCAACGATCCACAACGACGCTTCGCTCCACGTGCAAGACTCAGCACTATAGGTAATATGGTTTATGTTTGTATTACCTGCTAGTAGCACATTTGATCATGATATGCTTAGTTAGCGTAACAACTATTGCTTGAAACCCTGTGTGTTTGCTCTCTTCTGTCACTCCACACTTACGCACTTTGGCGACACCACTTCTTACTTGTGTTTCCTTCGATGTGAAGATCATGAGTGGATGCCTGAACTTGACTCAAGCCCAGCTGACGGCTCTAATCAACGAACTAGTTGCTGAGGCACTCGCATCAGTTCCAGCAGCAGGTCAACATGTTCAGCCTCCCATATGTACGTTCAAAACATTCATGGTTTGCCGACCAAGTACCTTCAGCGGCACTGAAGGAGCTGTAGGTCTCCTTCACTGGTTCGAGAAGCTCGAATCTGTCTTCGAAATGTGTGAATGCCCTGAAGATCGTAGGGTGAAATTTGCTACTGGAACACTCGAAGGCGCTGCACTAACCTGGTGGAAAGCACAGGTTCAACTGCTAGGGCTGGCGGTTGCTAATGCCACCCCATGGAACAGTTTCAAAGAACTGATCAAAGAAGAATACTGTAGTCGTGACGATATCCACAAGCTAGAGGTAGAATTTTTCAATCTGAAGATGACGGGGTCTGAAATCGAGGCATACACAAAGAGGTCGAATGAATTAGCTATCCTGTTTCCCACTATGGTGGATCCTCCTATCAAGCGTATCGAGCTGTACCTTAAGGGTTTGGTGCCAAAAATTCAAAGCCATGTGACCTCAGCTAATCTTGGCACCATACAGCAAATCATCAAGTTGGCTCATCGTCTCACTGATCAGGCAGTTGAGCATAACAAGCTGCCCAAGCGAATTAGCGCTACTACTACTGATGCTCCCAGTGATAACAAGCGCAAGTGGGATGGAAATTCGGGCAAGGGTTCTACTTCAGTTCAGTCTCAGCAGCGAAAGGCTGATGAGTACAGGAGCCCCAGTCAGCATTCTTATGGGAATCAAGGTCAGGGTGGATACAGGTGAAATCACCCTAAGTGCAATCGATGTAATTTGCACCATAGCGGGGCGTGCAACAAGGGTCGTTGTCAAAGATGTAAAAAGCCTGGACATGAAGCCAAAGATTGCAGGAGCTCACGTCCTGCGAATCAGAATCGACAACAGCAGCCACAAGCTCCCCAGAACCAACAACAACACCAGCAGGGTAATAAGGGATGCTTCCAGTGCGGTGCTGAGGGTCACTTCAAGAGGCACTGTCCACAACTGAATCAGAATCAGAGCAACAACCAAGGAAATGGGAACAACAATGGAGGCAACAACGGGGGTAACAATAATGGCAATGGTGCCAGGGGACGTGTTTACGTGCTAGGTCAGGGCGACGTGAGGAACTATCCCAACGTTGTGATGGGTAAGTTTCTTCTGGATGACTTCTTTGTTACTGTTTTATTCGATTCGGGTGCCGATACTAGTTATGTGTCCTTAAAGGTTAGTCAAATGCTTAAGCGCACCCTAACACTTTTGAACACCAAACACACGGTAGAGCTAGCAAACGGTAAAAGTCTTGAAGCCACACGCATAGTTAAGGGTTGCAACCTCGTCTTAGCTGGTCAGACCTTCTCTATCGATCTTATTCCTATCATACTTGGTAGTTTCAACATCGTTATTGGGATGGATTGGCTATCTCATCATCAAGCGGAGATTATTTGCAAGGAGAAAATCGTCCGTATTCCTCGTTCTGGTGAAAAACCCCTTGTGATTCATGGCGACAAGAGTGGTGCAGTCGTAGGCATCATCTCTTTCCTTAAGGCCCAGAAGTGTTTGCGAAAGGGCCATACTGCTACTCTAGCTCTCATTTCTGATACATCCTCGGAAGAAAGGAAGATAGAAGACATATCTATTGTACGTGATTTTCCTGAGGTATTTCCTGAGGAATTACCTGGTCTTCCGCCTCATCGACAAGTCGAGTTTCAAATCGAGCTAGCTCCTGGAGCAGCACCAATAGCTCGTGCACCTTATCGACTAGCTCCGTCAGAACTTGAAGAACTGTCCACGTAATTGCAAGAACTCTTGGAAAAGGGTTTCATACGTCCTAGCTCTTCGCCCTGGGGAGCTCCAGTCTTGTTTGTGAAGAAGAAAGACGGTACTTTCAGGATGTGTATAGACTACCGCGAACTCAACAAGGTGACCGTGAAGAATCGTTATCCTCTCCCACGTATTGATGACCTATTCGACCAGCTGCATGGGTCGAGCTTTTACTCTAAGATTGATTTGAGATTGGGATACCATCAGCTGAGAGTCCGAGATGAGGACGTCTCCAAAACAGCATTTAGAACTCGTTATGGGCATTACGAGTTTCTGGTTATGCCTTTCGGACTGACGAACGCACCAGCGGTCTTCATGGATCTCATGAACCGAGTATGCACACCTTACCTGGATAAGTTCGTTATTGTTTTCATCGACGACATCCTGATCTATTCTAAGAGTCAGGAGGAACACGAGCAGCATCTACGACTTATGCTGGAACTCCTTCGAGCAGAGCAACTGTATGCCAAATTTTCGAAATGTGACTTCTGGCTTCGCGAAGTCCACTTTTTAGGCCACGTGGTAAACAAGGATGGGATTCATGTTGATCCATCCAAGGTTGACTCATTTAAGAACTGGCCTGCACCCCGTACACCAACAGAAATCCGCCAATTGTTGGGTTTGGTGGGCTACTACAGAAGATTTATCAAGGACTTCTCAAAGATTGCGCAACCTCTCACCTCGCTAACTCAGAAGGGTGTCACCTATCGTTGGGGTGATGCACAGGAATCTGCTTTTCAGCACTTAAAAGATAGACTTTGTAGCGCGCCTATTCTCTCATTGCCTGAAGGCACATATGATTTTGTGGTTTATTGCAACGCTTCCATCCAGAGACTTGGATGCGTGTTGATGCAACGTGACAAGGTCATTGCCTACGCATCGCGCCAACTTAAAGTTCACGAAAGGAACTACACTACGTACGACTAGGAATTAGGAGCAGTTGTTTTCGCACTTAAGATATGGAGACATTACCTGTACGGTACCAAGTGCACCATTTACACCGATCACAGGAGTCTCAAGCATATCTTCAAGCAAAAGGAGTTAAACATGCCACAACGTCGATGGGTCAAGCTCTTGAATGATTATGAATGTGCGATCAAGTACCATCCGGGCAAAGCCAATGTTGTGGCCGACGCCCTCAGTCGAAAAGACACTTTACCTAAACGTGTGCGAGCATTACAACTTACCATCCAATCTAGTCTTCCTGCTCAGATTCGTGATGCTCAGATCGAAGCATTGAAAACAGAAAACATTAGGGCTGAGTCCTTACGAGGATCGAGGCAGCGACTAGAACAAAAGGAAGACGACGCTTACTACGTAACAGGGCGCATCTGGGTTCCACTTTATGGAAACTTACGCGAGCTTGTGATGGATGAAGCACACAAGTCTCGTTATTCAGTACATCCTGGTTCGGATAAGATGTACCATGATCTCAAGGCTATACATCGGTGGTCGGGTATGAAAGCCCACATAGCAACCTACGTCAGTAAATGTTTGACTTGTGCAAGAGTCAAGACTGAATATCAGAAACCATCAGGCCTACTCCAACAACCAGAAATACCGAAATGGAAATGGGAGCAAATTTCCATGGATTTCGTTACTGGCCTGCCTAGATCTCAACGCGAAAACGATACCATTTGGGTGATCGTGGACCGACTGACCAAGTCTGCACATTTTCTGGCTATCAAAGAAACGGATAAGTTTTCTACCCTAGCAGACATCTACCTAAAGGAAGTAGTATCAAGGCACGGAGTGCCAACCTCCATCGTTTCTGATTGAGAATCGCGTTTTACTTCTGAACTGTGGCAAGCTATGCACAAGTCCCCCGGCTCTCGTTTAGATATGAGCACCGCTTATCATCCACAAACGGATGGGCAATCTGAACGCACCATCCAAACCCTTGAAGACATGCTTAGGGCATGTGTAATCGACTTCGGCAATGGCTGGGAAAAGCATCTCCCGTTAGTGGAGTTTTCATATAACAACAGTTACCATACCAGTATCCAGGCCGCTCCCTTCGAGGCATTGTACGGACGGAAATGCCGATCACCCCTTTGTGGGGCAGAAATTGGCGACAGTGAAATCACAGGCCCAGAACTGGTAGTGGATATAACCGAAAGGATTGCTCAGATACGACAACGAATGGCGGTAGCTCGTGACCGTCAGAAAAGCTATGCTGATAAGCGAAGAAAGCCACATGAGTTCCAGGTTGGGGACCGGGTGCTACTCAAAGTCTCACCTTGGAAAGGTGTAGTTCGTTTTGGAAAACGAGGCAAACTCAATCCACGTTATGTCGGACCGTTCGAAATCATTGAGAAAATTGGCAAGGTTGCTTACAAGCTGAATCTACCGGCAGAACTCAGCGGAGTTCACAATGTTTTCCATGTGTCAAATCTGAAGAAGTGCCTGTCAGATGAGACCCTCATAGTTCCCTTAAAGAAGCTCACTATCGACGACCAGTTGCGATTCGTCGAGGAACCAGTAGAGATTACTGATCAAGATGTTAAGATTCTCAAGCGTACCAGAATACCTCTTGTGCGAGTTCGTTGGGATTCCCGTCGTGGCCCAGAGTATACCTGGGAACGAGAAGACCAAATAAAACTCAAGTATCCCCAACTGTTTAAGAAAAATGCAACCACTACTAAGACTGAAGCTACTACAGAATTTCGGGACGAAATTTCCAAACCAACGGGGGGATGATGTGACACCCCAGGAAAACCAGGAAACCAACGCAACTTTACTAGCTTCCTCAGTATCCGCGCACTAAATTTCGGGAGGAAATTTTCTTAACAGGGGGAGAATGTGACAACCCTCATGATTTCATGTATCCGTACGATTTATTAATGATAATTAAAGTGCTTGGTGACTGTGTTGAATTACTTAACTGTTTCCTGATTACTGTGTCATACTTACATGTGCTTGTTAACATACTAGTCTTGTGCAGATGATTTACTAAATGGTCCTGAATATTCTCCTATGTATTAGGAATTAAAAGTGTTACAAAAATATATATATTAGACACTTTACGGAATTATTAAACACTTTAACGGAACGGTGTCTAACCGGACAGCCGGACATTACCCGGGACACCAAATTTTTGTCAAATACATTGTTTATATATTTCTTGGCTAGTCGTGATCCCCGAACACCCTAACACCCCTAATTGTTAACTAACTAATATATGTAAGTTTATACTTGGATCCTAACTTATACCTACCAACTTGTTACAAAAACTTACATCCAACCCCCCCCCCCCCATGCCCAAATTCGGTCACCATAGGGACCCCACAAAAATTCACCAACATCCTACTAGATCTCATTCTAATATTTTAGTTAATATGTTGCTTGTAATCTTGAACATAATATTTGAAAGGAACTTTATAAGTAAGGTGCATTAGATCACCATGTCCTTTCATATCTTCACACAATCAACACCCCACTCCCTCACATCTCTCCTCTCTCTCTCGGCCACACCCATAACTGCCACCATCACCACCCTTTCACCACCATCTTCATCCACTCTTGAGCTTCATACAAGACTAGGAGGTGACTCTAAGGAGCTTGCAACTTGTGGAGCTTCAAGGAGCTTTGTTTCATGCTTTTCACCATCATTTTCATCATCTTCTTCACTAGAATCATCCCTAGCTATAAGCTAGTAGTAAGTCCTTGTTACACCCTTGTTCATCTTGTCTTTGTAGTTAAAAGTCGTAGTATGATGGTTATGTTTGAAACCAGTGTTGTAAAAGTCGCTAGGCGGTCCCTAGTCGGCCGACTGGGGAGTTGGGAGTAATCGGAGTACTCGGAGAGTACTCGGGGAGTACGCGGACATGGTAAATATAAAGAAAATTAATTGTTATATATTATTTATGGGTTAAAATAAGCATAATTCATGTTAACTGGGTATAATTTAAAATGAAACATGTTTAAAGTTCAAATATTCTGAATACAAGTCCGACTAGTCTGAGTACAAGGCCGAGTAGTCCGAGTACAAGGCCGAGTAGTCCGAGTACAAGGCCGAGTAGGCCGATTTTGACCGAGTTTGACCGATTAAAAGTCAACAAACCACGTTGACCGCCTAGACCGACTAGGCCGACTAGGCGCCGACTAGGACCGAGTACTCCCGAGGCCGACTAATTGAGACCGCCTAGGAGGAAGTCGCCAAGGTGGAGGTCCGAGGACCGAGTACTCGCCGAGTACTCGGCCGAGGAATCCGACTTTTGCAACACTGTTTGAAACACTAAATAACAAGAACCAAGAAGATGAACATAAAGCTTTATTAAAGATGAAACATGATGTAATAATGATAGTATGAAGTTGTTTTGATTTCGTTGTTGATTACTTGATGATTTACTTGTTAATATTGATTACTAGAAATGTTGTTGATCACTAAGCATGTTAACGGAACCAATATAACTCGCATTAGAATGTTAAAAGCTGAAAATAGGAGGCTGTTTAGTGGTTATAGCTAATTTCAGTTGGCTGTAACTGGACCTTAATAAAACGAAAAATGCATTTTCTGAAGTCTAGATTTATGTATTATGAAATACGGTTCTAATGGCACTGGAATCATAATTTTTGGACTTCGTTTACTATTTTTAAAGACCCGTTTTGTAACAGCAGCTAAAGCTGAGTTTTTACTGCAGTAAACGGGTGCTATATTTTTAGACATAACTTGAAATCTATGTTGAATCAGCTCATGAAATTTGTACTGTAAATGACCACTGATATATTTGTAATTCTCCCACTAGAATTTCGTAAATCGGACTTACAATGAATTTTAAATAAATTATTCCGTGGACTGCAATCAGAAAAAGATGAATCTGATTTCAATCCGGAAAATGATTTCTGATAAAATATTGGTGATGAATTGGATCCCGATATTTTTACACAATAATATTTGGATCATTTAAGACCTTCTGTAAAAAGTTGAGAATTTTTGGAACAAGTTAACTATTTTATTAAAATCCACGAAAACAGCCCAGTTTCAAATGTAAAAGCTGAAATGACATAAGTAGTAATTTGTGTGTCTAAATGTCGGGTAGGTTATCCGAGAATGATATAACATGTTATATGTGTTATGTGCAATGTCGTATGTTTGCTTATGAGCGGGAATAGATGGGAAGTTTATATGGGCATGAACCGTTAAAGTGATGCATGTTATGTGATAGATGCGTGTAGGAACTTCGTGCTTATTTGAAGTCACTAATAAACTAAGTGGTAATCATACTAGGACGTGATTGACCGACCTTGACTGTTAGCTATTTTTGAGAGTCAAACCGAGCAACCAAAGGTGAGTTCACACCCTTACTAAGGCATGAGATTCCCGGTGGATGGGAATGGGATTAAATAGCTAAGACGGAACTTGTACTTTCACTACTACTAGACTACTTACCTCCGTCCTCGGATTGGGAAGGACGCCAGCGCTAAACCTACGTACTCACTACATACCACTGTCCTCGGATTGGGAAGGGCACCAGCGCTAAACCTACGTATTCTTATACGTACCTATGTCCTCGGATTGGGAAGGGCACCAGCGCAAAACCTATGTATTCACTACGTACCACTGTCCTCGGGTTGGAAAGGACACCAGCGCTAAACCTACGTATTCAATACGTACCTCTGTCCTCGGATTGGGAAGGACACCTATATATTTACATCTAGTCTAGTGGTTTACAACATGGGATAGCCCCCACCATTTATGGTTTGGGAAAATAAGGAAAAGTTGATTTAACCTGCAAATTGCAACAAACTCATAGTTTTTGAAAAACTACTTTATAACGAACACCTACTGTGAACTCGCTCAACTTTGTTGTTGATTTGTTGTTACATGCCTTGCAGGTCATTAGGTATTTAAGATATGGAGCTTGCACGAGGAGGAGGTCATTGTGGGATATGGACTGTCATGTCCCGTGCTTAACATTTGAACTTTATGAACTTATGGAACTTATGTTTGGTCATTAAACTTATGAACCATGAACTTATGTTTGGACTTACGTCTTATGCTTCCGCTGTTAACTTAAAGTCGGTTACTGTATTTTGGTCACCAATTGTATTGTGGTTGGTTTATTTACTTAATTACGTTGTTCAATATGATTGGTGACTCGATCCTGGTCATGTCACGCCTCCAAGCGGTGATACCCCGCGTGTGGATTTTGGGGGTGTGACATGTTGGGGCATATAATACTTGTCATAGGACTAGTTAGGCGTCTCGAACGCGCATTCGCGCGAACGACGCATTAAAGAAGCGTAAGCTACCTTAATGGGTTGTAACGGGTCGTAAGCACTTAGGTTAGGTTCCGATTTAGTATGTAGGCTTTGTTAAACCATATCATATGAGTTCCAATACTCTTCCGATTTAGGTCCGGTTTATTAACATAGTTATTTATATTAGGTGTCGTTTGATTCCGTGATCCCTCTAACGTTACTTGGTTGTTATTTCAAGACTATTGAGCTATATCAAGTGAGTACATAGTCCCCTCTTTTACCGTTTTCAAATATTTTGGGGTGATTCACATGTGCCTACTTGTTACTTTCGTGCTTTTCATGCTTTTATAACATATACATGCTATGTTCATTGGTACGCATATAATACGTGATTTCAATTGCCATTTGCTATGTATGTTGACTGAGCATGCTAGCACATTGATTTCATACTTTACATTTCTGCTGCATATGTTTACTCATCCTATGGGCACAATTGATTTACATTACATTTCTTTTGCATATGTTTACTCAGCATATGGACACATTGATTTACATGAAATTTCTGCTTCGTATGTTTACTTAGCATACTTAGTACATTGTTTTCATATAACATGCTTACATCTGGTATTACATTTGGTTTGTTTACCGAAACTAAAATACGTTCATTAACATTGATCACGCGGCTCGGTAGTATGTAGTGGTACCATAGGAATTGACAACTCCCATTCCTGGAATCCTAGGTTTGTTTGGACGTAAGGAATGACAGAATCCGAAAACATTTTAATAAACCTTTGATTAGTCTCAAGGCTTGAATGTATGCGTTTAACATTACCACATAAATGTTTGTATCAGTAAAGCATGGATTTTGCAAAACATAACTTTTGATTTAAACTATGATTTATATCAAATACATTGTTTTGTACATTTTACCTATGGGGTTGAGTAAATACTTTTATTCACCATACACACATTTAATTAAACATTAACATTATACATATGATTTGAGTAGTTATTTTATACTTGCCATACATAACATTTGATTATACGAGACATGATTTAAATTTAACATTAGACATTGTTTACACATAAATATTTTAACATTTGGTTTAAACAAGACATTTTTGATGGTTATTTGGTAAGTTATTTAAATAACGAGGCGTGTGTAATATGATAAAAGCATGGTGGATACGCCGCTGGTATTTCGCATATATAAGTGCTTTTATGATATTACACATCGTAGCGTTATCTAAACCACTTCAATTTATACAAAGACATGATACATTATTTACAAGACAATGTTTTACAAAAGATATAAATTATACAAATTCATTTTCAAATGGTTATTTATTTAACCATACAATATTCTTTTATATATCATCTGATTTTCTTACTGATTTTCGTATGATTTATACAAGAAAACATTTTTATGAGATTCATGA
Source organism: Helianthus tuberosus (assembly GCA_030545235.1). Classification (NCBI taxonomy): domain Eukaryota; kingdom Viridiplantae; phylum Streptophyta; class Magnoliopsida; order Asterales; family Asteraceae; genus Helianthus; species Helianthus tuberosus. The sequence continues at coordinate 137,578,979 of CM060372.1, forward strand.
CTACTTTTTGTTAAACATTTCTTTTAACTTACAAGTCATGAATCCCGTCTACTAAGAACCTATGTATCTCACAGGCATTTTTATGTTGATGTACCTTTTTCACATGTGTTTTCAGGAGCTGATTCATAGGGTTGATCGTGATATACTTAGGCGGACTCGGGCCTTAGTACCAATAAAAGATGCAAGACTAGTTTAATTTATGTTATGTTATGTTTTTCCTTGTTTTAAGACAATGTAATCGAAATTAATAAATAAAACGAAATTTTAAATACCATGGTTATGAAACAATAATTCTGTTGCTCCACTCTCCGATGTTTCCGCCGCGGTTTGTTGTTTTACGCGGTCGGGGTGTGACACTCGAGGCCCGACAGAGACGTTAGACCTGGGAAAAATGTTTTTCTTTCTCGTTTGTTGCTTGGAACTTGTTTAAACTATTATTTGAGATATCAAAACTAACCTTTAAGTTGGTTTTGATCATAAGTGAATATCAGGAGAACCGGATGAAGATCAAGCAATGTACGAGAACCGAACACTTTCAAATGAAGCTTCCGCACCTTGTTTCGTTGTTACTTTAATACAATGCCCTCAACTACATTATGTTGTATTATACTTTAAATTGTAAAATTTTAATAAACCCGTATTTTATAAGTTTGTGTGGTCGTTAATACACATTTAATCGTCGATATTTATACCGAAAAACGTTAAATATTAGTAAGGGTCTTTCTAGTTGGTAATCAGAGCTCATGGTTAAAGAGTAAAGTGTGTTCGGTTCGAGGCTTGATCGCAAATCCGGTAAGTTATATGTATATAAACGATCTAGTATATTGAAGTGTTATAAACAACACATAGGGTTATCGTGTAATGCACGTTACCCCAAGTAAATGATTAATATAGTTAACGAAATTACGTGCGTTGACATGTATAGTAGAAAACCTCGTATTGTAATACGGGCGTTTATCAATGTTGACATTACTAATCTATGTAAATGTTTAATTGAAGGACACTCGCATCTGAAGATGGCGAGAATCTAACAAATTGTGGATGTGACGGAGAAACGGTCCGAATATGACAAGCAGAGCATGCTCGCCAAGGACAAAAATCGCGTAACAATCGTGAACAAGAGTAATGGCAAGGAAAGCCCATCGGGGCAAGCATTACCAGGTGCACGTTTTTAAACATAATCACACAAATAGTAATATGTGACAAGCACGTAGAGAATGACGGTTGCATATATAGGATAAAACTTGGAAAACCTAAATAGGATATCTATTCAGGATGATGTTTCCAAAAGAAATCAAATAGAGGTATGTGTTATTCACGATGATGAATAACAAAGCAATAACAGGATTACCTCATAAGGAAAACTTGGACGGAAGTAATTATCCAAGTGCATAATTCTCAATATAATATTATTGAGAAAAGTAATGATCGCATTGACAAAAGTGATTATATAATAGTTCGATAAAAAGGAAAACATTTTATATGTTAAAGAATGAAACAGGTAAAACTAATGATTGTTATATAACAATTAAATAAAGTTTTACCAACTGAAACCATGAATATGGAAATTGTTAGAGGAGTTACTTACATGGGGCGTGGTGCGAAAATTATAAAAAGGTCATGTGTGTCATGTGTTGATCGCTTACTCTGGCCAAGTAAGTAGTGAACACATGATACCATGAACTTCTTATGACGGACACATTTACGCCCGATGTAGTAAGGAGGGGATGAAAGGGACGAACTAATAAGACGACTAAATGAATCAAAGAGAAGTCTTAATACATACCGGAAAGGTTGCAATAATAATGTCTTCGGTAAAATACCCGATTAATGAATAGGATTTTAGGTGAATGCGTAAACCAAGAGAAGGGAACACGGATTGAAAGTCAAAAGACTCGGATTGAGAGTTATGGCTAAAAGACGACAAGATTTTGCAAACATAAATGTTAGGATCTGAGTTCCTTAGATTGTGTTGTTTAACTAAAATGAAAGATTAAACAAAGAATGATGTGCAGCGGAAAGGAAAAGTAAACTTTATAACACAATCATAGAAGAATAGTTTTCAGCAAACATGATTTCATTAGACGAAGGATTGTATCAATCACAAAGATCAACTATTCATGCATGCAACACTAAACTCCCCCTCAGCCTGAGCTCACAGTTAGTTCGTACAAGATGATGGTGAAAAAGAGCTAATAGAACAGTACAGGTACTGTTCTATTTATAGTGCAATCCTAACCGCTGAGCATCTAATGCTGACATCACCTAGACACTGACATCTTACAGACTAACAGCCTCTAACCACTTATACATGCAAAACACAGATTACAATAAACAACTTATTACATAAACACTGATGCAGCTTCCCATTGTTGTTGCCTAAGCACTGATGTTGGAGATCAGTGCTTTCTTCAAAGGGTGATCAGACCTTGAGTCAGCAGAGCTTTGGTCTTCATCAGTACTTGAGTAACAGAAGTTGTTAGGACTTCAGTCTTTATACCTCAGCAGTTCTGTGATTAACAGTTGTTGTGGAGATCAGCACTTAGCGTCATCAGCTGATAGAAAACACTGTCATTGGGGAGAGTCTAGGACAAGCACTGCTTATTGTGATCAACTGTTGAGAACCAGTTTTGGATTTTCATATCATCTCTTCTTCTAGGCTTGATTACATGGGCCAACAATAAACTTTGAAAATTTCGTTCAACTATTTCAAAGTTGAACGGGTAGAATAAAGAATGAAGTTTGACATTCATAAGCGAGGAAATTTCACACAAACAAGTTAAACGAGTTAAATAAAGAAAAACGCTTCCTAATGTAAGTAAGCGTGAACCAAATAAATGAAAGTGCAAAATATTAATAAAGCTATGCAAGGGATTATGGGAGCTAAAAACATTAAGATAAAAGAACCCGGGTAATGGGTTGTAAAGAAGTATAAGTATAAATCGAGAAACGCTAAGTGTAGAACAAACCGACGTATCAACGACGTGAAGAGTCATAAATTCAGAAGATTAGTCCGAAAGTAAACGAATGTAGCCTTAGACTACGGTCAAGAAATTCCGAATATAAAAGGTGTGCCTTGACGCCATATATGTACATATCTGTACATTTGAATAAACACATGGATAAAAGATGATCTACGGGATCATCATAACCTATGGGATTAAAAGTAGTGTTAAGTTCTACGGGACCAAAAAGACCCCTGGGTCACAAATAGAAAGAAACAAACTGTTGGGATCTCACCTTAAAAGGTGAAAGTCTAAAGAAATAGCCTACGAGGCTAAGTGAAAGAACCTACGGGTCAATAGTGTAAAGCGAGGGAACTGGTTACGATTCCCCGTGTAAAACGAAAACAGAAAAGAATAAATTATTGGTTGTCAATTTCCTTGATGTGAGTAACTGAGGTAAGTTAAAGAGAAAACGTTAAACAAAAATGCAGTTTTAGTAAGAAACAACCTTTTAACAAATATGAATATTATGAGACGAATTTGGAGATGATTAATATTAAAGGATATAGGTCTTAACACCGATAGGTGCAAGGCGATACATTTAAGAAATATCCCATGCTACACCGATAGGTTTTAACAAATAACCCATGCTACACCGTCGGAGAGCGTCATCCAAACTTGAGTCTATGACCTTCATGTAGTCGACCAGGTCTTCGTCTTCTACTCTTTTTCCAACTCCCAACTTCACTTCCTCGTCCCCAAACTTCAATGTTAGTGTTCCGTCATTCATGTCTACCACTACTTGGGCTGTGGCTAGAAATGGTCTCCCTAGGATGAGAGGGACTTCGGTGTCTTCTTCCATGTCTAGTATGACAAAGTCGGCCGGGAAGACGAAATTGCTGACTTTGACCAATAGATTTTCAGCGACACTTTGTGGATATTTGACGGATCTGTCGGCAAGTTGTATGCTCATCTTTCTAGGGCTCGTTTTTCCTAGGCCGAGTCGTTTGAACATTGATGCGGGCATGAGGTTGATGCTAGCCCCAAGATCGGCTAGTGCATTGCGAATGGGGGATTCCCCAATTGAGCAAGGAATCGTGAAGCTTCCAGGATCAATCTTCTTTTGCGGGAGTTTGTTGAGTAGTAAGGCGGAGCATTCTTCGCCTAAGTTAACTAATTGCAATGATTCAATTTTCCTTTTATGAGTGAGGAAGTCCCTTATAAATTTTGAATATTTAGGCATTTGAGTTAGAACTTCGATAAATGGAATATTAACATGCAATTGTTTTAATAAATTTTCGAATTGTGCGAATTGCTCATCGGTCTTTTAACGAATTAAAAGACCGGGGTATGGAACCGGAGGAGTCTTAGTAGGCTCTTGGATTGGTGGAGAAGCCTTCTCTGGTTGGGGCGTGGGTGGAGTTGTGTTACGGCTGGATTGGCTTCTTTCAGCTGGCGGTAATGGAGCCTCCTCGGGACCCACGGTTCGGTTTCTCAATGTGATTAGATGTACTTGCGCCTTTGGGTTGGTTTCGGTATTACTTGGTAACGCGCCTTGTGGTCTCTCGGAGAAATTTTGGGCTATTTGATTTAATTGTTTTTCAATGTTTTGAATGCTAGCTTGTTGATTTCTGAAATTCGATTCCAATTGCTGAAATCGATCCGAGTCTTTCTTTTCGGTGTCGGAGATGAGGCGAGATACAGTATCTTCAAGCCTTTCTCGTCCACCTTGTTGTTGAGAAAAATTTTGTGGTTGTTGAAAGTTAGTTCGTTGGTTTTGTTGGTTACTACTATTTCCGGGATCTCTCCAACCAAGGTTAGGGTGGTTACGCCATCCTTGGTTGTAGGTACCCGTTGGAGGACCCGACAGCCTAGGTCTATTATCAATGTAGTTTACCGTTTTCGTGTGATCATCTAATTCTTCCATACAAGTCCAATTTTCATGTGGCCTACCACACCCCTCACAAGCCATAACCGAGACCGTTTTTGCCATTTCTAACTTTTTGATTTTTGAAGAAAGGGCCTCGATTTGGACTTGTAAAGAAGTGCTTTCATCAACCTTATGGGCGCCCGGGGCAATAGATTTATTGCCTCGGGGAGTGTGCCACTGAAAATTGGTTTGAGCAATTTCCTCAATTTGATTATATATTTCATTTGCGCGACGATTACCTAGAAGTCCCCCGGAGCTAGAATCAAGTGTTTGTCTCGTGTGTGGCAACAACCCATTGTAGAAAGTGGATACTTGTTGCCATACCGCAAGACCATGATGAGGACACTTTCTTAGTAGCTCCTTGAACCTTTCCCAAGTTTCATATAAGGATTCCCCATCCTCTTGTGAATATGTATTAATTTCAGTCATTAATTTAGCCGTTTTAGCAGGAGGGAAATACTTATATAGAAACTTTTGGGCTAGTTCATCCCAGGTGTTTACCGAACCAACTGGGAGGGTGTTAAGCCAAGCCTTAGCTCGGTCTTTTAGTGAAAATGGAAACATTCGAAGGCGGATGGCGTCATTTGATGCTCCATTGATCCGAAAGGTATCACATATTTCTAAGAAATTAGTAATATGTAGATGGGGATCCTCGTCCGCAAGCCCATGAAAGGTTGCGGAGTTTTGAAGCATTTGTATAAAATGCGGTCGAAGTTCGAAGTTGTTGGCTTCGACATTCGGTGCATTGATAGCGGCGCCGAGATTACCTACAGTGGGTCGTAGGCAATCCATGAGGGTACGTTGGTCCGCCCTTGGAAGTGGGTCCCCCGAAACTTTCTCTTGATTTTTAGCTTTAAGACTTTTTTCTGTGAATGCATTCGGGTTCTTCAAGAGGTTCTTTTATGTCTCTACTAGAACTGGAGCTCATACACTACGTAGAAAGTTCAGATGTGGCGCCTGGGTTCCAAGTCCTGCAATAAAAACAGAAAAGAACGTTGGTCAAAAGCTTTACCACGGCCCCGTGCTCAGATGAACACGGCCCGTGGTCGGAGATACATTAATTGTTTTCTGGATCCCTGTTACTGGGGAGCTCGACACGGCCCCGTGTTGCACCGACACGGCCCCGTGCTCAACTCTCTCTAACTCGGAAAATAAAAAATGCCAGTAACAATGCTGGCCACGGCGCCAAAAACTTGATGCAGTTTGGTGTGTATATGGATTTAATGTATATTTTAAGCCCTTTTTACACGTTAGTCAGGTTTTAAATTTATAAAACATGATATTTTACTAACACCAAACACACATATGGGCAAGTGCACCCATCGTGAGCGTAGTATAGTGTTGGCAAAATACCGAGGTCGTCCAAGGACACAAGAGCTTTTAGTACCGGTTTATCCTCAACGTCTAATCAAATTAAAAGTTTAGAAAAAGGTTTTAAACTAGAAAAATAAAAACTAACTAAAATGCTGAAAAATAAAATAAAAGAAAAACAGATAGACAAGATGAATCACTTGGCTCCGACTCGTGTTTAGTGTAACCTTTGATTATTTCCGCACTTTTGCACTTTTTAAGACATTATCTTAGTTATTGTAGTAGGCCCCTCTTTTGAAGGTGACATTACCCTCAACCCAGTAGTTTGAGTCAGCAAGGATACAATATTAAAGGGTCGAATTATTGAAAGATAATTAATTAAGTTATTAATGCATATTATGGTAGGCCCCTCTTTTGAAGGTGACGTTACCCTCGGCTAAGTAGTCTGAGTCAGTAGGGATACAGTCCTAAGTAGTCGGGTTAAAGTATTAATAGTAGCTTACATATGAGGGGATCAAAGAGTTTAGACCCCCGCCATCCAATACCGGTGGGTATTGAAGGAGGTCCTACTAAATTTGACCAACTAAATTTGACCCAGTTCCTTGCAGGATCTATACACTGAACAAGGCAAGATTCTTACCAAACCGTTCCCTTCACCCCCGACTAGGTAGCCAACATATATCCATATAGACTGTAACACCTCGAAAATTTACGTCCTATAATGTCTTGACACGTGTCATAACCTTTGAACGTGTGAAAGAATGTTCTTGAAGGACTAAAGTTGACAAACAATGAAACTGTGTAAATATAAGGGTTCAAAGTGTCAACAATGAATAAATATACTTTACAATAACCCTACATGATGTTTATAACCTTAAACGAATGGATCATGGATCATACGAAGCGAATTGTGAAAGAAAGTGAGAGATTACAAACTACAGGGGTTAAATGTGTCAACATGTTTAAGATATACCTCTGAGTGACCTTTTAGCAAACCCAAAGCCTTGTAACGATTAATTATGCTCACTAGAATGCACCATAAAAATTTCACCAAGTTTCGTTACCGTATGAGAAAGTTATGATAAAATTCGTGTGTGAGGGTTAGAATGGTCAACATTGAAAATTAGGGCTTTTCGGGTGATCACAAAGTTACCCGGGGACTTTACAAAGTGGGTATAAATCTTAAAGCCCCTATATAACAATTATAAAGTCTTAAAATGCAAGAAATTGTGAGAAAACGATGTTTCGGGGGACCAAGGACCAAAATGCAATAAAAGAAAACAAGGTTACCTGATCACAAGTCTCAGGCGGCCCGCCTGAGGTTTAACAACATCTAAAGCGGGCCGCATCAGGACCCCAGATGCAGAAAACAAACAGAAACATCACAGCTGCCCGTTTTCAGCCATCTAACCGACTCAATGTGACTTGTTATGATACCATGGGCTCCTATATTGGTATTTAGACTATAGTGGACACTTGTATTCATCCATGATCATGTATAGACCCATTTGGCAACAATCTATGATGATTGAAATCACCATAAAAGCCTCATGTTGCAACATGCAACCACCCATTCAACTTCTGGACATTTTGAGGAGCTCAAGAACTGATACAAGCCTTCCAAATCATTTATTAGACTTACGTAAGTATCCTTGACCCTTCTAAATTGAGTCTTGATTCCTTTATAGCCTAGAAGTCAAACCGTCGTAACTACGGTTTGACTTAGCGATAAATTATAAACGGTCCAGAGTTTTGTCGAAACGAAAGATGTTACAAGTTGGTAATTATATGGGCAATTAACCCTTAAAAGGGCACCCACTGATTCCAATCCTAACTATGTCGTTTGTCGAGTCAAACTTCTTCCGAAAAAGTCAACAGAACCATTAAACATGTAATTAGTGATATAGAAGGCGTGTAACCTGCTTTACCATTCTTATAACTTGGAAATAAGTATAAAAACTTGTCTAAGCTTGTTTGATTCGACAACTTTCTGTTTTGAACCGATTCGTAGCCGAAAGTCGCAAAAGTTTGACTTTTGCTTTGACCTCAGTTCTGACCCGGTTTAGATAGGTTTAGACATGCCTTAAAGTTCCATTAGGACCTAGTTACATGTGTGTATAACCCTCTGCGTTTATACCACATAAATCCTTAATTGTCCGACGTTTCCGTTAATCGCCTAAATATTGACCGTAATGCCCTTATGACTATAAAACGAGAATTTTGGAAATGTGAAAGTTCAATAATCTTAGTTACTGGTTTTTAAACATGTCTGTAAATTTTCACATCAGTCGGAGGTCTAGATTAGGAGTTATGCTTAATGACGTAATTATAACGCTTCTTAGTAATTAATCGGCATCATTAGCGTAAAGCCTATCTAAACCCCATTTTTGACACCAAACCTTTTACCCACTGATGTAATATAATATTTTGGGATTTTTGAAGATTTTTAATTATTTTTAAACTGATCATAAGCTAGGATTATCGCCTTAATTCGGTAAATACCGAATATGCCCTTTTTGGCCGTAAAATGAGTTTTACAAATCCTTTTGACACCAATCCAATTGCTACTGATTTCAAATAATAAATAGAGTATTTTGAACCTGTTGAACTAATCAGAAAACTCAGAATCCAATATTAACCCGTAAATCGCTTAAAACGACATTATACGCGTATTAAACACATAGTTAGGGTTTAAAACTATTTTGGCATATAAGACTTATAACCAAATGTTATAACCTGTTAAAATAAGTTATTTTACTGATTTATTCAGACCCGGATCACAGAAGCTTAATTGATCCCTTTTATAATTTTTAAAATGGCCAAAATACCCCTATGGGGCTTAATATGAGATTAAACTCGTTTTGGGCATAATGGAAGGTATCCTACTGATATCACAACATATTTAAGGCATGGTAACCTAGGAAACCTGTTTAGGACTCTTATGGTTACCCGTTACGCTTCATACGCGTTCGGTTCGGTTTATGTAACTAGTTTACATAAATTAGCCGAAACGGGTCAAACCTTATCGGTTTTATCTCAAAATCCAGAATGTGTATAATATGCCCATATTATATAAGTCTCCGAACTTGTCGGGTCTAAATCACATTCTATTCCAGTCTTCGCCTTATCATGCGTTTGAACCATATCTTTTTTTTTAAACTAACCGGTCTAAGTCATGACTTAATTAAAGACCCGTTAGGATTCTAATAGGTTATTAAAAACCTTCGTTCCAGATTTAGGAGCCCAGTAAAAGCTATCTGTACTTGCTGATTTGATACGGCTGGGATTGAATTTATATTTAGCTCAGGTAAATACTTTTAACTTATATTCCCTATACGGGCTTGGGGTACGGTATATAAAATACCGCTTGGTCGGGCATTGAATCTTTAATTGTATGTTGGTTAAAGTATTGAGATGTTCCGTTTAATTTGTTTTGTTTGCTTAAAGCCTTTGGGGGTTAATGACCGTTGTCCCGGATATCCCTGGCATCATTTTACGAAATGGCCACGACCTTAGCACACAGGTGTAGGCGTACACCTGTCAGTGTCTCATAAATAAAGTGGTGTGTCCATTAATCTTTAACCCGGATCGATCCGGGCTACTGAACACATAAGAAACATGTAAATCCTTTACAAGTTTATATATTTAAATAAATATCCCAAGTTATAAAATATTATTTGTGCCAGGTGCATTCAAATAAATCATTTTTAAAACCTTTTCAAAATGAGTCGGTTGATTGTATTTACCAGTGTAAACTGGCGTATTTTCCCAAAAAGGCTAAGTGCAGGTACTAATCGGAATTGGCTGGCTACTCCTAGCATCAATAAAGAGTCTCGCAAGCTTAGATGCCTAAAGTCTGTTGAACAGTGTTATGTTATTTTCGATCCGCCTGTGGATCTTTTACTTCCGTTGTAATACTTGGATGTTACATTATTTCGGATTGTAATATATTTATCCTTTTGCTTCCGCTGTGCATTTATATATTGTGTTGTTTGACTATGATGTTGCCAACCACGTCACGATACTCCCCTACCGGGCCCACCGGTAACACGTGGAAATTTGGGGTGTGACATAGACTGTGGAGATATGAATGGTGAAAATCTTTTATTTTATATAGACAATAAAATAATGCCAAGACACCACGGACAAACGATAAGGAAGAATCACCTTCAACATAAGAAACTAGTTATTAAAGTCATTAATACATAACCAAATAAAAAGTGCGAAAAGATTAAAAATAAAAAGTATTACACTAGACACTTGTCTTCACCAAGTGATGTAAGAGACTTAGGCAAACATGGCCTTTGATTGTCAAGAACTCTTACGATCAATCTTGGATCCCGAGATGACTCACACACTCTATGATGGACAATGGATGATGATGGTGGATGATGGTGTTGTGATGGTGGTGGGTGGTGGGTGAAGTGTGAGAGAGGTGGTGTGCCAAGGGATGGTTTGCAAATGAGCTAAGCACCCCTATTTATAGGCTGAACAGAGACTCGGGCACGGCCCCGTGTCCACCTTCCTTCTCTTTCTTCATTAATTGCAGTTTGTCTGCATTAGTTTACCACGCCCTCGTGTCCACTGGGCACGACCCCGTGTGCAGAAGCATATCTGTACTATCAAGATTTCCCCAGATTCTGCGAATCTTAGAGTTGACCATGGCCCCGTGTCCGCTGGGCACGCCCCCGTGGTGGGTGATAGAAGCTTCTACAGCTTTGTCTTTTATGCTGACACTTGGGCACGCCCCCGTGCTCACTGAGCACGGGGCGTGTTCAGCCTTCTGTCTTCTTGATTTTGCTTGGGAAAATGCTGTCGGGGGGTCAGGCATGCCACGTTTGTTCCTTTTCTTGTATTTATGTTAGTTTTAGCTGCCTTTTTGCTTCTTTTGTTCATTTGAGCTCATTTAATCCTGAAAATACAAAAGGAAGACAAAAACACACTTTTTCCAACATTAGTACTAAAAAAGGGTTAGTTTTATGCCACAATTGATGTGATTTATATGTTGCATTTTGTGCACATCAAATACCCCCACACTTGAATCTTTGCTTGTCCTCAAGCAAAACTCTTTATAATGTGGCTTTACACTCCCAAATGGAATGGGTAGAAGAGAAGGTTTTTGGGCTTGTCATAGAGTGTCGGGATTTCCAAGATTCTTTATTAAGTTTTATTTTTATTTATTTACAATCCTATTCGTCATGATTTATTTAAAACATTTCATAAGATAAATTACTTATAAGGGCATCACATGCCCTTTTAAAATTCCACTTATATACAAGTTCACATACCTCACGGGGATCACTCAACACTCGGCCGAAGATGTATTTTAGTGAATCACTCGAGAGCGCGCATGGAACTTACTCCTACCATAGGCTTGCCAAGCAATCAATCCTCCTCCTTTTTAACTATATACCTTTGTAAATATCAAGAGGACTTTTGGGTGAAGGGTTAGGCTTGGGTTAAATGTAGGTAGTTGGGTTAGTGGTTAGTAGAAAAGGGCGAAAGGCATAAAAAACGTCGGTTTTCGTAAGACTTTTTATTTTTGAAATTTTTGTTTTGATGAAGACGTTATTCAAACAAAGTTACTTTTGATAAACTTGTTTGTTTATTTCTCTTTTGCTTCATCATCGTCATTTTTTTTTGAAAAGTCATACGAAAAACCGAGCTTGTTACTAAAACAAAGGGTTTAAAATAAAAAGGTTTGGTGGGTGAAAGGGTGTTTGTTTTGGGTTAAGATATGAAAAGGTTTAGTTTCAAAGGGGTTAACTAGGGGGATTTTGGGTAGGTGGTAAAAAAAAAAGAAAAATAATGGTGTAGAAATAAAAAGGGTTAGTCCTAATGCCTCCGTCATTTACTTACTCGGGTTTAAGTTGGTAAGGACCGGGAATATATTGTCGTGGCAAGTTCTAGAGTTATAAGAACCAAGCGGCTATTCACACAAGAAACGAAAAATGAGCATTTAGTTTAAAGATATGTATTTGTATGCTCAATAAAGGCGCAAAACTCACTTTTGTGGGAATGAGTTTTTATGTGATCAAGTATATATAATCGAATTTTAACTAAACTTGTCATGCCGTTACATAATTTTCTTATGTTTGTTCTTTTTATCACGACGCTATCGGTTGTAAATTTGTAAAAATATAACCTTTTTAGAACTTGAAATTCCCAAGTTAAACCTAGACAAGTAAAAAAAATGAAAAAAATTTTGAAAAAATTTGGGGTGATTAGCGGTTCCAATAGAGTTTTGTGTAAGGCTTGTAATTAGGACTTGCAAGATTCAAGGTTTTAGCATCCCCCCCACACTTAAATTACACATTGTCCTCAATGTGTCCCAAAAATAAGTTTTTAGGTTGATTGAATGTGTAAAAAGGTGTGAAAAAGCAAAAATTGGTGTTACTGGGCGACTGGACACGGCCCCGTGTTCAGATCTCCAGTAACAAAATGTGTAAAAAGAAACAGAAGCCTGGACACGGGGGCGTGTTCAGTGAGCACGCCCCGTGTCCAGTTACCTTAACTAGGCATTTACTGCAGATTGTGCAGCACGGGGCCGTGTTTGGCGGGCACGGCCCGTGCTGAACTTGCTGTAATGAAGAAAATTTTGTCGGGTGGCCCTGTTTTCGTGCATGGGGTGCTGGTTCAAGTTTCCCTTGTTATCCTTCACCATCCCGAGTGCGTTTTATTCCTGCAAACTAAACTAGAAAACATTTAAATTAATCTAAACTAAGCTAAGGATAGTTCCGCGGAATGTCTCCGTGGTGCCCCACGTTTATAAGGGTCCTTGGCTAGACCCAAAGCCTGGTCATATGTCTCCCAAGTGGGATGCTTTGCATCCCATGCTACACCGTCGGAGAGCGTCATCCAAACTTGAGTCTATGACCTTCATGTAGTCGACCAGGTCTTCGTCTTCTACTCTTTTTCCAACTCCCAACTTCACTTCCTCGTCCCCAAACTTCAATGTTAGTGTTCCGTCTTTCATGTCTACCACTACTTGGGCTGTGGCTAGAAATGGTCTCCCTAGGATGAGAGGGACTTTGGTGTCTTCTTCCATGTCTAGTACGACAAAGTCGGCCGGGAAGACGAAATTGCTGACTTTGACCAATAGATTTTCAGCGACACCTTGTGGATATTTGACGGATCTGTCGGCAAGTTGTATGCTCATCTTTGTAGGGCTCGTTTTTCCTAGGCCGAGTCGTTTGAACATTGATGCGGGCATGAGGTTGATGCTAGCCCCAAGATCGGCTATTGCATTGCAAATGGGGGATTCCCCAATTGAGCAAGGAATCGTGAAGCTTCCAGGATCAATCTTCTTTTGCGGGAGTTTGTTGAGTAGTAAGGCGGAGCATTCTTCGTCTAAGTTAACTAATTGCAATGAGTCAATTTTCCTTTTATGAGTGAGGAAGTCCCTCATAAATTTTGAATATTTAGGCATTTGAGTTAGAACTTCGACAAATGGAATATTAACATGCAATTGTTTTAATAAATTTTTAAATTTTGCGAATTGCTCATCGGTCTTTTAACGAATTAAAAGACCGGGGTATGGAACCGGAGGAGTCTTAGTAGGCTCTTGGATTGGTGGAGAAGCCTTCTCTGGTTGGGGCGTGGGTGGAGTTGTGTTACGGCTGGATTGGCTTCTTTCAGCTGGCGGTAATGGAGCCTCCTCGGGACCCACGGTTCGGTTTCTCAATGTGATGAGATGTACTTGCGCCTTTGGGTTGGTTTCGGTATTACTTGGTAACGCGCCTTGTGGTCTCTCGGAGAAATTTTGGGCTATTTGATTTAACTGTTTTTCAATGTTTTGAATGCTAGCTTGTTGATTTCTGAAATTCGATTCCAATTGCTGAAATCGATCCGAGTCTTTCTTTTCGGTGTCGGAGATGAGGCGAGATACAGTATCTTCAAGCCTTTCTCGTCCACTTTGTTGTTGAGAAAAATTTTGTGGTTGTTGAAAGTTAGTTCGTTGGTTTTGTTGGTTACTACTATTGCCGGGATCTCTCCAACCAAGGTTAGGGTGGTTACGCCATCCTTGGTTGTAGGTACCCGTTGGAGGACCCGACGGCCTAGGTCTATTATCAATGTAGTTTACCGTTTCTGTGTGATCATCTAATTCTTTCATACAACTCCAATTTTCATGTGGCCCACCACACCCCTCACAAGCCATCACCGAGACCATTTTTGCCATTTCTAACTTTTTGATTTTTGAAGAAAGGGCCTCGATTTGGGCTTGTAAAGAAGTGCTTTCATCAACCTTACGGGCGCCCGGGGCAATAGATTTATTGCTTCGGGGAGTGTGCCACTGAAAATTGGTTTGAGCAATTTCCTCAATTTGATTATATATTTCATTTGGGCGACGATTACCTAGAAGTCCCCCGGAGCTAGAATCAAGTGTTTGTCTCGTATGTGGCAACAACCCATTGTAGAAAGTGGATACTTGTTGCCATACCGCAAGACCGTGATGAGGACACTTTCTTAGTAGCTCCTTGAACCTTTCCTAAGTTTCATATAAGGATTCCCCATCCTCTTGTGAATATGTATTAATTTCAGTCATTAATTTAGCCGTTTTAGCAGGAGGGAAATACTTATATAGAAACTTTTGGGCTAGTTCATCCCAGGTGTTTACCGAACCAACTGGGAGGGTGTTAAGCCAAGCCTTAGCTCGGTCTTTTAGTGAAAACGGAAACATTCGAAGGAGGATGGCGTCATTTGATGCTCCATTGATCCGAAAGGTATCACATATTTCTAAGAAATTAGTAATATGTAGATGGGGATCCTCGTCCGCAAGCCCATGAAAGGTTGCGGAGTTTTGAAGCATTTGTATCAAATTTGGTCGAAGTTCGAAGTTGTTGGCTTCGACATTCGGTGCATTGATAGCGGCGCCGAGATTACCTACAGTGGGTTGTAGGTAATCCATGAGGGTACGTTGGTCCGCCATTAGAAGTGGGTCCCCCAAAACTTTCTCTTGGTTTTTAGCTTTAAGACTTTTTCTGAGAAAGCGTTCGGGTTCTTCAAGAGGTTCTTTTATGTCTCTACTAGAACTGGAGCTCATACACTACGTAGAAAGTTCAGATGTGGCGCCTGGGTTCCAAGTCCTGCAATAAAAACAGAAAAGAACGTTGGTCAGAAGCTTCACCACGGCCCCGTGCTCAGATGAACACGGCCCGTGGTCGGAGATACAGTAATTGTTTTCTGGATCCCTGTTACATGGGGAGCTCGACACGGCCCCGTGTTGCACCGACACGGCCCCGTGCTCAACTCTCTCTAACTCAGAAAATAAAAACTGCCAGTAACAATGCTGGGCACGGCCCGTGCTGAGCTATGCAGAAACTGAAAAATTAAGACAATCCTAAAAAAAACAAAAAAATTAGAAAAACGATTAGGCCGTTGATTCCTAACTTTCTTAAAATCCTTGTGTCCCCGGCAACGGCGCCAAAAACTTGATGAAGTTTGGTGTGTATATGGATTTAATGTATATTTTAAGCCCTTTTTACACGTTAGTCAAGTTTTAAATTTATAAAACACGATATTTTACAAACACCAAACACACATATGGGCAAGTGCACCCATCGTGAGCGTAGTATAGTGTTGGCAAAATACCGAGGTCGTCCAAGGACACAAGAGCTTTGAGTACCGGTTTATCCTCAACGTCTAATCAAATCAAAAGTTTAGAAAAAGGTTTTAAACTAGAAAAATAAAAACTAACTAAAATGCTGAAAAATAAAATAAAAGAAAAACAGATAGACAAGATGAATCACTTGGCTCCGTCTCGCATTTAGTGTAACCTTTGAATATTTCCGCACTTTTGCACTTTTTAAGAGATTATCTTAGTTATTGTAGTAGGCCCCTCTTTTGAAGGTGACGTTACCCTCATCCCTGTAGTTTGAGTCAGCAAGGATACAATCCTAAAGGGTCGGATTATTGAAAGATAATTAATTAAGTTATTAATGCATATTATGGTAGGCCCCTCGTTTGAAGGTGACGTTACCCTCGGCTAAGTAGTCTGAGTCAGCAGGGATACAGTCCTAAGTAGCCGGGTTAAAGTATTAATAGTAGCTTACATAAGAGGGGATCAAAGAGTTTGGACCCCCGGCATCCAATACCGGTGGGTATTGAAGGAGGTCCTACTAAATTTGACCCAGGTCCTTGTAGGATCTATACACTGAACAAGGCAAGACTCTTACCAAACCGTTCCCTTAACCCCCGACCAGGTAGCCAACATATCTCCATATAGACCGTGGAGATATGAATGGTAAAAATCTTTTATTTTATATAGACAGTAAAATAATGCCAAGACACCACGGACAAACGATAAGGAAGAATCACCTTCAACATAAGAAACTAGTTATTAAAGTCATTAATACATAACCAAATAAAAAGTGTGAAAAGATTAAAAATAAAAAGTATTACACTAGACACTTGTCTTCACCAAGTGATGTAAGAGACTTAGGCAAACATGGCCTTTGATTGTCAAGAACTTTTACGATCAATCTTGGATCTCGAGACGACTTACACACTCTATGATGGACAATGGATGATGGTGTTGTGATGGTGGTGGATGGTGGGTGAAGTGTGAGAGAGGTGGTGTGCCAAGGGATGGTTTGCAAATGAGCCAAGCACCCCTATTTATAGGCTGAACAGAGACTCGGGCACGGCCCCGTGTCCATTGGGCACGGCCCCGTGTCCACCTTCCTTCTCTTTCTTCATTAATTGCAGTTTGTCTGCAATAGTTGACCACGCCCCCGTGTCCGCTGGGCCCGACCCCGTGTGCAGAAGCATATCTGTACTATCAAGATTTCCCCAGATTCTGCGAATCTTAGAGTTGACCACGGCCCCATGTCCGCTGGGCACGCCCCCGTGGTGGGTGATAGAAGCTTCTACAGCTTCGTCTTTTATGCTGACACTTGGGCACGCCCCCATGCTCACTGAGCACGGGGCGTGTTCAGCCTTCAGTCTTCTTGATTTTGCTTGGGAAGATGTTGTCGGGGGGTCGGGCATGCCACGTTTGTTCATTTTCTTGTATTTATGTTAGTTTTAGCTGCCTTTTGCTTCTTTTGTTCATTTGAGCTCATTTAATCCTGAAAATACAAAAGGAAGACAAAAACACACTTTTTCCAACATTAGTACTAAAAAAGGGTTAGTTTTATGCCACAATTGATGTAATTTATATGTTGCATTTTGTGCACATCATACCGTTAGTGGTAAAAAATTAACCCGGTAAATATTAGGATTTAAATAAATAAACCTAATATTAAATAAAAAGGGAATAAAAGTTTTTGAGGAAATAAAGTTTATAAGGGGCCCGAGTTAACGGGACCTAGAATAAAAATGGGTTATAACCCCCGGAACCTACTAAGTTAACTAGGAATAATTAACCTAGTTATTAAAGTGTAATTAAGTGAATGAATAAAGATCAAGACTTTTAACCCTCTTTATAAAACTTCAAAACATGAGGGACTAAAAGTGGGCAACTAGAGAAATGTTTTAATTAAAACAATATTAAAAATCAAAACACACACACACATGTGTGTGTGTGTTTGATCGACTAGGAGCAGGAAAAAAAAGGAGATGAACCCTAGCTCAACAAATCTTCGAATTGAAACTCGATTCAAGCCCTAAATCAATGCATGAATACAAAAAAACGATAACCTAGTCGTGGGGATCACAATGTATGTTGAATTTAGTCATTTGGTGATACTTTGAAAAATGTCATTAACATTCTTAAACGAAATTCTTGTATGAATTATGAATGTTATAATGAAATTGAGATGTCTATGAGTCTAGGAACGAACCCTAGATGTAAACTTATTGATTTAGCGCCATAAACTAGTGTTTCGGTTAGCTAATTATGTAGGTGCTAAGTGGGTTTTATGACAATATGATGAACACTTGAATTAGAGTGTTAAATTGATGAATATTGATCTTATGATACAAGTTCTAGATGTAGTTCATGAACACTAGACATAGAGGTTTCATTTTTGATGTTAATCTTAGTAAAAATAACTAGTTATGGACTAGTTTGTAAATGTGTAAAATTATGCCCATTAGGTGTTTGTTAAAATGCCTAAATGAAAGCTAAAATGTTGAAATTTCGAGTGAAACGCGCATTTGAATGATATGGCAAATTATGCGTAATATGAACCGATAAGGGTTCTAAACATCATGTTGATTTAGACTTAATTGTGTAAATCAGGTGATCAAAAGTAGTTAACTTTTGATAAGTTGAACTAACAAATGATGAAGTCAAATAGTAGTTTTGACATAGAAAATACGTAAGGTGGAATAGTTGAGATTGTAAATGACTAATCTAACCATCTTGTAAATGATGACAATAGTTTAACGCTTAACGAGCTAGGTGGAGGCGTGGGAAAGAAGCGAGTCAAACCAATCGAGTACGCGGAAAATAGCATAACCGGATGTAAGGTAAGTGAAACTTACACCTTTTTGTAGAATATGAGCATATTCTAAAAATCACATATACGATAAGAATAATATTCAAGATATGGTTTCCGATGCGAAATGGTACGGCTTAGAACATATCAAAAGTTGAAAAATCATGTATAACGGTAAAAAGGACGAAATGGCAATTTAGTCGCGAAATGACATATGCAAAATGAGTTTTCGAAAGGCTACCTTATGAGTAAGCTTAAACGGATAAAAAGGGTAAACGATGATTTTAGCCATATATAAATGGATAAAAGTCGAAGTTTTAGAAGACACCAAGTGGCATCATGTAACATCTATGCCTCCACGGCCATCAAAAAAATGCCAAACCAATGAAATATTGTGTTTCATACTTGGGATTTGTATAAATATGTGTATCCTTTGCACATATCAATTCTTGTTCGATTTCGAGCTCTAAATCGCTTCCTGGAAGGTTATACGCGAACTGATGCGTAAATGTAATCAGTTTAATGCGAAAAACACTCTAGAACAATGACATGGCCTTAACATACTTTAAATAACCTTTACATAACTTAGAAATAAGTTTTGGAAGGTTTGGTGTGTCGAAATCAAGTTTATTCGCTTATAGGGATTAGTTTCGACAAACTGCGAAAGTATGCCGATTCGTACTGTAACGAACATTCTGGAACTTGATCATAAGTTAAACATACCCTAAATATCCTTTACATAGCTTAGAAATAGGCTTTGAGGGGTTTGGTTTGCTAAAAAAAACTTTTTGGTCAATCAGGGACTAAAAGCGTCAAAAAGTGCATAAGTTTGCATTTTCGCGCATATCTTACGTTCTGAATATATCCGGACATCTAAAAATATATGTAATCATTAAAATATTTTATTTTAGTGATTGGCATGATAAAATTCCATTCGTCGCGCAATTTGGATCGTTTTTGCCTCCATTACGACTTCCGTCGTAATTAACCGAACAACGCAACCGTACGACCAAACAAACCGACATCCGAGATATTTTTGAACATATTTTAAGTTCTCTATACTTTAACTTCATTTTAGAGCTTTGAAATGGGGTTAACGGGTCTTAAACGTGTCAAAAATGCATCGAAAACCAAGTTTTGGACATGCAGGGGCTAAAATTGTAATTCTGCCAAACTTGCTAGGCGGGGGGCGTAAGCCCAGGCCTATTCTTATGCAGCCCGCGTCAGACCTTCAGCACAGAAACATTGAATCTGGTCTTTGAGCCTGTTTTGATGGTTTTTAACCCCTGATTTTGGATGCTCTGGGCTAGATTTTGATGGTTTTTACATACCCCTTGTATTATAAAACCTTGTGCCCACATGTATGGCCAAGATCAGAGCACGATTTGCGAGAAACGATCCTAACGGTTGTGGGAAATCTATAAATACCCAAGCCCTTCATTCATTTCAGCTCACACTTGATTCATTTTGCTCTAAGTTGGGGTTTAACACTTCATACCTGAGCAACTTGGATCAATACTTCCTAGCTTGGACCCTTTGTAAGTATTCTTTCATTCTTTTATGCGTTTTCAAGCACGAAAGTCAAACAGTGTTTGACTTTCTGCTTTGACCAGTCTATGGTCAACACGAAGTTCGTTTGAGCTTCGTAACGTGAGCGTAATCACGATGGTCATAGTCCCTTGTGACTATACCTACTGATTACCACTTTGATTAGGTATAGTGACGAGTCATAGTTTCGATCAAAATGCGTATTCATGCATATTTTGCAACCAATCTATTCTTGGGTATCAAAACCGTTTGTTTTGATATCAAACTTGTTTTCAAACTTCGTTAAACATGTCTTAACATGTTTAACTCGTCACTTTTAGTTTAGTGCTTATATAGCGTCGTAAGATAAGCGGTCTAAACAACCGCTTAGACTTTCGAACCCGACCCATTTGGTCGATCATTAGGATCCCACCAAACATATTTTGTGACCATAGTTGCATAGGGAATAACCTTCCGAGGTTATACCTTCTGGTCACTTCGTTTAGTTAGTTGTATGATAGGTAATTTATATGCCTTAGGAAAATGACCAAAATGCCCTTTTTACGCATAAATTCATTTTAAGCATATGTAACCTAAATTTTGACATCTAAATTGATTAGGCAACATTATTAGACATGTTAAGGCATATAATACTTGTCATAGGACTAGTTAGGCGATCCGAACGCGTTTTACGCGAACGACGCGTTAAAGTAGCGTAAGCTACCTAAACGGGTCGTAATGGGTCGTAAGCACTTAGGTTAGGTTTCGATTTAGTATGTAGGCTTTGTTAAACCATGTCATATGAGTTCCAATACTCATTTGGTTTACGAAACCTCATCCTATCCGATCTTCCTATATTAGGTGCCGATTGATTTCCGTGATCCATCTAGCTTTGCTTGGTTGTAAATCAAGACTTCTAAGCATTCTCAAGTGAGTACATAGTTCCCCTATTTTACTTTTTTCGATTTTTTTGGGGTGATTCATATGTGTTAAATGATTTCGATGTTTTTAACGATGGTTTTGAAAATGATTAAAATGGTTTATATTAAATTAATAACGATTTTGATAATGTGAACAAACTTGTTGGGTGTAATTACATAACGAATAACATTCATTAGTTTTGGCCGAACCGACCAGTATTAGGTTATGGTACCATAGGATCTGACAAATCCCGTTATCAGACTGCACCATTGGTTATGTGTGGGGGGTATGTGGGTAACAACTGCATCTGTGATTGTTAACTTACCCTTTGGTGGTTTGTTAATGCGAGAAGGGATAGGCGAGTTGCGAAGGTTTGGATGTTATTAGCGAGACGCCCAAAAGTAGTTTCACAATTGAAACGAGAATGATTTAAACGACTTAAACGAGTTAAACGATTTTGGAACAATTTAAACGAGTTAAACGAATTGAACAAACGATTGGTTTTTGGTTAGTGTTTAGATAACGAGACGGGTGTAATGTGTTGAAAACATGGTAGATACGCCGCTGGTACTTCTTATATATAAGTGTTTTCATCATATTACATACCGTGGCGTTATTTAGTTCACTTGGCTAAACGATTTTGAAACAATGTCACACAATGATGTTTTCTAAAAGATATAAACCATACGAGTTTTATTAACGAGATGATTTACAAATTGGTTTAATTAAATAAATGTTTTGGGTTAAGAATCATGGCTATGAGATTTTATAAGTTATAACCAACTTGATTTGAGTTGGTTAATTATGTCGCAATACTATAAACTTTTCAAAACAAGGTTTTTAATAAGGTATTGCAACATGTAAACTAGCCATGAATCTGACACTCTCATAAAACCTATATGCTCGCCAGCATTTCTTTGCTGACTTTGTTTTTACATATGTTTCAGGTGTTGATTGAATGATGTTGATTGCTAGGATGCATGTTCACATAGGATCTGGACAAGGCCTTAGTGACATAATAACAATGATAGACGATGTGTAACTTGTTTGTTTTGTTTTAAGACAATGTAAGTTATCTAATGAATCAATAAAACAAAACTTTTGAATCCATGGTTGTGAAACAATGATTCTGTTACAACACTCCCCGACGTTTTTGCCGCGGTTTCGTTGTTTTAACGCGGTCGGGGTGTGACAGAAGAGTTGGTATCAGAGCTCATAGTTATAGGGAATTTGGTTATTTGTAATGCTTTTACCTAGTCTATAACCTTCCTAGGATCCTAACACAAGATTCTTGTGTTTAGATCTTAAAACAATACCGTCACTTATCCTTAGGTGACAACCACAACAAGGACGCAAATTTCTAATCCGCTTTGAAAACCAATCATCTGTTCTAGGATGATTTATTATAAGGTTTTGAACCTTCAAAGTCTTCAAAATCTCGTCAAAGTTGGGTCTTATAAAGTGAACACATGCAATCTGGAAGGGTGGATGCCTGTACTCGAAGTTTTCTGTCTAAGGCTAAAGTGTTCGTACAAATCCACATAATCAGACCAGTCACTCTTACCTGGGAACTCTTGGGGTGAGTGTCCACTTATAGGCTAAAGCATGTCTTCGCGATACATTAATATGACCCGCTTACTTTGATTAGTCACCGTCTCATTTGTTTGCCTTAGGTAACAAACAAATGATCGCAATTTTTATGCGTTGTCTATCAATTTTTTTTATCCGATAACATTTCACTTGTTTCTTCCTATGTCTTCCATTTCCTCTAGAATGTCTCTTCATCGCAGCGACGCTCAGATGTCCGAACTGGCTACCAAATTTGCCCAACGAATAGGCGTAGTAATCCAGAAGACTGCTGAATTAGCTGTTGCCATGTCTCCTCTCCAGGATGAAGCCACCCAAGAAGCATCAAAGGAAGCAGAAGCCAAGCCTTCGAAAAGGTCAAGGAAGCGTAAAACCTCAAAGAATCCTCCAGGCGTTGCACCAAATAAAGCGGAGCCTAGCCTGGTGGCAGCACCACCAGCCAAGAGGCCGTACTTAGGAACTGCTCCTTCGTGCAATCAGTGTAACCTCCATCACCATGCCAGTGTCAAATGCTGAAGATGTTTCAACTGTGGACTTGTTGGCCATAAGGCAAGAGTTTGTCGTTCTGTCACCGTGCTAAACCAAGTTGTTCAGAACCCTGCTCAACTTCTAGCAGATCCAGCACATGCTCGTTTTCCTCCTGGTGCTTGCTACTTCTATGGCGAGACGAGTTATTCCAGGATCAAATGATCAAAGCTTGTCAATACAAATCCGACCCATGAATGAGAATCTGGCTGATTAGAAGACGTTGTTTCTTTGAATTAGTTTAAATCTTATGCTTTTGTTTCTTTCATTTTTTCTTGAACTCTGAAACAACTTGTTTGGTTTATAAATAAATAGTTGTTCACAATTCTGATGTACAAGTATAGTTGCATGTGTGTATGGCATACCCTACGATACCTACACCAAAGAACTATATTTGTAGTTCTCCCATTCATGTGATCGCTCATGATTTCCTCGAAAATTCTAAGTACTCGTTTCATTCTAAGAAACGAAGTACAGAAAATAAGTGACATTTTTAGTAATCACTTTAAATCCTTAGTTAGATGACTAAGGATATTCTTCGATCTCGTACCCATATCATTTCATTCTAGTTTTTATTACAACATGCATAGTATATATTTTTCAAAATCAACCTTCAAAATTTCAAAATATTTCATATAGTTTGAATTTTTTTTAACACAGTATATTTATTTAATGTATCAAGTGCATGATTACAAAATTCATCTCACATGATTTAAAAAAAAAAACAATTTATGAACATATTTACCTAATACATCTACCGTATGATTTCAAAAGTATTACGTAAGGTTTCAAAAACATTTTTGAAAACCCCATGCATAGTTTTCAAAAAACATTCTGCTCGTATGTTGATTTAACATACGTAGTACTCAACCTCCAAATTCTGCTTCATATGTCGCCTTGGCATATCTAGCACCCCAACTTCATGAGCATTCTACCTCGTGTATCGACTTGAGCACGTCTAGTGCAAGGTTTCGAAGCATCTCCCGCTATTCAAATTCCAAAATCCATATAGGATCTTCTTATCTTCACAATTAGATCCTTGAGGATGGTTATCTCTTAAATCGGAGCCCTTAATTGAATTATTTGTATGCCTTAATACGTACATTGTGATTCAATAAGGACAAAGCCGAATTCCTATTAAGATCTTCCTATCTTCATAGTTAGATTTTTGAAATGTTTAAAGTGCCAAATAAAATCCAAGGATTGGATTCCTGGTGTGCTTTAAATACCCGTGTCCAAAGATAACAAAATAAACGTCAAGTTAAACAATTATGTGATTATGTGTTTATGTGTTTTCTTTTATGTTTTTGTGTGATCCGAATTTTCGATTATCCAAATCCTCGTAGAATCTTCCATATCTTCATATGAGGGGTTCATAGTAGGATATCCAAAGGTACTACCTCAAATCCTTAATGGGCTTCTACGTAATAGTTAAGACCCTTGGATTATATAGTACCATTCCAAAATTCAAAAGAGACCCATTGGGTGGTCTAGTTAAAAAGATTGATTCAGAATCTGGTTAAGAATGGCGTGTGATGATATAGCTGAAAAGACTCCTTGGAAGTCTATATAAAGAGATCATTTATTGATTTAATTAAAGGGACCCTATGGTGGTCTAATCACAATCATCACAGGTTCGTTCGTTATTTTCTTCCCCTACACATTATAAAATGCACTGTGTGAACTATGCAAGGAATCACGTAATTATGGATGCATACAAAATTATGAAATTCAGTGCACGGAAACCACAGTAAGATTTATCATGTGTAAGAACCGATAGTGGCAACAATAACGAAACGCGAACAATGTAATGGAGGTACGGTGGACGCACCAATGGCGCTTCATATACTTGTATATAAGTGTCCCTCTTACATTGCAAGCATGATGTTATTTAAAGTTACTAGAAGTTCAGAACCCTAACCAGTGTTGTTTTATCTTTTCGACTTCATGTTTCGGGCTCTCACAAGTTTCCTCTAAATAAATTTCGGGACGAAATTTCCTGAAGTAGGGGAGAATGTAACATCTGTGCCTCCACGGCCATCAAAAAAATACCAAACCAATGAAATATTGTGTTTCATACTTGGGATTTGTATAAATATGTGTATCCTTTGCACATATCAATTCTTGTTTGATTTCGAGCTCTAAATCGCTTCCTGGAAGGTTATACGCGAACTGATGCGTAAACGTAATCACTTTAACACGAAAAACACTCTGGAACAATGACATGGGCTTAAAATACCTTAAATAACCTTTACATAACTTAGGAATAAGTTTTGGAAGGTTTGGTGTGTCGAAATCAAGTTTATTCGCTTACATGGACTAATTTCGACAAACTGTGAAAGTATGCCGATTCGTACTGTAACGAACATTCCGAAACTTGATCATAAGTTAAACATACCCTAAATATCCTTTACATAGCTTAGAAATAGGATTTGAGGGGTTTGGTATGCTAAAAAAAAACTTTTTGGTCAATCAGGGACTAAAAGCGTCAAAAAGTGCATAAGTTTGCATTTTCGCGCATATCTTACGTTCTAAATATATCCGGACATCCAAAAATTTATGTAATCATTAAAATATTTTATTTTAGTGATTGGCATGATAAAATTCCATTCGTCGCGCAATTTGGATCGTTTTTGCGTCCGTTACGACTTCCGTCGTAATTAACCGAACAACGCAACCGAACGACCAAAAGAACCGACATCCGAGATATTTTTGAGCATATTTTAAGTTCCCTATACTTTAAATTCATTTTAGAGCCTTGAAATGGGGTTAACGGGGCTTAAACGTGTCAAAAATAAATCGAAAACCAAGTTTTGGACTTGTAGGGGCTAAAATTGTAATTCTGCCAAACTTGCTAGGCGGGGGGGGGGGGGGGGGGGGGGGGGGTAAGCCGAGGCCTATTCTTACGTGGCCCGCGTCAGACCTTCAGCACAGAAACATTGAATCTGGTCTTTGAGCATGTTTTGATGGTTTTTAACCCCTGATTTAGGATGCTATGGGCTAGATTTTGATGGTTTTTACATACCCCTTGTATTATAAAACCTTGTGCCCACATGTATGGCCAAGATCGAAGCATGATTTGTGAGAAACGATCCTAACGGTTGTGGGAAATCTATAAATACCTAAGCCCTTCATTCATTTCAGCTCACACTTGATTCATTTTGCTTGAAGTTGGGGTTTAACACTTCATACCTGAGCAACTTGGATCAATACTTCCTAGCTTGGACCCTTTGTAAGTATTTTTTCAGTCTTTTATGCGTTTTCAAGCATGAAAGTCAAACAGTGTTTGACTTTCTGCTTTGACCAGTCTTTGGTCAACACGAAGTTCGTTTGAGCTTCGCAACGTGAGCGTAATCACGATGGTCATAGTCCCTTGTGACTATACCTACTGATTACCACGTTGATTAGGTATAGTGACGAGCCATAGTTTCGGTTAAAATGCGTATTCATGCGTTTTTTGCAACCAAACTATTCTTGGGTATCAAAACCGTTTGTTTTGATATCAAACTTGTTTTCAAACTTCGTTAAACATGTCTTAACATGTTTAACTCGTCACTTTTAGTTTAGTGCTTATATAGGGTCGTAAGATAAGCGGTCTAAACAACCGCTTAGACTTTCGAACCCGACCCGTTTGATCGATCATTAGGATCCAACCAAACATATTTTGTGACCATAGTTGCATAGGGAATAACCTTCCGAGGTTATACCTTCTGGTCACTTCGTTTAGGTAGTTGTATGATAGGTAATTTATATGCCTTAGGAAAATGACCAAAATGCCCTTTTTACGCATAAATTCATTTTAAGCATATGTAACCTAAATTTTGACATCTAAACTGATTAGGCAACATTATTAGACATGTTAAGGCATATAATACTTGTCATAGGACTAGTTAGGCTATCCAAAGGCGTTTTACACGAACGACGCGTTAAAGTAGCGTAAGCTACCTAAACGGGTCGTAATGGGTCGTAAGCACTTAGGTTAGGTTTCGATTTAGTATGTAGGCTTTGTTAAACCATGTCATATGAGTTCCAATACTCATTTGGTTTACGAAACCTCATCCTATCCGATCTTCCGATTTAGGTCCAGTTTATTAATATAGTTACCTATATTAGGTGCCAATTGATTTCCGTGATCCATCTAGGTTTGCTTGGTTGTTAATCAAGACTTCTAAGCATTCTCAAGTGAGTACATGGTTCCCCTATTTACTGTTTTTGATTGTTTTAGGGTGATTCATATGTGTAAAATGATTTCGATGTTTTTAACGATGGTTTCGAAAATGATTAAAATGGTTTATATTAAATTAATAACGATTTCGATAATGTGAACAAACTTGTTGGGCGTAATTACATAACGAATAACATTCATTAGTTTTGGCCGAACCGACCAGTATTAGGTTATGGTACCATAGAATCTGACAAATTGTCACACCCCGACTCGCAGCGGAAGCGCACGCTGGGGGCAACAGACTCATGGAACAGACACATTGCTCACAAAGATGTTATATTATACATTACCAACGTGTTTCGTTTACATTATTTATTAACACAACCACACGTAAGTGACAACTCAGTTTTCCCCACAAGTAGTCTTGTGCTAGTAGCTATGCATCTATTCACGTACTATCCATTCTCATAACTTGGAACTCCTACAAGCCTATTCCTCCTTTGCTTTGCCTGAAAAACATGTTACAATTTGGAAAAATCAGCTAAACATAGCTTAGTGAGTTTCACTGTTTTAGTTTGTATTAAATAGATGTAATTATAGTTCAAGTTGGCACATCTGATAGCATATATATATATATATACTGAGCCCACAAGTGAAGCCTTGACTGTCAACTCAACCCCGTGGTCAACCACCACTGTACTGCCCCTGTGTAGCTATGGCTAGTACCGCATAGCCTATGCTCAAACATGTACAATTGCCTATGTATCTCATGGCGTTCCTGGCCATCACAATTGGGTTTGTCGGACCAATAGTACTATTTACACATTCACCGGCCTACGGTTAATCACTTGGGTCTGTGGGGACTTTTCATGTACTAGTGTTTACTCAGATAATTCACGTTATATCATGTATATATGTGCACGTATAAACGTATGTAACATGCATTTCACCCCAAGTAAAACAGAAAGCAGTTTGAAAATGGGGAAGTAAAACTCACAGTGTATGTAGCAGTTTCACACAGGATGTAAACAAGCAACCGAGTCAACTTCTAGAATCACATATGCAAATATGGACTCACGTCAGTATCTAAGTCGGTAACAGGTATAACTTGGATTTTGTCAGGAGTTTTCACCCCAGGTTGAGCCTATACGATACTGGTATGGTGATGAATGTCAGGGTAGTATTATTTTCAGTTTGGCTTCCGGGCACCGGTTCGCGTGCCAGTCAATGTCAGTAGTTTAACAAGTACCTGGTTCATTTTTCCCGTATGACCTTGGTTGAGTTTAGGACAATTTATTTTAAAGTGTTCCGTACTACCACATTCGAAACAAGTACGGGGGTAGGTTAACTGTGGTTTTTGGGGTTGTTGTAATTGTTTTTGTTGGGTTGGTTGAGATCTTGGCGGTTGAAAACGAGTGGGTTGGTAAGAATGAGTTGAGGTATCAGTAAAGGGTCTACAACTTCTTGCGTAATACCCCGTCTTCTGACATTTATTACAGACCACGGTTCGGCATTCACCCGAATGGTGAAATCCACATTTCTGGCACTTTGGTAACGTTCCTTTATAATTATCTGCTCTTGCATCTTTAGTAGTCATGGCATAGGCTTGAGGTGTCGCTCGGTTGCATTTATTTTCTTGGGTTCCTTTGGGTTTCCAATCATATTTGGTTCTCTCCGTACCAGATGTTTCTCCAGGCATTTTCAGAATGTTCCTTGTAACCATGTCAAATGTGATTGTGCCAGACCTGAACACAACACTTTCCATTGTGAGATGTTCCACGGAGTTTATAATACTGCGGACCTCTGGGGCTAAACTCCATATGTATCGCTCAATACGTTTCAGCTCAGGTCGAACCATATCAGGTAGTAATCGAGCAAGAGTGTTGAAACGGTTGGTGTAACCCACGTGGTCTACCCCTTGCATTTGTAAATTCCAGAATTCGTGTTCCAACTTCTGGATTTCGTTCTTCGGGAAGTAGTGGTCCATAAGCATCATCTTAAGTTTGTCCTACGTCAGGTGATCAATTGCTTCCTGCCCACGTGTTTGGACTATTGTATTCCACCAGTTTAAAGCTTCATCCATAAAGGTTGATGTTGCGTACTTGACAATAGAGTCCGCCGGACAATTACTGATATTTATGACAATTTGTGTTTTCTCTATCCAACGTACAATTCCAGTCGGTCCTTCGATGCCCTTAAATTCCATAGGTTTACCCTCCATAAACTGTTTGTAACTGCATCCCTGCCGTACGTTATTCGGGGCGACCAGAATAACATTAGGATCAGGTTGGTGATTAGGTAAGTTTGCAGCCACACCGGCGGTAACTTGTGCTACGATAGTTGGGATTACCTCCTGTAATTGTTGGGTTATTAATCGTGCGATGTCTGCCTCTGTGAGGTTATGTGCTCGTTTTGGGGCCATTCTATAACATAAAAATGCATATATATTGGTATGTATATCAATTATCAAATTGTATTGCATCATAATTGTTAAAAACCCCATAAACACACACACATGTATAAACAACAGTCACTATTATACATATAAACGCCGCTGTACATTAATCAAAATTGGCATATAGACAGAACCCACTAAGGATCAGTGCTTGTAACACGCAAGTCAAAATTTGTCACTACAGTGACATACACACAGTAACAACATCTAGTACAAGAAACAAACAACGTCACGCATCACCATCTCGACATAGGCCTACAACTGCTCAGTGCTTGATGTGAGCACAGATGATATATATATATATATATATATACACACAAAAGTAACCGTGTCTCTACACGCATCTCCAGAAAGCTAACCACACAAACCCTATCGCTAATAGTGCGATAGCTCCTCCATAAAACCATAATAATGCCTGATCACGTCCTCGACAGAACTCCGTATATGGCTGTCTGTCCTGGACCCTCATCATCGCCTGCTGGATAACTATAATATGATCATACAAAGCGCTATGATGATGTACTTCCTCTGTTACTGCCACAGTGAGTGCTACCAACTGCTCAATCACATATCCCATCCAACATCTACTCCTTGGTGACTCAGGGGGGCTCCGCTTGGGGTGCTGGGATACCCCAAACTGGCGGAGGGGAATCCTCTACGGGATGTGAAGGCCCACCCGGCTCATAGGTATGGTAGGGTGAGGAAAGTGTGGATCCATGCATCGGATCAATGAACCTAGCGGTGACTGTCGGTCGTAATCCTACTGAGGGAGGGGGAAGTGGTGAAGTGGGAGGAGTAAAAACTGGTCCTGGCATCGGCACCCTCCTACGTGCCGTCTGTCTAAGTCTAATACCAGGGGGAATGGGTGTATCTGATAGGGCATGTGAGATACGAGCCGCTGGAGTATCGGGAGTATGGGCCCTACTAACCCTGGGAACGGGAGTGGGAGAGCGTCGAATAATAATAGGGGTAGGGCTCCTCCTGGCCATGCCTGGGTAGTGATAAGGATCTGAGGTATGACTATATTCCACCGTAGTGGGCTGGTCATGCGGCGGAGAATGATATGAACTTGTGACCTCAATCCCCTGTCGTGTAGGACGTCTCGGGGGGTAACTATCACAGCGATATCCGGACTGATCGGCCGCATCACTGGATAGCTCATATGGAATGAAAGTGTCCTCCTGCTCCAACTCCGTCTCTTCAGCCTCAGCATTCAGATCCATTGATGGATCCTCCTCGTAACTCTGACTAAGGTCAGTCGACATCGTACCTGTAAGGAAGCAAGTTATAATGACAAATGCTACTTACCAATTAATGTGGATACAATGTACACAGAATATATGCACGTATGTACATCTTGACACGAAATAATAATTGTATGTATCCACTTGTCTATATGTTCATTTCTTGTCCTCTCTTAGTGACGTTCTCAGAAATCCCAAGTACAAGCAAATATGTTATTATGTTCCGGACCATAATAACTTACTTGCCTGACAAGACCATCCTGATAATAGCCACGATGTTTCAGTCGCTACATGTTTTGATTTGTAGGAAGATGAGCTTATGATTATAGTCTAGGTTCACTAGGGATACCTAATTCTCTATAACCAATGGCTCTGATACCATCTTCTGTCACACCCCGACTCACAGCGGAAGCGCACGTGGGGGGCAACAGACTCATGGAACAGACACATTGCTCACAAAGATGTTATATTATACACTACCAACGTGTTTCGTTTACATTATTTATTAACACAACGACATGTAAGTGACAACTCAGTTTTCCTCACAAGTAGTCTTGTGCTAGTAGCTATGCATCTATTCACGTACTATCCATTCTCATAACTTGGAACTCCTACAAGCCTATTCCTCCTTTGCTTTGCCTGAAAAACATGTTACAATTTGGAAAAATCAGCTAAACATAGCTGAGTGAGTTTCATTGTTTTAGTTTGTATTAAATAGATGTAATTATAGTTCAAGTTGGCACATCTGATAGCATATATATATATATATATATATATATATATATATACACTGAGCCCACAAGTGAAGCCTTGACTGTCAACTCAACCCCGTGGTCAACCACCATGGTACTGCCCCTTTGTAGCTATGGCTAGTACCCCATAGCCTATGCTCAAACATGTAAAATTGCGTATGTATCTCATGGCGTTCCTGGCCATCGCAATTGGGTTTGTCGGACCAATAGTACTATTTACACATTCACCGGCCTACGGTTAATTACTTGGGTTTGTGGGGACTTTTCATGTACTAGTGTTTACTCAGATAATTCACGTTATATCATGTATATATGTGCACGTATAAACGTATGTAACATGCATTTCACCCCATGTAAAACAGAAAGCAGTTTGAAAATGGGGAAGTAAAACTCACAGTGTATGTAGTAGTTTCACACAGGATGTAAACAAGCAACTGAGTCAACTTCTAGAATCACATATGCAAATATGGACTTACGTCAGTATCTAAGTCGGTAACAGGTATAACTTGGATTTGGTCAGGAGTTTTCACCCCAGGTTGAGCCTATACGTTACTGGTATGGTGATGGATGTCAGGGTAGTATTATTTTCAGTTTGGCTTCCGGGCACCGGTTCGCGTGCCAGTCAATGTCAGTAGTTTAACATGTTCGGACAATGGAATGGGAATACCAATAGTGCCAACATGTTGTTATTTAAGAATTATTAACTTTTCATTAAGGGAGTTTGGGTGTTTGGGGAGTCCAGGTTGCCAAATTTTGAGTTTCCGTTTCCACCGTCGGGGATTTCCCGAACTGGTATTGTACACACCCCGAGTGTCCAATCCGCCCTGGAATCTCCCGGAATACTCCCCATGTTTTAATTATAGTATTTGTCGGGTTGGATCAGTTCCCAGTTCCGGCCAGTTCGTTATACGGTAAACTGCCGAAATTGATTTAAAATAATCCATTTTTAATCCCAAAAATTTCCAATTAACCTAGAATATGAATAAAAATCTGTAAATTTTTATATAACTTAGCAAAAATTAGTAGCTTATGGAAAAAATTTCTGGGAATTTATTTTGGCATTTTACATGTCTAAATAAATTATTTATAAAATCATATTTAACCACATAATTAATATTAATTACCATTATGGATCCAAAAATTCCCCAAAAATTCTTTCACATCCCTAATGTTTCCAGAAACATCTCCAAAAATTTTAAGATTTTTCCGATTTCATTTCGGGGGGTTTCCGGCTACCGAAAATTCACAAAAATGCGGATTTTTAAGCCCGATCAAAACTCAACCGATGGACTCCGAATTTTTCCATAACATTCCTTATATGTTCCTTAATGTCTTTGTAAAATTTTGTGATTTATTAAATCCGTTTGATATTTTTTTCAGAATTCTTTTTGTAAAACAGTCAAAAATTCACCAAAAATCGTAGAAAATTGAAAAAATTCTAAATTTTACGTGGACCTTCTTGACACTACCCTTCATCACCACACCAAATTTTAGCCCAATCTAAGTATCACGGACCAAGTTATGGTCTAAACAATATTCTGCCTATGCTAGTTTCGAGTTTCGAGTGATATACCTAGCGATTCCTTCGAGTCCGAGTGTTTTTCTTGAGTCCAGAAGTATGTATGGACTATATTCAGTACCTACACATCAAGTACAATCCAAATAAGCTAGAACTTAGATCAATCAAGCTTTGATTCATTGTTTTTCGGTTAATCGAATAGTTAAGCGATTTTTATCGAATAGGTGTTGATTAGGGTATCATAACCCAAAGATTTGTAACCATGGCTGCCATATAACACCAGGGAACCCTCATGGTGTTCTTATTCAGCCTCTAAACTTGTTTAAACTTTCAAAATTCATGGATTAAAACAAGTTTTCATGGCCTAAACCATGTTTAACCAAGAAACTAGGCTTAAAACCATAAAAAATAAGGTTGATACCTTTGATTTGTGACTTGTTCTTAATAAATCAGCTGGGTTTTAGTAAGAAGATGCAGAATTTTGGAGATATTTGTGTGAGAATTAAGAAGAAAAAAAATGAAAATGATATATATATTATGGGGGTGGTGGCGGTTTGGGGTGGGCCCCCTAGGGCCACCTCATGCCCCGTAAAACGCGCTAAAAGATAGTGTTTATCCTTCGTTGAGTGTTTAGGTTCGTTTACGGGTCCCGGGTGCGTTCTCGATTTGCGTGACGGACTCCGTTTTGCGCGTACTTAATGTCAAAAGACTCGGTTTTAAAAATCATGCATAACCGTCTTGAAATCCGAACTCAGTTACGTTTTAATCATAAAAGACTCGTATTAGGGTGATTTAAGTGTTTTTAAGCTTGATCGATTGTTCCTTGCATGTTTGATTGCCTTATGTTATTCCTGAAACGAGTGCGTTTCCCTAACCGGGAAGCTGCTTCGTGTTGCGTGCCCGATTCTGATTGGCTTCAAACCTTATGTCACAGTCTAAAGCACAAAACTAAGTTGTTCCTGGAACTCGAAATCTTAAATGATGCTACAGTTAACCTAATAATCAATGTCAAAGGTTTAAAGCGCTGTTAAACGGAACATTCCTGTTTAACACGTGTTTCAAGGCTAAGAACACCAACTTCGCACTGTTGGCCCTTATTAGTGTCATGTTAGTCATAACGTGTTCTCGGATTCCTCCGAGACATAACAGATATCATTTAATCAAGCATATAAGTCACACATGTTTTTAGGGTTTTCGCACAATTAAAGTGTTAAGTAGTCTTTACGGTTTTGGACCGTGTAGGGTGTACCTAGTTTTGTCATGGTTGTCACACAAATCCCGTTATCAGACTGCACCCATGGTTATGTGTGGGGGGTATGTGGGTAACAACTGAAGGTTTGGATGTTATTAGCGAGGCGACCAAAAGTTGTTTCACAATTAAAACGAGAATGATTTAAACGACTTAAACGAGTTAAACAATTTTGGAACAATTTAAACAAGTTAAACGAATTAAACAAACGATTGGTTTTTGGTTAGTGTTTAGATAACGGGACAGGTGTAATGTGATGAAAACATGGTAGATACGCCGCTGGTACTTCTTATATATAAGTTTTTTCATCATATACATACCGTGGCGTTATTTAGTTCACTTGGGTAAACGATTTTGAAACAACGTCACACAACGATGTTTTCTAAAAGATATAAATAATACGAGTTTTATTAACGAGATGATTTACAATTTGGTTTAATTAAATAAATGTTTTGGGTTAAGAATCATGGCTATGAGATTTTATAAGTAATAACCAACTTGATTTGAGTTGGTTAATTATGTCGCAATACTATACACTTTTCAAAACAAGGTTTTTAATAAGGTATTGCAACATGTAAACTAGCCATGAATCCGACACTCTCATAAAACCTATGTGATCGCCAGAATTTCTTTGCTGACTTTGTTTTTACATATGTTTCAGGTGTTGATTGAATGATGTTGATTGCTAGGATTTATGTTCACATAGGATCTGGACAAGCCCTTAGTGACATAATAACAATGATAGACGATGTGTAACTTGTTTGTTTTGTTTTAAGACAATGTAAATTATCTAATGAATCAATAAAATGAAACTTTTGAATCCATGGTTGTGAAACAATGATTCTGTTACGACACTCCCCGACGTTTCCGCCGCGGTTTCGTTGTTTTAATGCGGTCGGGGTGTGACACATAAACTATGTTGGGTTAATCGCGTAAGAAACGGGTTAAGGACATAACTAAATGGTGAAAAATTCAAAGTGAGTTACTAAATGAAATGGTAAATAAATACCATTCAATTTAAGCGCAAAATGTTGGTCATTTAGACCAAACAGGCCAAATGGTAATGTTGATGCCATTTGACAAACAATGACTAATGAGTGCTTGTCAAGTCTTATGCTTACAGGATAAAACGATTTATAAATTAGCAATGCTATGAATTAGCATATTATGGAAGCAAGGTATTAAAACAGGTCAATAGGTTGACCCGAGCTAGTACGTATAAATATGATTATGGTTAAATGTACATTTTTGGTAAATTAAGTAGCGAAAGTCCTTCGTCGTAAAATGGGGGACTAAAATTGACCAAAAAGCCCTTGATGGGTGATGGGTGTCAAGTGTTATATATATTAGGTGTATATTTTAAGCCCCTTTAACACTTTTTAGTCAAGTTTTAAATTTATAAAACACGATATTTACTAACACTAGACACACATATGGGCAAGTGCACCCATCGTGAGCGTAGTATAGTGTTGGTAAGATACCGAGGTCGTCCAAGGACACAAGAGCTTTTAGTACCGGTTTATCCTCAACGTCTAATCAAAATAAAAAGTTTAGAAAAATGTTTTAAACTAAGAAAAATAAAAACTAACTAAAATGCTGAAAATAAAAATAAAAAGAAAAACAGATAGACAAGATGAATCACTTGGTTCCGACTCGTATCTAGTGTAGCCTTTGATTATTTCCGCACTTTTGCACATATTTAAGAGATTATCTTAGTTATTGTAGTAGGCCCCTCTTTTGAATGTGACGTTACCCTCACCCCAGTAGTTTGAGTCAGCAAGGATACAATCCTAAAAAGGGTGGATTATTGGAAGATAATTAATTAAGTTATTTATGCAATATTATGGTAGGCCCCTCTTTTGGAGGTGACGTTACCCTCGGCTAAGTAGTCTGAGTCAGCAGGGATACAGTCCTAAATAGCCGGGTTATAGTATTAATAGTAGTTAACTTATGAGGGGGTCAAAGAGTTTGGACCCCCGCCATCCAGTACCGTGAAGTATTGAAGGAGGTCCTACTAAATTTGACCCAGGTCCATTGCAGGACCTCTAAACGCTGAACAATGGCAAGACCTTTACCAAACCGTTCCCTTAACCCCCGACCAGGTAGCCAACATACCTCCATATAGACCGTGGAGATATGAATGGTGAAAATCTTTTATTTTATATAGACAGTAAAATAATGCCAAGACACCACGGACAAACGATAAGGAAAGATCACCTTCAACATAAGCAACTAGTTATTAAAGTCATTAATACAAAACCAAGTAAAAAGTGCAAAAGATTAGAAATAAAAAGTATTACACTAGGCACTTTGTCTTCACCAAGTG
Organism: Helianthus tuberosus; assembly: GCA_030545235.1. NCBI lineage: Eukaryota > Viridiplantae > Streptophyta > Magnoliopsida > Asterales > Asteraceae > Helianthus > Helianthus tuberosus. The sequence continues at coordinate 137,615,818 of CM060372.1, forward strand.
ATGTAAGAGACTTAGGCAAACATGGCCTTGATTGTCAAGAACTCTTACGATCAATCTTGGATCCCGAGACGACTCACACACTCTACGATGGACAATGGATGATGGTGGTGGATGATGGTGTTATGGTGGTGGTGGGTGGTGGGTGAAGTGTGAGAGAGGTGGTGTGCCAAGGGATGGTTTGAGCTTGAGCCAAGCACTTCTATTTATAGGCTGAACAGAAGCTCGGGCACGGCCCCGTGTCCAGTGGGCACGGCCCCGTGTCCACATCCTCTCTTTCTTCATTAAATGCAGCTTTGTCTTATTAGTTGACCACGCCCCCGTGTCCGCTGAGCACGACCCCGTGTGCAGAAGAATCTTTGTACTATGAAGATTTGCCTGGATTGTGCGAATCTTATAGTTGACCCCGGCCCCGTGTCCGCTGAGCACGGCCCCGTGGTGGGCAATAGAAGCTTCTACCACTTTGTCTTTTCTGCTGACACTTGGGCACGCCCCCGTGCTGGCTGAGCACGGGGCGTGTTCAGGCTTCTGATCTCTTGTTTTGCTTGGGAAGATGCTGTCGTGGGGTCGGGCATGTCACGTCTTGTCCCTTTTCTTGTATTTATGTTAGATTTTGATGTCTTTTTGCTTCTTTTGTTAATTTGAGCTCATTTAATCCTGAAAATACAAAAGGAAGACAAAAGCACACTTTTTCCAACATTAGTACTAAAAAAGGGTTAGTTTTATGCCTCATTTGATGAAATTTATATGTTACATTTAGAACACATCAAATACCCCCACACTTGAATCTTTGCTTGTCCTCAAGCAAAACTCTTTAATATGTGGCTATTTACACTCCCAAATGGAATGGGTAGAAAAGAAGGTTTTGGGTTTGTCATAGAGTGTCGGGATTTCCAAGATTCTTTATTTAGTTTTATTTTTATTTATTTACAATCCTATTTGTCATGATTTATTTAAAACTTTTCATAAGATAAATTACTTATTAGGGCATAACATGCCTTTGTAAAATTCTATTTATATACAAGTTCACATACCTCACGGGGATCACTCAACACTCGGCCGAAAATGTATTTTTGTGGATCACTCGAGAGCGGCATGGAACTTACTCCTACCATAGGCTTGCCAAGCCATCAATCCTCCTCCTTTTTAACTTATATACCTTTGTAAATATCAAGAGGACTTTGTGGGTAAAGGGTTAGGCTTGGGTTAAAGGTAGGTGGTTGGGTTAGTGGTTAGTAGAAAAAGGGTTAAAAAAAACGTAACAAGTGTCGGTTTTCGTAAGACTTTCTATTTTTTTTATTTTTTTATTATTTTTTTTTGTAACTTTTATTTTGATGAAACTATTATTCAAACCAAGTTATTTTTGATGAACTTGTTTGTTTATTTTCTTTTGCTTCATCATCAACAAATTTTTTTTTTTTGAAAAGTCATACGAAAAATCGAACTTGTTACTAAAACAAAGGGGTAAAAATGAAAAAGGTTTTGGTGGGTAAAAAGGGTGTTTGGTTTGGGTTATGAAATGAAAAGGTTTAGGCTCAAAGGGGCTAACTAGGGGGATTTTGGGTAGGTGGTAAAAAAAAAAAAGAAAAATAATGGTGTAGAAATAAAAAAGGGTTAGTCCTAATGCCTCCATCATTTACTTACTCGGGTTTAAGTTGGTAAGGACCGGGAATGTATCGTCATGGCAAGTTCTAGAGTCGTAAGAACCAAGCGGCTATTCACACAAGAAACGAAAATGAGCATTTAGTTCTAATGATATGTAATTGTATGCTCAATAAAGGCTCAAAACTCACTTTTGTGGGAATGGGTTTTTATGTGATCAAGTATATATAATCAAATTGTATCTAAGCTTGTCATGCCTTTTCATAATTTTCTTATGTTGGTTCTTTTTATCACGACGCTATCGGTTGTAAATTTATAAAAATATAACCTTTTTAGAACTTGAATTTCCCGAGTTAAACCTAGACAAGTAAAAAAATGAAAATTTTTGAAAAAATTTGGGGTGATTAGCGATTCCAATAGAGTTTTGTGTAAGGCTTGTATTTAGGACTTGCAAGATTCAAGGTTTTTAGCATCCCCCCCACACTTAAATTACACATTGTCCTCAATGTGTCCCAAAAATAAGTTTTTAGGTTGATTGAATGTGTAAAAATGTGTGAAAAAACAAAAATTTTGTGTTACTGGGCGTTGAACACGGCCCCGTGTTGGGTGGACACGACCCCGTGCTCAGGTGCCAGTAACGAAAACTTACAGAAGGTGAACACGGGGGCTTGTCGGCTGAACACGACCCCGTGTCTATCAAGGTCTGCAGAATGAATACAAACAGCTGGTTCAGGGGTGTGGGCACGGGGGTGTGTCGGATGGACACGGTCCCGTGTGGACAGTCTGCAAAGTTGAAAAACAGGTTTCTTTCGTCGGTTTTCCTGTCCCGGCTTTAGTAGTACTAATGGTTAGCACTCTAAGCCTCGTTTGTACCTGTTTAGTCAATAAACACTCCACCAAAACATAGCAAGCATCCTACTTTTACCAAAGTTAACATCCATGTCAAAGTTAAAAGAAAAAAATAAATGCAGAAAATAAAAGAAGTTAGGGAAAGTAAATTGTTCAACAGTTGGCACGCAGGCCATCAATTGTTCAAGAGTGAAAAAGAGTTAATCTGGGAAACCATCAAACAACCGCTTCCTCCTCCGCTCCTCTCACCTACTCCATAGCATCGTCATCATCATCATCATCATCATCATCATCATCATCATCATCATCATCGTCATCATCCCCTCCATGGCGTGCAATGTGGTCTCGTATATATCCAACATCGTCTTGGATATCGGATATGTTTCTTTCGATAGCTCCGACCCGGTGGTAGGTGTTGCTCGCCATGTTATAGGTGTTCCTGGTGCACATAAGGTTTTCCTGCAACAAATCATGCAAACTTTGAAAGTTAGGAAAACCGCCTCCCGAGGAGGATGATTGGCCCGGATCACCATGGGGTTGGTATTGGTACTGATGATGTTGCGGAGCTTGGAGGACAAGCGCTTCTTGCGGGTTCCATGCATGACCTTGCATCCTTTGAAAGCTCACTGTCCCGTCTTCTGCCTCATAAATCAGGTTCATCGAGCGGCATATGTGTATATCCACCATACCTGACCATGGGCTCCTTTCAAATGAACGAGGTATATGGGCGAAGTGCCTGAAGAGATGGTACACCCATCCTCCAAAAAAGATAGGAGTCGGTGCACTAGCAAGGCGGTTGTGATGCATGTTTCGGAGCATGAGGAACGGAACATCGAGCGGCCTGCGGTTGTGGATGCAGTGGAGGACAACCAAATCTCTTAACCCAACTACGCCACTACTGTCATGCCTTTGGCTAAGAGAGTAGCCGAGGAGCCTATGAATGTATCTGTATAGCGGATCCCTCAACTTTGTACTCTTAGTGCTGCTCGGATTGTAGTACCCTTCTCCAATCTGAGCCCAAATGGCTTGGCGTTCGTTCTCACCTATCTCTCTCATTCCTCCAGTATTTTCTTCGTTTCCTGCATCCTCTTCCGCATACAACCCTACAATCGATCCAAACTGAGCCATAGAGATCGAATACCTCGTTCCGCCACATCGGAATGCTACCCCGTCATTGTCGAACGGGTCGCACCTCGAGTTGAATGTGAAAGTGCTATAGAACTCCAAAGTGCATTCGTGGACTGAAGGGAGTCGAGTTGTTAGGTCGACTCTGAGTGGTCCCGTGACAATGTTGTTGAAACGGTCAATTTGATTCACCAAGGTTAGCAAGTCCGTACACGCTTGCCTCGGGTATCCCTCTGGCCTTGTTTGAAGTATCTCGTATCGAGCTCTAGCATCGAGCTCAGTGGCGTTGAATCTTGTGAACTTCCTAGCCATCTGAAAGAATACACCAAAAGTCAGCACGAAACATAAATGTTTTCGGACAAAACTGCAAACAGTGGGCTGGACACGACCCCGTGTTCAGCGGACACGGCCCCGTGCCCAGACGTCTGTTACTCAAAAATTTCATTTTTCGACCCGGTTTCGAAAACTTGAAAATTTTTGGTCCAATAGGTGCGGTTTCCCCCGAAAATGAAACCCTAAGTGTCGTTTTTCCCAAAATAGCCCGTTTACCCTATCAATTTTATCTTTTCCGGTTCACGAACAAGGGTTTGAGGTTTTTGTGAGAAATCGGGTGAATCTATGAACAATACAAGTGTATTTACTTCCCATAACACTAATCTAACTAAATGCAAACAGATCTAAACAAAAATTTGAGGTTCGATCCGGATGAACTTCAAGAACCCTAGATTTTTCCCCAAATTTTTTGAGTTTTAACTACATGCGAGTAACTAATCTAACTACTAAAAGTGATAGAATCATACCTTGATGTTGTTAGAGCGATAGGAGACGTTGAAATTCTGCGAAAAATCGCCTGGAACCAGAGCTTTTTCGGGGAAACGGGGCGTGTGGAATGAAGTAACTGTTTTGAAAAAGGGGATTTATCCCGACTGCAGCGCGGACACAGCCCCGTGTCCAGCGGACACGGCCTCGTGCCGAGCACAGTTTTTTTTTAGTGCTTGTGTGAGTGCCCTTGTTTCCCTTAAGCTTTGGTTAGAAGACTTACCGCTTTATTTGTTGTCTCAATCGTTCGTAACTTACCAGGTATGATGTTTTATTCTTCCACCGTTTGAAGCGAAATCTCTTCTTCTTCATCCTCAATGAATCCTTGATAGAGTTTCAGCCGTTGGCCATTGACTTTAAATGGAGGCCCATTTCGAGATTTAATTTCTACTGCACCGTGTGGAAAAATATGGGTGATGGAAAAAGGTCCTGACCACCTAGACTTTAATTTACCAGGAAACAATCGAAGTCGTGAATTAAACAAAAGAACTAGATCCCCTACCCGAAATTCATTAGGTTTAATGTGTTTGTCATGCAAATTTTTCATTCTTTCCTTATAAATTTCAGAGTTTGAGTATGCATAATTTCTAAGCTCGTCTAATTCATTTAATTGACAAAATCGATTTTTACCAGCAAATTCTAAATCTAAGTTTACATTTTTAATTGCCCAGTAGGCTTTGTGTGCAATTTCTACTGGCAAGTGACAACTTTTTCCATAGACTAGCTTATACGGGGTTGTACCTATTGTTGTTTTATAAGCAGTTCGAAAAGCCCATAAAGCATCATCTAATTATATGCCCATTCCTTTTTATTTAACCCTACGGTTTTTTCAAGTATTCGTTTTAAACCTCTATTAGTCACTTCGGCTTGTCCGTTTGTTTGAGGGTGATATGCTGTTGAGACCCGGTGATAGACCCCATATCTTGTTAAAATTTTTTCGAGTTGATGGTTGCAAAAATGGGTACCTCTATCACTTATTAATGCTTTAGGTGTGCCAAAACGAGAGAATAATTTTTTCAGAAATCTTACCACAACTCTTCTATCATTTGTTGGAAGTGCCTCGGCCTCGGCCCATTTAGACAAGTAGTCTACTGCCACAAGTATATATTTGTTTCCTTTTGATGGTGGGAAAGGTCCCATAAAGTCGAGTCCCCACACATCAAAAATTTCACAAACAAGAATGCCATTTTGTGGCATCTCGTTTTTGGAAGAAATATTACCTGTTCTTTGGCAAGCATCACATGTCTTGACAAGACTCTGGGCGTCTTTGTAAATGGTTGGCCAATAAAATCCTGAATCAAATACCTTTCGTGCGGTAATAGCGGCACCATGATGCCCTCCGTATGGACCTTCATGACAATGGCGGAGAATTCTGTCACACCCCTTTCTAAGGCGGAAGCACGAGGTGTGATCATGAAAGGTTCTCATTGCATACGAAGAGTAAACATGCTACATGCTCGTAAAAATAACATTCAAATACCATAGTTTGAAAACATTCGTTAGCGTTTACATCGCTAGACAGCATAAAGACATTGTCTCAAAAGTTTACAACTTTATTTAAAGTTAAACACAAGCGACATCCACGAGCATAAGCAAAACCGCGCGCACATCCATCCTAGTTACCTGAAATACATGTGAGTTTTTGGAAAAACGTCAACATAAAGTTGGTGTGAATTCATGCAGTTTTGTGTTGAACACGTTTGTATACTTTGTATGAAAACATAACGAGTATCTTGTGAGAATAAAGTATTCTTGTAGTGTAAACCGAATAAAGTATTCTTGTGGTATAAACCAAATAATGTATTCTTGTGTAAATAAAGTATTCTTGTGGTGTAAACCAAATAAAGTATTCTTGTGGTATAAACCAATTAATGTATTCTTGCGTAAATAAAGTATTCTTGTGGTGTATACCAAATAAAGTATTCTTGTTTAGTTAATGGGTTGCAAGGCCATTAACGTGTGGCACGACATAGGAAGTCACCAAACCATAGGCATTTTTCTAGTTGTCGATTCACGACGGAGACACAAAAACACTCCTCGGTACTAGTGGTCACCAAGAGTGGGGCTGCCCGAGTACCCGTTAGATCTAACCTTTTGTTCTGCGGTCTAAGTATGTACACGATTAATGGTGCTTATGGTACCCTATTCGTGGCACTATTTCTCGTTTATGATACCAAGTATCAATTCTCGTTTATTACATCAAGTATCAATTCTCGTTTATTATATCAAGTATCAATTCTCGTTTATTATATCACGTAACATGTATTTCACCCCCGAAGTTATAAAACTGAAAACAGTTAAGAGAAAAGGGGGAGCATGAACTCACAACTTTGCGTTCCTAGCGTCGTAAACTCCACCGGATTTGCTTACTTAACGTCGTAACCTATACGCGTTTTCTTATCGTTAGTCACTAGACTTGCGTCGCACAAGTACAGTCACTCTCTTTTGTGTATATTTTCTTGTGTTAAAAATATTCTATATTTTTAACTACGTGTCTTACTTATATTATTTTCTCCAAAAATAAATATAAGTCTTTTGTGTTTTGCACTTTGCACCCGAATCATGTATCTTGTGTTTTGTATGTGTATTTCTATATTTCTACTCCTCATGAGTATTTAGTGTATTTTTAAGTCTTAATACACTAGCACGTATAACACATACTATATACACTTAGCACAAAATTTGGTGATAAAATAATATATATTTTTCTCTCAAAAATATATACTTATTATCCATTTTTATTCTTCAAGAAATCACCATTTCTCATCATCAAAAGTTAGGGAAACCTTGTTAATGCCTTTAAACACATTTTTAGGGGATAAGTTTCTCAAAAACTTTTATTTTTCTAAGTGTCAAAATTTATAAAAATTTTGACAGAGTTTCCCCTAAAAATGGACGTTTCCCATGTTTTCAAAACATGTGTTTATTTTCTTTTGAGTTGTCAACAATCATCAATAATCATCAACAACAATTTATCAACAATATCCGTCAACAATAATCACTAATTTCATGAACTTGAATATTTACAAAAATGTGTAGTAACTTACTAGCACATTTAGTAAGTCTTGTTATCTTTAAAAATAAGTTTAACTTCTTGAAAACTTTATTTTTAAAGACTATGAAGTTTCACAACTTCTAGTCGGTTTTTATGAAAATTATTTCTTTGTTAACACTTTTGTTACACAAGTGTCCATACACTTGTTTATTCACAAAAACCACTTTTGTTTGTGTAAGATCCGGTTTAGAACATGTGATTTCTTGGACACTTGGTCCTTTGAAAATACCGCTTGCAGATACGTAGATCCGCTAGTTTTAAACTCCATTGTACAAGTTAAATTACTTTTACACAAGTAAAATATTTCTACACAAGTTCATGCATCTTGTGTGGTAGAGTTTCACCTTTTAACCCTTGCGGTAACCAAAACGAGCTTATGTGAAGATACATGATCTTACAAAGTCGGGTTAAACGATGATCCGAGCTACCACATCATAGATCGGGCCTCAATAATCACAAATTCCAAATACTACATCTTTTACACAAGTTACAAGCTATTAACCACCACTTTTCACATTTTTAGTAGACTTTAAAGCTTCAAAATGTAAGTTAACGATATTTAACCGACAAAATTTCTTTTAACCACATTAGATAAGCTTAAAAACAAGTTTTAAGTGTTATACCTCTAGCTCAAGGCTAGGGAAGATCTTTGATGAAAAATGGGTGGATAAAAGTTAACGGTAGAGGTCCTTCAATTTCCGTGAGTACCGAGCTTCGTTAGTGGCCTTTTTACACCTTGAATCAAGCTTGGAATACTTGAGATTAAAAAAAAATGAGGGTGGTGTTGTGGGAGGAGTTCGGCCGAAGGTGGGCAAAGGAAAAGGGAAAAGAAATGTGGGATGAAAAGTGTGGTGAAGATGCTTACTTATAATTCCATTTGAGCATTTGACCAATGGGTTTAATGTTCCCACAAGTACATGCATATATTTCATATTCCAAGCAATATCCAAATAAATATTGTGAGATCTATGGAGGTCACAAGTGGAGGTCCCCATGACCGTCCACTTTACATGGGGTAAAGTGTAATTTGATTTTTTTTTTTAAACCAATTAGTTAGTCCATAATTTAAATCTAAGTATTTAATTAGATAAACTAGTTACTAGATATTTTAGTGGGTGCTAAGGTGTTCGGGGATCATGACTAGTTTAGAAAAATAAAAACAATGCTTCTAGCATTATTTTGGTGTTCCGGGTAACATCCGGTTGTTCGGTTACATACCGATTCGTTAAAGTGCTAGATTGCACTTTTTAGTGTCATTTAAGTACCCTTCTTGTACCCTTTCAATTCCCAACACTTAGGGAAATATTCTGGATAATAAAACGACATTTCTACACAATATTTATATGTCTAAATGCTGAATTATTGCTGATTTGTATAAATTCTGCACTTAAAGTGCGTTTCGGGTGCTTTTTAGTGCATATTTTTGCTTTCGCAATGTCCATAAATTAAACCCTTACACATACTCTAGTGTAACACCCGTGTCACTCCAACCATCAGACAAATTCCAAACCAATGAAATATAGTATTTCATACTTGGGATTTGTAAAAATATGTGTATCGTTTACACATATCAATTCTTGTTTGATTTCAAGCTTTAAATCGCTTTCTGGAGGGTTGTACGCGCTCTGATGTGTAGATATAACCAGTTTAATCCAACGAACACTCCGGAATAGTGAAATAGGCTTAACATACCTTAAATAACCTTTACATAACTTATATATAAGTTTTGGAAGGTTTGGTGTGGTGAAATCAAAGTTTTTCGTCTACAGGGACTAAAGTTGACAAACTGCGAAAGTATGCCAATTTGAACTGTAACAGACATTCCGGAACATGACCATAAGTTAAACATACCATAAATATCCTTTACATAGCTTAGAAATAGGCTTTGAGGTGTTCGGTATGCTAAAATAAACTTTTGTGTCATTCAGGGACTAAAAGTGTCAAAAAGTGCACAAGTTTGCATTTTTACGCATAACTTACGTTCTGAATACATCCGGACATCCAAAAATATATGTAAGCATGACTATATTATGCTTTAGTGTTTGGATTGCCAAAAATCCATTCGTCGCGTCATATGGATCGTTTTTCGCGCTTATGCGCATTCCGTCGTAATTAAGCGAACATCGCGTTCGTACGACCAAACGAACTGACATCCGACATATTTTTGAGCATGTTTCATGTCCACAATGTTTAGGCAACATTTTAGGGCCTTAAAGTTGGCTTTACGGGCCTTAGAAGTGTCGGAAATGGCCTTAAACACGTGCAGGGACTGAAACTGTCATTTTTCAAACATATGTGCAGATCAGAAGGGCCATGCGGCCCGCATTGTCTTTGGCTGATCCTGAAGCGGGCCGCTTCCCACTATCAGACCAGATTAAGTGTATTTAACAGCTGTTTGCAGCTGTTTTGCACTCCCTAACCCCTTGCCAAGTGTTGATTCCTTATGGTGGTGAGCATTTTGAGGCACCATAACTTTCCGACAAGTGTACGGCCTTGATCGTGCCCTCTTTTCCATGAAACGATCTCAACGGTTACCCGAAAACTATATATACCCCATTACCCCCATTGCTATTTCTTACAAGAATTCTGATTTTGAGAGCTCTAAGTTGAAACCATTGTTTCATACCTGAGTTCTTGAAGTCGGGATTAGCATTCGGGGACCCTGGGTAAGTATTCTTTCGTTCTTTTCCTTATTTTACTGCTTTTCGAGTCAGAAAGTCAAACTTTGTTTGACTTTCAGCGTTGACCAGTAATGGTCAATGCGAAGTTCGTTTGAACTTCGCAACGTGAGTGTAATCACGTTGGTCATAGTCCCTTGGGACTATGCCCACTGATTACCACGTTGTCTAGAGTCGTAGGGTAGGCGATCTAATAAATCGCCTATACCTTCGAACTCGACCCATTTGGTCGATCTTTAGGATCCGACCAAATACATTAGGTGACCATAGTAGGTAGGGAATAACCTTCCGAGGTTATACCCTATGGTCACATCGTTTAAGTAGTTGTATGATAGGTAGTTTATATGCCTTAGGTAAATTACCAGAATACCCTTTTCATGTATAATTGGTAATTAAGCATATGTAACCTAAACCTTTGTCACATAACTGATTATGTAACATGATTAGGCATATAACACTTGTCATAGGGCTAGTTAGGCGGTCCAAACGCGTTTCACGCAAACGACACGTTAAAGTAGCATAAGCTACCTAAACGGGTCGTAATGGGTCGATAAGACTTAGGTTAAGTTTCATTTAGTATGTAGGCTTTGTTAAACCATATCACATGAGTTCCTACACTCATTTGGTTTACAAACCCTCATGCTACCCAGTCTTCCGATTTAGGTCCGGTTTATTAATGTAGTTACCTATATTAGGTGCCGTTTGATATTCCGCGATCTCTAGCATTGCTTGGTGGTTATCCTAGGACTTCTGAGCAATCTCAAGTGAGTACATAGACCCCTCTTTTACTGTTTTCCAAACGTTTTGGGGTGGAACACATGTGCCTACTTGTTACTTTCAAGCTTTCCTGTTTTCACATCATATACTTGTTATGTTCATTAGTACATTATAGTACATGATTTCATTACATTTCATACTAGGTGTGCCATTGTGTGCATTACTTAGTACATTGTTTTACATTACATCACATGCTACGTATGTCTATTGTTGCATACTTAGTACAGGTCGCATGCTACGTATGTCTGTTGTTGCATACTTAGTACAGTTCACATGCTATGTATGTTCAATCGTTGCATTGTTCTTCATGCTTAGTACATTTGTTATTCATCACATACTTACATTTTGGACGCATATTACATGATTTACATTGATCATGCATTTACTACACAAAACATAACTTTGATTTAAACCAAGTTTTACTTCAATACTATGTTCTTGTGCATATGGTTTAGTTGATGCATTTCACTAGCCATACATATCATTTTGGTTACACATTACATGGTTTACATCTTGACATAAACATTTTGACATATTATTCAATACATTTGGCAATTGGTTTAAACATAGACATCTTACATTGTTTGGTTTAGTTTGATTAAGTGATTAAGTAACGATGCGTGTGTAATATGATACAAGCATGGTGGATACGCCGCTGGTACTTCCTATATATAAGTGTTTGTATGGTATTACATATTGTAGCGTTATCTGAATCATTTCAGGTTGAGACATAGAACATTTTATACAAATAACATATTTTTCACAAGACATTGATTTACAAACAATTTATCTAATACAAACTCATTTTTACATGGTTATTCATTTAACCGTACATTATTTATACATATCATCTGATCTTATCGATTTTCAAATGATTTACAAAACAAAGCAAATAACAAGGTTCATGACTAAACATTTTCTCAAACATAAGTCATGAAACCTATTTTCACAAAACCTATGTATCTCACCGGCATTTTTATGCTGACGTACCTATTTTCACATGTGTTTTTCAGGAGATGTTGCATAAGATGATCAAGATACATATAGACAGATTTGGGCTTTAGTGACAATAAAAGATGCAAGACTAGTTAATTATGTTGTATTTCTTTGTTTATTAATACATTGTAACACTTTTAATCAATAAAACGAAACTTCAATTGCCATGGATTTGAAACAATTAATTCTGTTACAACACTCCCCGACGTTTCCGCCACGTTTTGTATGTTCCACGTGGTAGGGGTGTGACAGAAAAGATGGTATCAGAGCCAATGGTTATAGGGAATTAGGTTATTAGTAATGCTTTGACCTAGTCTATAACTTTCTAGGACCCTAACGCGAGTTTACTTGCGTTTAGTCATAAAACAATACTGTCACCTATCCTTAGGCGACTACCACAACAAGAACATAAATTTCAAAACCGCTTTGAAAACTAATCATCTGTTCTAGGATGATTGATTACTAGGTTTTGAACCCTCTATTGTAAGGTTTTGAACTCTCTGTTATATGGTTTTGAACCCCTATGAGTTTTCAAAATCTCATCAAGGTTTTGGGTTTTAAATAATGTGAACACGTGCAAACTGGAAGGGTGAATGCCTGTATTCTGGGTTTTCTGTCTAGGCAAGCACTTCGTATACATCTCATCAGACGCGAGACCAGTTGTGCTTACCTGGGAATTCTTGGGATGAGTGTTCACTTATAGGCGAGCATGTCTTCGCGATACATTATTTTTGATCCATTTACTTTAATTTAGTCACTGTGTGTCGTTTGTTGCTTTGTAGTAACAAACAAATGACCACTACCCTTGCTTTCATCAGATTTGTTCATCTCATTCTTTTCGTCTAATTCTCTCACTCGTTTCCTTTCATGTTCTTCTCTTTTAGAATGCCTCCACGACGCGAAAATCCTGTATCTGTTGACGAGCTGGCAGCTGTCATTACACAACAAATGACTGCTGCAATCCCAAACGTCATTGCTCAATGTTACCAAGCTATCAACAACAATAAGGCTCTCTGCAGTTTCAAGACGTTCAACTCAGCTAAGCCATCCAAGTTTTCTGGGTCTCAAGGAGCGACTGCACTTCTGCAATGGTTCGAGAGTCTAGAAAGCACCTTCAGGCATGTTCAATGTCCAAACGAGCGAAAGGTAGATTTTGCATCTAGTGTCTTTGAGAAACGAGCTTTGACGTGGTGGAACGGTGTGGTGAGAGATAGGGGTGCCGATGTGGCACTGGCTCAGACATGGGAAGAACTTAGAGCACTGATGATGAAGGAATTCTGTCCTCGTCACGAGATCAGGGCATTGGAAAGAGAATTCGACGATCTTAAGCAAGACAGTGGCGAACATCGAGCATACACTGATCGATATGAGGAGCTGAGCCTGTTGTGTCCTACCATGGTTACACCTTTGGATAAGGCGATCGAAAAATACATTGATGGTCTCCCTGACTTGGTTCAAGACATTGTTACCGGTAGTAACCCCACTACGGTTAGGCAGGCCATTGAGCTATCTGCAACCCTGACTGAATCTCAGATCAGGAAACGTAAGCTTTTCCGAAAGGGTGACAAGAAACCGCTCGAGGAATCAAAGACCATGGATGAACAGACTGGATCCCTTGAGTGGTCAAAGAAGCAAAAGGCTTCTCAGAACTTCGCCATGGTCGCTCACAATGATCAAGCCGCCCCCAACCAACCAGCTAAACCCCGTGCTAGGAAGCCATACAACGGAACTTCACCCTTGTGCAACCGATGTGGTATACATCATCATGCTAATGTGAAGTGCCACGAATGCCAAATTTGTGGACTTAAAGGTCATGTGGCAAAAGTTTGCGTTGCAGCAGTTGCACCGAATCAAGCTAACAACAAACCTGCTCGAGCTCGCTTTCCACCAGGTTCTTGCAACAAGTGTGGTGAGATGGGACATTTCCGAAGAAATTGCCCAAAGCTTGCTAATGCTAATCCAGCACAGAGATGAGCATCTGATCGACTAGAAGACAACACTCTTTAGAAATAATCATGTCTTATGTATTATTTTCTTTTGTTGTCAAGGTCCATGAAACAGTTGTTATCATTGTTAATAAATAAATCTTTTTATTTACATTACAATGTATATTATGTAGTTGTATGCATAAACAACATATCCCCTACAATACCGACAATCAAGGAACCACATTCCTTGAAGAACAAACTACCCCCAAAATTCTTCCATCTTACAATCTCTTGCGTTTTACACAAAGATCCTAAATACCCGTCTCTTGCAAAGAGACGAAGTACAAGGTGCAAGTTATAATTCTGTACGAATACCCCAAGTACCACTATAAAATTTTAATAGGGTACCCAAGGGTATTTCCGTATGTCCTAAATTATTGTGTACCTTAATTCGAATATTGCGTTTTCCTGAAAACGAAAATCGAATTTTTGGTAGATCATCCTATTTTCATGGATGGATTCTTGATATGATTAAAGTGCCAAATGAAATCCACGAGTTGGATTCCTGGTGTGCTTTAAGTATCCGCGTCCAAAGATAACAAATTAATAAACAAGTCAAACAACTATGTGATTATGTGCTTATGTGTTCTCTTTAATGTTTTCATGTGATTCAAATTCTTGTTATCCAAATCCTCGGAGAATCTTCCATATCTTTGTATAAGGGATTCATAGTAGGATATCCAAAGGTACTATCTTAAATCCTTAATGGACTTCTACGTTGTAGTTAAGTCCCTTGGATTATATTGTACCATTCCATACTTAGTCCCCTGAGTGGTCTAGGTAAACAGATTGATCCAAAAAAAATCTGGTTAGGAATATCATGTGATGATATAGCTGAAAGGACTCCTTGGAGGTCTAATTAAAAAGATCATGTGTTGATCTGATTAAAAGGACCCTATGGTAGTCTAGTCACACTCATCACAGGTTTGATATTTTCTTCCCCTACACATCATGAAATGCACTGTGCGGACTGTGCAAGGAATTACGTAATTATGGACGCGTACATAATTATAGAATTTAGTGCACAGAAACCACAGCAAGTTTTGTCATGTATCTAGAATTAATTCTGTTCATTTTTGTTTCTGAAGATGTAAAATGACTCATTCGGTTCATTTTTGTTTCTGAAGATGTAAGATGACTCATTTCGGTTCATTTTTGTTTCTGAAGATGTAAAATGACTCATTCGGTTCATTTTTGTTTCTGAAGATGTAAAATGACTCATTCGGTTCATTTTTGTTTCTAAAGATGTAAAATGACTCATTCGGTTCATTTTTGTTTCTGAAGATGTAAAATGACTATTCCATTCATTTTTGTTTCTGAAGATGTAAAATGACTCATTCGGTTCATTTTTGTTTCTGAAGATGTAAAATGACTCATTCGGTTCATTTTTTGTTTCTGAAGATGTAAAATGACTCATTCGGTTCATTTTTGTTTCTGAAGATGTAAAATGACTATTCCATTCATTTTTGTTTCTGAAGATGTAAAATGACTCATTCGGTTCATTTTTGTTTCTGAAGATGTAAAATGACTCATTCGGTTCATTTTTGTTTCTGAAGATGTAAAATGACTCATTCGGTTCATTTTTGTTTCTGAAGATGTAAAATGACTATTCCATTCATTTTTGTTTCTGAAGATGTAAAATGACTCATTCGGTTCATTTTTGTTTCTGAAGATGTAAAATGACTCATTCGGTTCATTTTTGTTTCTGAAGATGTAAAATGACTCATTCGGTTCATTTTTGTTTCTGAAGATGTAAAATGACTCATTCGGTTCATCTTTGTTTCCGAAGATGTAAAATGGCTATTCCGTTCATTTTTGTTTCTAAAGAATGCCTGTTGAAAATAACACCGTTCATTTTTCAATTCTGAAGAATGTCCGTTAAAGAGAAATAACAGGATTTTGCCTTTCTTATCTCTGGTGGTTATTTGACACAAAGCCACAGTTAGACTCCTACGAATTAATTTCGGGACGAAATTTCCTAAAGTAGGGGAGACTGTAACACCCGTGTCACTCCAACCATCAGACAAATTCCAAACCAATGAAATATAGTATTTCATACTTGGGATTTGTAAAAATATGTGTATCGTTTACACATATCAATTCTTGTTTGATTTCAAGCTTTAAATCGCTTTCTGGAGGGTTGTACGCGCTCTGATGTGTAGATATAACCAGTTTAATCCAACGAACACTCCGGAATAGTGAAATAGGCTTAACATACCTTAAATAACCTTTACATAACTTATATATAAGTTTTGGAAGGTTTGGTGTGGTGAAATCAAAGTTTTTCGTCTACAGGGACTAAAGTTGACAAACTGCGAAAGTATGCCAATTTGAACTGTAACAGACATTCCGGAACATGACCATAAGTTAAACATACCATAAATATCCTTTACATAGCTTAGAAATAGGCTTTGAGGTGTTCGGTATGCTAAAATAAACTTTTGTGTCATTCAGGGACTAAAAGTGTCAAAAAGTGCACAAGTTTGCATTTTTACGCATAACTTACGTTCTGAATACATCCGGACATCCAAAAATATATGTAAGCATGACTATATTATGCTTTAGTGTTTGGATTGCCAAAAATCCATTCGTCGCGTCATATGGATCGTTTTTCGCGCTTATGCGCATTCCGTCGTAATTAAGCGAACATCGCGTTCGTACGACCAAACGAACTGACATCCGACATATTTTTGAGCATGTTTCATGTCCACAATGTTTAGGCAACATTTTAGGGCCTTAAAGTTGGCTTTACGGGCCTTAGAAGTGTCGGAAATGGCCTTAAACACGTGCAGGGACTGAAACTGTCATTTTTCAAACATATGTGCAGATCAGAAGGGCCATGCGGCCCGCATTGTCTTTGGCTGATCCTGAAGCGGGCCGCTTCCCACTATCAGACCAGATTAAGTGTATTTAACAGCTGTTTGCAGCTGTTTTGCACTCCCTAACCCCTTGCCAAGTGTTGATTCCTTATGGTGGTGAGCATTTTGAGGCACCATAACTTTCCGACAAGTGTACGGCCTTGATCGTGCCCTCTTTTCCATGAAACGATCTCAACGGTTACCCGAAAACTATATATACCCCATTACCCCCATTGCTATTTCTTACAAGAATTCTGATTTTGAGAGCTCTAAGTTGAAACCATTGTTTCATACCTGAGTTCTTGAAGTCGGGATTAGCATTCGGGGACCCTGGGTAAGTATTCTTTCGTTCTTTTCCTTATTTTACTGCTTTTCGAGTCAGAAAGTCAAACTTTGTTTGACTTTCAGCGTTGACCAGTAATGGTCAATGCGAAGTTCGTTTGAACTTCGCAACGTGAGTGTAATCACGTTGGTCATAGTCCCTTGGGACTATGCCCACTGATTACCACGTTGTCTAGAGTCGTAGGGTAGGCGATCTAATAAATCGCCTATACCTTCGAACTCGACCCATTTGGTCGATCTTTAGGATCCGACCAAATACATTAGGTGACCATAGTAGGTAGGGAATAACCTTCCGAGGTTATACCCTATGGTCACATCGTTTAAGTAGTTGTATGATAGGTAGTTTATATGCCTTAGGTAAATTACCAGAATACCCTTTTCATGTATAATTGGTAATTAAGCATATGTAACCTAAACCTTTGTCACATAACTGATTATGTAACATGATTAGGCATATAACACTTGTCATAGGGCTAGTTAGGCGGTCCAAACGCGTTTCACGCAAACGACACGTTAAAGTAGCATAAGCTACCTAAACGGGTCGTAATGGGTCGATAAGACTTAGGTTAAGTTTCATTTAGTATGTAGGCTTTGTTAAACCATATCACATGAGTTCCTACACTCATTTGGTTTACAAACCCTCATGCTACCCAGTCTTCCGATTTAGGTCCGGTTTATTAATGTAGTTACCTATATTAGGTGCCGTTTGATATTCCGCGATCTCTAGCATTGCTTGGTGGTTATCCTAGGACTTCTGAGCAATCTCAAGTGAGTACATAGACCCCTCTTTTACTGTTTTCCAAACGTTTTGGGGTGGAACACATGTGCCTACTTGTTACTTTCAAGCTTTCCTGTTTTCACATCATATACTTGTTATGTTCATTAGTACATTATAGTACATGATTTCATTACATTTCATACTAGGTGTGCCATTGTGTGCATTACTTAGTACATTGTTTTACATTACATCACATGCTACGTATGTCTATTGTTGCATACTTAGTACAGGTCGCATGCTACGTATGTCTGTTGTTGCATACTTAGTACAGTTCACATGCTATGTATGTTCAATCGTTGCATTGTTCTTCATGCTTAGTACATTTGTTATTCATCACATACTTACATTTTGGACGCATATTACATGATTTACATTGATCATGCATTTACTACACAAAACATAACTTTGATTTAAACCAAGTTTTACTTCAATACTATGTTCTTGTGCATATGGTTTAGTTGATGCATTTCACTAGCCATACATATCATTTTGGTTACACATTACATGGTTTACATCTTGACATAAACATTTTGACATATTATTCAATACATTTGGCAATTGGTTTAAACATAGACATCTTACATTGTTTGGTTTAGTTTGATTAAGTGATTAAGTAACGATGCGTGTGTAATATGATACAAGCATGGTGGATACGCCGCTGGTACTTCCTATATATAAGTGTTTGTATGGTATTACATATTGTAGCGTTATCTGAATCATTTCAGGTTGAGACATAGAACATTTTATACAAATAACATATTTTTCACAAGACATTGATTTACAAACAATTTATCTAATACAAACTCATTTTTACATGGTTATTCATTTAACCGTACATTATTTATACATATCATCTGATCTTATCGATTTTCAAATGATTTACAAAACAAAGCAAATAACAAGGTTCATGACTAAACATTTTCTCAAACATAAGTCATGAAACCTATTTTCACAAAACCTATGTATCTCACCGGCATTTTTATGCTGACGTACCTATTTTCACATGTGTTTTTCAGGAGATGTTGCATAAGATGATCAAGATACATATAGACAGATTTGGGCTTTAGTGACAATAAAAGATGCAAGACTAGTTAATTATGTTGTATTTCTTTGTTTATTAATACATTGTAACACTTTTAATCAATAAAACGAAACTTCAATTGCCATGGATTTGAAACAATTAATTCTGTTACAACACTCCCCGACGTTTCCGCCACGTTTTGTATGTTCCACGTGGTAGGGGTGTGACATCTAGGGTTTTAATGCATTCTTGTTGTCGGACCTACACCTAGGCCTCTATTCTGATGTCTGACTGCTTTCTGCAGTTCTGTTGACACATTGTGTCTTACCGGTGAGTTTACTATTATTCTGACGCAACGCTCTCGTTTATGCATAAAGCAATATTTTGTAGTATACAACATGCATGAATTCACTTGTTTAATCATGTGTTCAGACATTGCTGACACTTAAACTCATAATTGCAGTCATTAAGCAATAATTAATGTGTACGGAAATTACCGGTTTGGGCCAGTTGTCACAGTCTCCCCCCGTTAAAAGAATTTCGTCCCGAAATTCAGACTGAACTAACTCTCGCCGGAGTCTTCTTGAATAGGTGGGGATACTTTTTCTTGAACTGGTCTTCACGTTCCCATGTGTACTCGGGTCCGTGCTTAGAGCTCCAACGTACTTTAACAAGTTTCACACTGCTCCTCCTGGTCTTGTTGACTTTCCAGTCAGTAACCTCAACGGGTTTTTCTGTAAATCGGAGGGCTTCATCAATATGCACTTCATCCAACGGGATGGTCACGTTTTCTTGCGTTGGACTCTTCTTCAGGTTGGATACATGAAACGTATCATGTACTCCATTAAGTTCTGCCGGTAACTCCAACTTGTATGCCACGGTACCAATTCTTCTCAATATTCTGAATGGTCCGATGTATCGTGGATTCAACTTTCCACGCTTTCCAAATCGGACTACGCCCTTCCATGGTGAGACTTTTAATAACACTTTGTCTCCCACCTCGAAATCTACCGATTTTCTATTTGGATCCGCGTAGCTCTTTTGTCGCTCTCGAGCCGCCCTAATGCGCTCTCGGATCTGCGCGATCTTATTGGTTGTCTCTTGTACAAGTTCAGGACCAACCATACGTTTATCTCCGGCATCTGCCCAACATAAGGGCGATCGGCATTTGCGGCCATACAGAGCTTCGAACGGCGCGGCTTTTATGCTTGTATGATAGCTGTTATTGTAGGAAAACTCAACTAAAGGTAGATGAGTATCCCAGCTGCCGCCTAGGTCCATGACACATGCGCGAAGCATATCTTCTAACGTTTGTATAGTCCGTTCGCTCTGGCCGTCTGTTTGTGGATGGAATGCCGTGCTTAGATCTAACTGAGATCCAAAGGCTTCCTGAAATGATTGCCAGATTCTTGAGACAAAGCGTCCATCTCTGTCTGAAATGATTGAGATTGGCACTCCATGACGTGCCACAATTTCCTTTAAGTATATCTCTGCAAGCTTTCCAGTGCTATCCTTCTCTCGGATTGGTAGGAAATGCGCAGACTTTGTTAATCGATCAACTATTACCCATATCATATCGTGCCCTCTCGGGGTCCTGGGTAATTTCGTTATGAAGTCCATCGAGATTTGTTCCCACTTCCATACGGGAATTTCTGGTTGTTGTAATAGGCCGGACGGTTTCTGATATTCGGCCTTAACCTTCGCACAGGTTAGGCATTTTCCAACATAGACAGCAACGTCGCTTTTGAGTCTCGGCCACCAATAGTACTCTTTCAAGTCTTGGTACATCTTGTCCGATCCTGGATGGATCGAATATCTCGATTTGTGGGCTTCTTTAAGGATGACTTCTCGTATGCCACCATAGAGTGGAACCCAAATACGCTTCTTGAAGTATAAGGCTCCCTCTTCATTTGGCACCATGTATTTCAATGCACCCCGGAGGTATTCAGCTTTACGGTTCTCTTCTTTAAGAGCTTCTTGTTGTGCATCCCGAATGCGTGCAGTGAGGTTCGTTCGAATCGTCATTTCCAATGCTCGAACCCTTAGGGTCTTAACCCTTTCCTTTCGGCTCAACGCGTCCGCTACAACGTTTGCCTTCCCAGGATGGTACTTAATCTCACAGTCATAATCATTCAGCAGCTCGACCCAACGTCGCTGGCGCATATTCAATTCCTTCTGATCAAATATGTGTTGTAAGCTTTTGTGATCTGTGAAGATTGTACATTGAGTACCATATAAATAATGTCGCCAAATCTTCAAGGCGAATACCACTGCGCCCAACTCTAGGTCGTGAGTGGTATAATTTCTTTCATGAACCTTCAGTTGTCTTGAAGCGTAAGCGATGACTTTTTGGCGTTGCATGAGCACGCAACCCAAGCCTTGTCGTGAGGCGTCGCAGTATACCACGAAGTCTTCAGTGCCTTCGGGTAACGATAGTATCAGTGCATCGCAGAGCTTGTTCTTAAGTAGCTGAAAGGCTTCTTCTTGTTTGTGACCCCAGTCGTATTTCTTGTCTTTCTGTGTAAGGGTCGTTAGCGGTTGAGCTATCCTCGAGAAATTCTCAATGAATCGCCGATAGTAGCCTGCTAAACCCAAAAATTGACGGACTTCGGTTGGGGTCTTGGGAGCTTCCCAATTCTTTATTGCTTCAATCTTGGACGGGTCTACATGAATGCCTTTCTCATTCACCACGTGACCAAGAAATTGTACTTCGCGAATCCAGAATTCGCATTTCGAGAACTTTGCATAGAGTTTCTCTTTCTTCAGTAGCTCCAAGATGGTTCTGAGATGTTGCTCGTGCTCC
Source organism: Helianthus tuberosus (assembly GCA_030545235.1). Classification (NCBI taxonomy): domain Eukaryota; kingdom Viridiplantae; phylum Streptophyta; class Magnoliopsida; order Asterales; family Asteraceae; genus Helianthus; species Helianthus tuberosus. The sequence goes on from CM060372.1 coordinate 137,637,506, forward strand.
TCTTTCGTTCGCGAGTAAATCAGGATATCATCGATAAATACAATCACGAATTTATCGAGATATGGTTTGCACACGCGGTTCATTAGGTCCATAAAGACCGCTGGCGCGTTCGTTAATCCAAACGGCATCACAAGAAATTCGTAGTGCCCATATCGCGTTCTGAATGCAGTCTTTGGCACGCTTTCATCTTGGATTCTCAGCTGATGGTATCCAGATCGAAGGTCGATCTTGGAATAGTAGCTTGATCCTTGCAATTGATCAAATAAATCATCAATCCTTGGTAGCGGATACCGATTCTTGATTGTGAGCTTGTTCAGTTCTCTGTAATCGATACACATCCGCAGTGTTCCATCCTTCTTCTTCACGAACAATACTGGAGCTCCCCAAGGTGAGAAGCTTGGCCTTATGAACCCTTTATCCAACAACTCCTGAAGTTGTGTAGATAATTCTTGCATTTCGGATGGTGCAAGTCGATAGGGTGCCTTGGCTACAGGAGCAGCTCCTGGAACCAAGTCTATACGGAATTCGACTTGTCGTTGCGGAGGTAGTCCTGGCAGATCTTCAGGGAATACATCAGGAAATTCCTTCACTACAGGAATGTCTTTGAGTTTTGGCTCCACAGCCTTCTTGTCTATAACGTGTGCTAGGAAAGCGACACATCCTTTCCTCAAGCACTTCTGTGCCTTCATACAGCTGATGATTCGAAGAGGCGCGTCTCGTTTTTCTCCATGCACGATGAGAGTTTCACCATTCGCTAAAGGGATGCGAATGATTTTCTCATGACAAATAACTTCAGCTTTGTTCTTGGACAACCAGTCCATTCCGACCACTACATCGAAGCTACCCAATTGAATAGGTAAGAGGTCGATGCTAAAATTTCGTTCACCAAGTTCTAGTGTGCAGCCTCTGACAACTTCGCCCGATTCAACAAGTTTACCATTGGCTAGTTCTATGGAATAAGGAATTTCTAATCTACTAGATTCTATTCCGAGTATGCGTTTAAATTCCACAGACATGAAGCTATAATCGGCGCCAGTGTCGAATAATATGGATGCAAAGTGGTTGTTAATGAGAAACGTACCGGTGACCACGTTTGGGTCCTCGCGTGCGTTCTTTGCTCCAATCACAAATGCTCGAGCCTGAGCAGTGTTTCCTTTTGGGCAATCTTTCATGAAATGTTCGTTGCTTCCACAACTGAAGCATCCTTGACTTCGCCCAGCTCCATTCCCAGTTCGGTTACCATTGCCATTCCTTCCTTTACTCCAACAATCCTCAGCATAGTGACCCAACTTTCCACACTTATCGCATTTTGGAACGCGACAAACCCCTTCGTGGTGACGCTTGCAATTGTTGCAAAGGGGCCGAGTGCCCAGGTACCTCTTGGCAGGAGCGTCATTCATGGCTGCAAGAGATTTCGCCCCCTGCGGCGGGTTAGTGTCACGCTTCTTGTTGGAACCCTTGTTGTTACGAGTTGCTTGACTCAGGTTTGCATGTTTTCTTTTCTTGTCACCGGACAACTCAGCATGTGTCTCGGTATTTTCTGTTGGGTTCAGTGAGAGCTTCTTCATACGAACACAATCTTCAGTCAGGCTGACAGCCAGAGTTACAGCCTCGGTGATTGTTTGTGGTTTGGCCACCGTTACCATGCCACGAAATTCTGAGGCCAGTCCCCAAATGTAGCGTTCCACACGCTTAAATTCAGGAGTCACCATGTAGGGAAGCACTCTAGACAGATCGTGGAACCTTCGAGTATAACCGTTTATGTCAGCACCTTCCATGGTCAGGTGCCAGAACTCTGTCTCCAGCCTTTGGAGTTCGGCACGAGAGCAGTACTTCTCTCTCATCCTTTCCTTCAGTTCCTCCCAAGTTAGGCCATAAGCGGCATCATCACCCAAGGTTTGGGCTTGTAGGTTCCACCAAGTCAGAGCTTCATCGACGAATAACCCAGTAGCAAAAGTGACTTGTTGATCCGCGGTACACTTGCTCATGCGGAAAGTAGCTTCAGTCTTCTCCGTCCAGCGCACAAATGCTACTGCACCTCCTGTGCCGTCATAGTTTATCGGCTTGCAGTCGAGGAACTGCTTGAAAGTGCAGCCTGGAATTGATTCAACCAATTCACATGTGAGCAATCGAAGAAATAATGAAACAAAGACCGTTCATAAATTTCCTCATGCTTAGTATAGTGTCTCAAGATTACCTTGAGCTGCATTGCCTCCAGACGAATCTCCATTCCCATTACGCCTAGCGTTGCTTGGTCCTCCACTGTCTTGAGTTCGGTTCGCCTCGTACTGGGCGATAGCAGCGGAGATCCTTTCCTCTAGCAAAGCGTTCAGCTCTTCAGCAGTTCTTGGCAGTGGGGGAGGTGGAGGTTGATCATCATTGCGAGCATTCACAGTTTTCCTGGGTGCCATGTTCTGACAGAACATAACACAGCAGGGTTAGACATTTGTTTGATATCGTCACACTAGACTGTAGTATCATATATATTCACAGGTATATATACCACACAAGTGACATCAAACAATTATTACTCTAGCAGAGTACTTAGTAGGCTTGCACTGAGGGAATCTATACGTGACAAGACTTGCTGTGATTTCTGTGCACTGAATTCCATAATTATGTATGCATCCATAATTACGTAACTCCTTGCACAGTCCGCACAGTTCGTTTCATCCTCGTATTTCTTCCTTCAGGTAGGCCATTGCTTTCAGGTAAAGTCACATATACTTGTGATATTCTACTTCTAGTACATGCTAATTATCACACATGATTGCAAGTAATTTCTAGTCAATGACAAGTGCTACTCTAGTGCACTCTAAGTCTCGTAGCGTCTTTTCTAGACTCATGTATTCGGTTTCAGGCAGTGGATGTCGCCGGACGTTTTATGCAATGAAAACTCTTTGAAAATTGTTTTCGTGAATGGATCCTAGAGATTGTAGACTAGACTCGAGAAGGAATCCTGGTTCACTACAACCTGGCTCTGATACCAATCTGTCACACCCCTTTCTAAGGCGGAAGCACGAGGTGTGATCATGAAAGGTTCTCATTGCATACGAAGAGTAAACATGCTACATGCTCGTAAAAATAACATTCAAATACCATAGTTTGAAAACATTCGTTAGCGTTTACATCGCTAGACAGCATAAAGACATTGTCTCAAAAGTTTACAACTTTATTTAAAGTTAAACACAAGCGACATCCACGAGCATAAGCAAAACCGCGCGCACATCCATCCTAGTTACCTGAAATACATGTGAGTTTTTGGAAAAACGTCAACATAAAGTTGGTGTGAATTCATGCAGTTTTGTGTTGAACACGTTTGTATACTTTGTATGAAAACATAACGAGTATCTTGTGAGAATAAAGTATTCTTGTAGTGTAAACCGAATAAAGTATTCTTGTGGTATAAACCAAATAATGTATTCTTGTGTAAATAAAGTATTCTTGTGGTGTAAACCAAATAAAGTATTCTTGTGGTATAAACCAATTAATGTATTCTTGCGTAAATAAAGTATTCTTGTGGTGTATACCAAATAAAGTATTCTTGTTTAGTTAATGGGTTGCAAGGCCATTAACGTGTGGCACGACATAGGAAGTCACCAAACCATAGGCATTTTTCTAGTTGTCGATTCACGACGGAGACACAAAAACACTCCTCGGTACTAGTGGTCACCAAGAGTGGGGCTGCCCGAGTACCCGTTAGATCTAACCTTTTGTTCTGCGGTCTAAGTATGTACACGATTAATGGTGCTTATGGTACCCTATTCGTGGCACTATTTCTCGTTTATGATACCAAGTATCAATTCTCGTTTATTACATCAAGTATCAATTCTCGTTTATTATATCAAGTATCAATTCTCGTTTATTATATCACGTAACATGTATTTCACCCCCGAAGTTATAAAACTGAAAACAGTTAAGAGAAAAGGGGGAGCATGAACTCACAACTTTGCGTTCCTAGCGTCGTAAACTCCACCGGATTTGCTTACTTAACGTCGTAACCTATACGCGTTTTCTTATCGTTAGTCACTAGACTTGCGTCGCACAAGTACAGTCACTCTCTTTTGTGTATATTTTCTTGTGTTAAAAATATTCTATATTTTTAACTACGTGTCTTACTTATATTATTTTCTCCAAAAATAAATATAAGTCTTTTGTGTTTTGCACTTTGCACCCGAATCATGTATCTTGTGTTTTGTATGTGTATTTCTATATTTCTACTCCTCATGAGTATTTAGTGTATTTTTAAGTCTTAATACACTAGCACGTATAACACATACTATATACACTTAGCACAAAATTTGGTGATAAAATAATATATATTTTTCTCTCAAAAATATATACTTATTATCCATTTTTATTCTTCAAGAAATCACCATTTCTCATCATCAAAAGTTAGGGAAACCTTGTTAATGCCTTTAAACACATTTTTAGGGGATAAGTTTCTCAAAAACTTTTATTTTTCTAAGTGTCAAAATTTATAAAAATTTTGACAGAGTTTCCCCTAAAAATGGACGTTTCCCATGTTTTCAAAACATGTGTTTATTTTCTTTTGAGTTGTCAACAATCATCAATAATCATCAACAACAATTTATCAACAATATCCGTCAACAATAATCACTAATTTCATGAACTTGAATATTTACAAAAATGTGTAGTAACTTACTAGCACATTTAGTAAGTCTTGTTATCTTTAAAAATAAGTTTAACTTCTTGAAAACTTTATTTTTAAAGACTATGAAGTTTCACAACTTCTAGTCGGTTTTTATGAAAATTATTTCTTTGTTAACACTTTTGTTACACAAGTGTTCATACACTTGTTTATTCACAAAAACCACTTTTGTTTGTGTAAGATCCGGTTTAGAACATGTGATTTCTTGGACACTTGGTCCTTTGAAAATACCACTTGCAGATACGTAGATCCGCTAGTTTTAAACTCCATTGTACAAGTTAAATTACTTTTACACAAGTAAAATATTTCTACACAAGTTCATGCATCTTGTGTGGTAGAGTTTCACCTTTTAACCCTTGCGGTAACCAAAACGAGCTTATGTGAAGATACATGATCTTACAAAGTCGGGTTAAACGATGATCCGAGCTACCACATCATAGATCGGGCCTCAATAATCACAAATTCCAAATACTACATCTTTTACACAAGTTACAAGCTATTAACCACCACTTTTCACATTTTTAGTAGACTTTAAAGCTTCAAAATGTAAGTTAACGATATTTAACCGACAAAATTTCTTTTAACCACATTAGATAAGCTTAAAAACAAGTTTTAAGTGTTATACCTCTAGCTCAAGGCTAGGGAAGATCTTTGATGAAAAATGGGTGGATAAAAGTTAACGGTAGAGGTCCTTCAATTTCCGTGAGTACCGAGCTTCGTTAGTGGCCTTTTTACACCTTGAATCAAGCTTGGAATACTTGAGATTAAAAAAAAATGAGGGTGGTGTTGTGGGAGGAGTTCGGCCGAAGGTGGGCAAAGGAAAAGGGAAAAGAAATGTGGGATGAAAAGTGTGGTGAAGATGCTTACTTATAATTCCATTTGAGCATTTGACCAATGGGTTTAATGTTCCCACAAGTACATGCATATCTTTCATATTCCAAGCAATATCCAAATAAATATTGTGAGATCTATGGAGGTCACAAGTGGAGGTCCCCATGACCGTCCACTTTACATGGGGTAAAGTGTAATTTGATTTTTTTTTTTAAACCAATTAGTTAGTCCATAATTTAAATCTAAGTATTTAATTAGATAAACTAGTTACTAGATATTTTAGTGGGTGCTAAGGTGTTCGGGGATCATGACTAGTTTAGAAAAATAAAAACAATGCTTCTAGCATTATTTTGGTGTTCCGGGTAACATCCGGTTGTTCGGTTACATACCGATTCGTTAAAGTGCTAGATTGCAGTTTTTAGTGTCATTTAAGTACCCTTCTTGTAACCTTTCAATTCCCAACACTTAGGGAAATATTCTGGATAATAAAACGACATTTCTACACAATATTTATATGTCTAAATGCTGAATTATTGCTGATTTGTATAAATTCTGCACTTAAAGTGCGTTTCGGGTGCTTTTTAGTGCATATTTTTGCTTTCGCAATGTCCATAAATTAAACCCTTACACATACTCTAGGGTTTTAATGCATTCTTGTTGTCGGACCTACACCTAGGCCTCTATTCTGATGTCTGACTGCTTTCTGCAGTTCTGTTGACACATTGTGTCTTACCGGTGAGTTTACTATTATTCTGACGCAACGCTCTCGTTTATGCATAAAGCAATATTTTGTAGTATACAACATGCATGAATTCACTTGTTTAATCATGTGTTCAGACATTGCTGACACTTAAACTCATAATTGCAGTCATTAAGCAATAATTAATGTGTACGGAAATTACCGGTTTGGGCCAGTTGTCACAAATTCTTCGTGCTTCGCTACCATGTACGCATCGTCGGACGAGTTGGTCGGCACACATTTTGAAAAGATATGGATCTTCCCAAAAATAGTGTTTTACATTGGCAAAGAATTTTTTCTTTGATAATGTGACCATCCTTTTGTGACTATACCGCTAGCTAGGTAGTTAGCATAGTCAGCGTACCATGGCTCTTCCTTATATTCCACCATCTCCAGGGACTCAGTTGGAAATTTTTCGTTGATTTGCTCGTCCCTGGTTGCCTCCAAAGCTGGGTCTTCTAAGCGCGAAAGATGATCTGCTGCGGTATTTTCTGCTCCTCTTTTGTCTCTGATTTCAATGTCAAATTCTTGGAGAAGTAGAATCCACCGAATCAAACGTGGTTTTGCGTCCTGCTTTTTGAAGATATATCGAATGGCTGCATGATCTATATAGACTATACTTTTAGAAAGAACAAGATAGAACGAAATTTATCAAAAGCAAATACCACAGCTAGTAATTCTTTTTCAGTTGTTGTGTAATTTTCTTGTGCATCATTAAGTGTTTTACTAGCATAATATATTGGGTGGAAATGCTTTTCCTTTCTTTGTCCCAAGACAGCTCCAACGGCAAAGTCACTAGCATCACACATGATTTCGAAAGGAAATTTCCAATCAGGTGCTATCATGATAGGTGCATTGACTAACATTTCTTTTAAGGTTAGAAATGCTTGATTGCAATCCTTGTCAAAGATGAAAGGGGCATCTTTTTCAAGTAATTTCGTTAGAGGCCTTGAGATTTTTGAAAAGTCTTTGATAAATCGTCTATAAAATCCGGCATGCCCTAGGAAACTTCTGATAGCTCTTACGGAGGATGGAGGTGGTAATCTAGAAATGGTATCTATTTTGGCTCGATCCACCTCCATTCCTTCGCTTGAGATCTTGTGACCGAGTACTATTCCCTCCGTTACCATGAAATGGCACTTTTCCTAATTAAGGGCGAGGTTAGTTTCCTCACATCGGGATAGCATTCGTTCAAGGTTATCGAGGCATTGGTCGTATGAATCCCCAAAGATAGAAAAGTCGTCCATGAAGACTTCCATTGTCTTTTCTATCATGTCATGGAAGATAGCTACCATGCAATGTTGGAATGTTGCGGGGGCATTACATAGACCAAACGGCATGCGTCGATAAGCAAAAGTTCCATAGGGACATGTGAAAGTTGTCTTTTCTTGGTCTTCGTGTGCTATTGGGATTTGAAAGTAACCTGAAAAACCATCCAAGAAACAGTAAAATTTATGACCGGATAATCTTTCTAACATTTGATCAATGAAGGGCAAAGGAAAGTGATATTTTCTTGTTGCTTCATTTAATCGTCTATAATCTATACATACTCTCCATCCTGTGACGGTTCTCGTTGGTATTAATTCATTCTTTTCGTTAGTTATTACCGTCATACCTCCTTTCTTTGGAACTACTTGGACGGGACTCACCCAAGGACTATCGGAGATAGGATAGATAAGTCCGGCGTCAAGTAACTTGATGACCTCGTTTTTAACCACTTCTTGAACATTTGGATTCACTCGACGTTGTGGTTGTATGACCGATTTGTAGTCATCATTCATCAGAATTTTGTGTGTGCACATAGAAGGACTAATTCCTTTTATGTCTACAAGTTTCCAAGCTATTGCATTTTTATGTTTTTTCAAAAGACTAATTAATTTTTCTTTTTCTAAGCTATCTAATTTAGACGAAATAATCACAGGTAAATTACCCTCTTTGTCTAGAAAAGCATATTCCAAACCTTTTGGAAGTTCTTTAAGGTCAAGTGGTGGGTCTTTAGGAGACTCCTTATTTGGTTGCTCATTTCGATCAAGAACTTTAAAAGTTTGTTCTATGGCGACCTCTTCTTCAACAAAGTGGACAGTCTCTTCACTTGTATCGGGTGGTTCATCTTCATCTTCAATTAGGGGGTCATTATTGCCGAATGGATATTTCATTGACCGTTCGAGATCAACACTTCTTTTAAATGCCCCTAATTGAAGAGGTAGATTGTTGAACTTCCGGTTTTTCAAAGCTTCGTGTGTTTTTACAAAGGGTAGTCCCAACACTAGAGGAGCGTCATCTAGGATGACAAAGTCGGTTGGGATTACCATTTGATTTGTTTGAACCAAGACATCCTCAACTATACCGATTGATTTTATTACTTTCCGATTGGATAGAAAAATGGGTATTTGAAGTGGAGAAAAATCACTAATACTTAATTTTTCGAAAATGTAATTAGGCATTATGTTAACACAAAGATCTTTATCGATTGTGACATTACTAATAAACGAATTTTGAAAGAAACATGGAACCGGTGTAATGTTAATTTCAAATGGGTCTTCTTTTATTAGCGAAGTTTGATCATTAGTTAACTTAACACTTACCGTTTCGTCAATTTTAGTGTTAGTGTTTAACTCTTTTAAAAACTTAGCATGAGTGGGTACTAAACAATGATTTTCGAAAGAAGGTGACAAGAGATTAATTTCTTCAAAATTAGACTCTTCTTGAATTTTAGCGTTTTTGGACTCACCTTTTTCGTTGTTTAACTCATGTGTCGGTTTTTCACTTATTTGTTCTTCCATTTTTACACTTTCAGTTATCTCTTCCTTTTTTAATTCTTCTCTTGCGCGGGACTCCTCTTCCCTTGCGCGAGATTCTTTTATACAACGATCGATAACTCTAATGTGTTCTAATATCCTATCGGTTACTTCGGTTATAGAAAAAGAATCGGAAATTTCTAAGCTTGAATCCGGTTGTTCGACCCTTTGTTCCTCATAATACCCATATGAAGTAGATGGTTCGCACCATTGTTCTTCATTGTAAGCATATGATGGATAAGGTTCGTAATTTTGTTCTTCATAATACTCATATGAGGTGGGTTGTTCACGCCATGGTTCCTCATAATAAGCAAACGAAGGTGGTGGCTCATATCTTGGTTCCTCAAAGTATGAGTATGAAGGCTCATACCTTGGTTCATCAAAATGTGAGTATGAGGGAGGAGGTTCATACCTTTGGTCTTCATAGGATGTGTATGAAGTTGATGGCTCGTACCTGGGCTCCTCATAGTAGGTGTATGAATTGGATGGTTGATATGAGTGATTATTTTGAACCGAGCGTGAGTTACGACAATTAGTGCAATAATTACCCCTATAATCATCCTCCTCATAGGTGTAGTTGTAACCTCCTGAGTATTGATCCATAAGAATCACTCAGCAGACCACAACCGAGTCTCGAGATCAGAAAACAAAAATAAAACGGAAACAGAGGTTGGACACGACCCCGTGTTCAGTGGACACGGCCCCGTGTTCAGGAACTGTATCTGGGCGTTTTAATTAAATTTACTGATTTCGTTGAGCACGGGGCGTGTTCAGTGAACACGGCCCGTGTTCAAGCTTCTGTTACTGGGTGTTTTTGTAAAAATGTGCAGCACGGCCCCGTGTACAGGCTACTGTAAATGCAAAACTAAACTAAAATGCAGAAAATGTGCGCGCGTTTTAAAAAGGTTTTGAAAAACTGATTAGGCCGTCGATTTTAAGCTTTCTTAAAATCCTTGTGTCCCCGGCAGCGGCGCCAAAAACTTGATGGGTGTCAAGTGTTATATATATTAGGTGTATATTTTAAGCCCCTTTAACAATTTTTAATCAAGTTTTAAATTTAGTATTCATTCAAACCTTAGTGTATCAAACTACACCTTGGAGACTATAGAAATACCACAAAGGCAATTTCTATTTGGTTAAAATTTGGTTTCGGACATTCCATACAACAAGAATGGGGTGTCTAGTTCTAAACCGCTATATCATTATAGGATCGTTTTCAGACCCGAACTAGTCGATCAGAAGAGTTTTACTCAGAATGAAAGGCGGAAACAGACATTCTGAGGTCAATTCAGCAAGATATACACTTAAACTGTCGTTTATATTGATTTGATGACGTTATACAGTGAGACGACACTTCGGCAGCACTTCGTTGTACAAACCGGAAAGAATACCAATGATTTCGCTTGGAACATATATATATAGTGTTCTGATTTCGCTTGAAGATGTAACGTACCAGTTCAAGCGAAATTAACTGAGTTGATTTCGCTTGAAGCTGCACATGTATCATTCAAGTGAAATCACAACCTTTCAAGCGAAATAACATATTATCTTGAACTACGTGCACTGATCTAACATTCAACGTACAAGACTCGATACAAGATGAAGTCGACAGACGCATGCACCAACAGACTCCCCCTCGAATGTTGACGAGTCTTAAAGTGTCGAGTCTCCGCATCTTTAGTCTTTATCAGTCCTCTCGAACTCTTTGAAGTATCTGATGCTGTAAGTATCCTCAATCTCTATCTTCTCTTGATTTCCAGAATCTCTGGCTCTTATCATCAGCACCAACAGATTCCTCTCTTCGAATATTGATAACCTCAAGAATCTGAGTCTTGCTCTTGAGCTTTTTAATTTTCTTGATCAGATCTCTTGATTCCTTAAGTTCATCAGCATCAACAGTTCCAGAATCGTAACATGGCTCAATTCCAGCTCAAGATCGAAACCTAGCTTACCTACACAATATCTAGCTCACAATAAATTTTACAATTTGATAAATTTATACTCTGCTTACCACTTTGTAGAACAAATCTTAGAATGATCTAACATTTAATCTCTGATGAACCACTTGTAGGAATATCGTTTTTATTTAAAAAAGCTTTCTCATTTCATTTCAAAACAGACTCCCCCTCACTAAACGCTCAACTCTTTCCCAAACCAGTTGTCATCAAGTTTAGCACTTGGAATTTTGAAAATCAGCTCTTCAATACCAGTTATCGAAAATCTTTTTTACTTTTTCAAAATTTATGCTAAAACACACTTAAAATCTTTTTGGATTTTTGAATGAAATGAAATGCAAAGTAAAGAAATATTTACATACAATATTTTTGTGAGCTTGTGTTAGAGGATCATATCAGTTTTTGACAAGTCACAAGTACCATTGACCTTAGTTACACATTAAAAATTAAACAATTCACTTAGATTGCCAATATACTGATCCAGTTAAATTTTCACACAAATTTCAACTGATTCAAGATATGAGTTAGGTGTATTAAGAACTTAAACTCATTCATGTGTCCCACCTCTTGAATATACTCCCGTATCCAGATCCCAATATTCAGTCTTACAGGTGAGTATACCACAGATGATATCTGTAATGGGTAAAATTGCGAAACCGTGAGAGCTCAGGTCAGAACTTCCGTTCAGCAGAGAGATGACGGCTCGACTTTTGGTGTGTCCCCTTTAGAGGATCTTTTTTACAACAGCATTGATTAGCAATTTTATTGTCTCATCATTTTATGCTGAGGGCGGCGCTATATTTCAAGCAAGCAGTAAAGTATTCTCCTGGGACTAGGCCATTGCTTCCGCAAAATCAGAAGTCCCGGGATAATACCCCAGATATCACTGAGCATAAAGACCTAGTATCTCAGAAAGAGGGATCCTTCAAACGAAATTTCAGGGGTTACCTATATATCCAAGTAGTGTTCCCCACGAAATAAGCAAGTTTGAATTTAAGTTTATATCCCGAAAAAGCTTACTAAATGTGTAAAAACCTATCGGCATATCATCAGTGAGACCGTTTAACGCTATTTAAACATTACATTTCTTTAGCATATTGTAACTGTCTACTGATGTACTATTATTTCCTCTTTTCAGACACCAAAACTCATTTTTGAATTTTATCATGTTTTTGCCTTTTTCAAATTTTCTAATGTTTTTGTATTTTCAGAAAATTCTTACTCCCCCTAAAATGCAAACACATTTAAAGAAATTTGAAAACAAACTATACAAATAAATTGACAACCGATATCGAATCACTTCAAATCACCATCCACTTGGCATAAACAATCAGAACTCCCCCTCACAATAAACTATTTTCCCATTGTGATTTCAAAACACTTAAGTTTGTTTTAATCAAATGATTTTTCCGGAAAATAAGATTTGTTGATTGATTTTACCATTTGTAGGTTAGGGGTTTTGTTCATCATCTTGTTTTTCAACAAACTACTTGTAAGAAAGATAAATCAAGTACAAGTTAATGTCCCTGATTAATCTTAAACATTAAGTACCACTTGTAAGAATAGTCCAATCAAGTTCAACCTAATGACCTTGATTTTACCATTTGTATCACAAACTCTTTTTCAACCACATGACTTACCAACCAATATCACATGTAGATTGAATTCTCAAGATGCCGATTCCTACTCCTCACTTACCAACCTGGGAGTTCCGGCAAGTCATACTTGTGACCAATTTTCAAATTTTCAAAACAATATAAGAATGATGCCGATTCATGCTCCACGATTACCAACTTGGGAGCTCCGGCAAGTCTAGAATTTTACTGTTCATAGTAGGTACCATCCCAGTCACAAACCAGGGATGATACTTTACCTTGTTTCTTTGTTTTCTTCTCGTAAAATTCCTTGACTCCCTTGACCTTCCTGTCAACCATTTTTCCAAAAATATGTTTAACTTTGAAATTGAAGACTTTCTCAATATCAAACTCTTTCTTTTCAGAGAAAAATTGATTTGAAATCTCAACTTTACCAATTTTCTTCTTAAAATTTTCAGCCCGAAGTGGTGGAAAATTCTCATCATTCACAATCGGCACTGATTTTTCACATTTAACCTCAACCTGTAGTTCCTCTGACTTTGTGGAATCAGATTCATCGCCAGAAGATAGCTACTCTGAGTTTGACGAATCAGAATCATTGCTAGAACTACCATCATACTTCTTAACAACCCATTTTTGGTTGTCAATATTTCCTTTTTTCTTGTAAAACCTGTTTGAACTTTCACCAATTTCAAAAGTTGAATCTTTGAAAAGTTTTGTTCTATCAATTGGTGGTTCAAACACAACATCTTTATCATTCAATTTACGAGAAACTCCCTGTTTTGATTGTTTTTCCTTGGAACAATTCTTGGCAATATGACCAACAGTGTTACATTGGAAACAGGTTCTCGTTTCTTTCATCTGATCAACAAACTTCATCTCTTCTTGCTTCGCAAGGAATTCTTTGTTTGATTGATTTCTGAACATATTTTCTTTTTCTTCTTCAGAAGATGTACCTGAAACAAATATCAGTTTCGATTTAAAATCTCTAACATATTTTTCATTTTTATAATTTTCTGGTGGAATAAATCCTAATCCTTTCTTTTTGTAATTAGCGTTATGGTTTGGTTTCTTTTGAAAACCAGAACCAGAACTGTAACCTTTTTTCTTATTTAACCTTTGTTGAAATCTTAAGGTGTAAAGTCTTGGATTTTTAGAAAGATTTACATCTTTTATTTCAGAAATATTAATTTCTGTAAGTTTGAAAACCTTTTTTATCATTTCTAGTTTTACACCTCTTAATGGAAATTCCTCATCAAAATATAATTTGTCAGAATCATTCAAAGTATATGCAACTTTAAATGTTTCATCATTCAAGTTAGATTTTGATAACAGGAATTCTTTATTGTAAATCCTTTTGCCTTGTTTGTCGTTTTGACTCAGAATGCTGGACTCAGACTTTGACTCTGACATAGACTCCGACTTTGACTCCTCGGATTCATCTTTATCCAGCACCTGATCGACAACTTTCTTTATTAACTCGGACTCATGATCAGTGTCAGACGACGTAAACGTGACATCAATATTTTCTGGCAAATTAACTGAAGACTCCGACTCCCACTGTAAATTTGTTGCTTTTTCGACTCTTTCTGAATTTGGATTTCTCGGAGAATATGCATTTTCAAGCGGGGGTGGACACTTGTTATAATTTGCACCTTGTTTCTTACCAGATGTCTTTGATTTAGTATCCTTCTTCTTTTCTTTTGTCTTTTCAGAATTCTTTTCTTCAGAAGCCTTCTTTTCTTCAATTACTTCATCCTCTTCGAATGCCTTCATGCTTTCAACAGTTGGATAAATCATGTCAATAACATAAGAAGTACATGAGTAACTTTTCAACAAACGATCAACTCTTTCAGTTTCAATTCTTTGTGTTTCAAGTTTTTGTTCAAGCACAGCACACTTTTCAATGTAATTGTTCACAACTTTCTGCTTTATCATGAATGCTCCCTGAAGTGTCTTCATTGCTGTTGCTTGTTCTTCACTTGACTGATTATACTGATTCATGACTTTGTTCAGAACATCATAAGACTCCTTCAGCCTGTTCATATTGTTCATCAACTCACTATTTTGTTTCTTTACAACTTCACAATTCTCACAAATCACCGGACTCTTCTTTGCATCAACTTCTTCATTAACTTTGAACTTTTGAACTTCCTTTACCTTTTTCTTGATCACTGGAACAACTTCATCATCACTGCTGACCGGTGTTTTGACCTTTTTCTTTTTCTTTTTAGCTTTTTCATCTTCACTATCACTTTCTGCCATCATTTTGAAATGAGCTGCCAAACTTCTTGCATGATACTCTCTATCATCATCACTATCTTCTTCAACTCGAGCAACAAACGCTTTTTGATGTGAAGTTTTGTTTGGATCATAATCATCCCAACTAAAACCTTCCCAGTTAAACCCTTCTGGTAACCTTTCATCATCTTGGTTCATCAGGCATGCTTTGCTATCAGCTGAGATATATTTGACCCAATTGAAACCTTCCGTTGGCTTATTGTCATCCTGATTCACCATACAAGCTCTTTTTGAAGATTCTTCAATCACTTTTCTTCCATGTGCCACTTGTGGTTCTTGTTGTTGTTGAGCAACTTGATGATAAATGGCCTTCTGATAGTAATCATTGTTGTTGTTGAACGGATTTTGAGCTCCACTTGCTTCGTGATTTTTGCACTCCCTCTTGAAGTGTCCTTTTTCCCTGCAACGAAAACAAGTGACTTTAGATTTATCAAAACCCAAAGTAGAAACATTAGCTTCACGTAAATCATCTCTTCCTGTGATCTGCTTAAATTTCTCAGCTCGTCTTAATACACTTGCCAAACACCATTTAATATCCATCAGTTCCATCTCTTCAGCATCGATCTGATCGTAATCCTCTTTTGTAAGCATTGGATTCCCGATCCGACCTGCAACAAAACTACCATATGATTCTAACACGGTTCACAACAAAGACATATGACTTTTGGCAATTTCTGCTGAATAATCCTCATCATTCTCCAGATTCAGTACAATGTTGCATTGTAACTTCTTGCCATTCTTTGTTGTTGAAATGTTTGGATCAAATGACGGATATGATGAAAAACTTGTGTTACTGTTTGATCCTTTAGAAGAACTTTCTGATGAATTTTTAGCATTGAAAGCTGTCTGAACTTTTGGTGACATGTTGGTGGTTTTATCACTGACCCCACCTTTGTAATAAAGTCCGATGTCTTGTTCACCGTCAAAATCTTTCATTCTTGAAATCTTTCTCTGTTCCATCTCCTGAGCCTCAATCTTTTCGATGAATTTGCTTATTGTTAGATTGCTAAAACCTTTCTTGTTCCTCAACATCATGAGATATGTTCCCCAAGTCTCATATGGCAACGCATCAGAGAGTTTTTCAATCAACTCTTCATTATTTTTCTCGATGCTCAATCTCTTCATGTTGGCTAACAAATTGCAGTATCGTTCAATGATTTCCTTTGTACTTTCACTCTTCAATCCACGAAACAGATCAAACTCTTTCTTCAGAAGTGACTTTTTGTTTTTAACCATTTCTTCGCTTCCATGAAACTTCGATCTTAATGCTTTCCAGATTGAATAAGAAGTTCCATTGTGTTGCAATAGAACCAATATGTCTTCTTTAATAGCTTGTTGTAATAGACTCAACATCATTTTCTCATCTTTATATTTCTTTCTATCTACAGCACTCAGATCTTTAATAGCAATCTTTTCCTCATCATCATTCATCGGTCGAACATATTTCGTCTCAACACATTCCCAAGCATCTAAGTAGTTTGCTTGTACCCAGTTCTCAAATCGTCCTTCCCAACCCTTATACTCCTCTATGTTCAAGAGCTTAGGCGGGTTTTGCATAGTCCCCATTTCGTTTTCTAACATCGTATTTTGTGCAAGAGAAATCGGAGTAACTGGTGTAGCGAATGCGTTGTAGAATTCTTCGTCCATGTTTCGGTTTTCAAAAATTATCAAACAGTCAGTTCAAGCGAAATAACACTTCAAACGAGATATCCTTCAAGCGAAATAACCAAGTTCAAGTGGCAACACTTCTTTCAAGCGAAATAAGCACTTTCAAATGGAATCCCTTTTGACCTTTTCAAGCGAAATACCTATTGAAGCGGAATCACTGATTACAAATGATATAACTTCAAGCGGAATTACTAACTGAAGCGGAATAGCAAGCTTCAAGCGAAATAAGGTCGAAATTTCAAGCGGAATAACCGGTTCAAGCGGAATAAGAGACTAATTCCGTTTGAAGAGCTGCTGATGTCATCAATCTCGCATGGATTTCAAGCGGAATTACGAAATATCTCAGATTTAGATTATTTTAGGTTCAAAACTTTCAAGGTTTTATTAAAACAGTATTACGCACAACATGTGAGAAATTTAGCCGATTTTAACCATGAAAAATTGTAAATTTTGAAAAAGAAGGTGTAGAAAACAGAATTTGCAGCTGAATTGGTAAGAACTCTTCTTCCTGAGCTCTGATACCACTTATAGGATCGTTTTCAGACCCGAACTAGTCGATCAGAAGAGTTTTACTCAGAATGAAAGGCGGAAACAGACATTCTGAGGTCAATTCAGCAAGATATACAATTAAACTGTCGTTTATATTGATTTGATGACGTTATACAGCGAGATGACACTTCGGCAGCACTTCGTTGTGCAAACCGGAAAGAATACCAATGATTTCGCTTGGAATACATATATATAGTGTTCTGATTTCGCTTGAAGATGTAACGTGCCAGTTCAAGCGAAATTAACTGAGTTGATTTCGCTTGAAGCTGCACATGTATCATTCAAGCGAAATCACAACCTTTCAAGCGAAATAACATATTATCTTGAACTACGTGCACTGATCTAACATTCTACGTACAAGACTCGATACAAGATGAAGTCGACAGATGCATGCACCAACAATCATACTACCAATCGGTTTGGTGAATGTATAAAATAAGTACAACCCAACAATTTGCTTTATAATCTTTGAAAAATTCGACAAAAGATAAGTACTAGCATGTATAATCATATGGTTGAAATCATGAAAATAACAATTAGGCACATA
Source organism: Helianthus tuberosus (assembly GCA_030545235.1). Classification (NCBI taxonomy): domain Eukaryota; kingdom Viridiplantae; phylum Streptophyta; class Magnoliopsida; order Asterales; family Asteraceae; genus Helianthus; species Helianthus tuberosus. Next base: position 137,655,161 of record CM060372.1, read on the forward strand.
TGTTTCACCCCAAAACATTTGAAAGCAGTAAAAGAGGGGACTATGTACTCACATAAGATTGCAAGTATCCTTGATTAAGTGTCCTAACGAAGCTCGGGAAATCAAGGAATCAAGTGGCACCTAGTATGGAGTCACTATGTTAAACAATCGGATCCTAGATCGGGAGATTGGGTAGAATGAGGTCTATAAATCAAATGAGTATTGGAACTCATATGGCTTGATTTAATAGACGTAACATTCTGATTTGTAAGTCTACCTAAGTGCTTTTGACCCGTTTCGACCCATTATGGTAGTATAAGCTACTATAACGCGTCGTTTGCATAAAACTATGGTCGGATGGTTAACTATTTGCTATGTCAAGTCTTACATGCCCAATTATGCCTAAATATGTTACTATATCAGATTATATGTCAAAAAGTTGATTACATATGCAAAATATGGATTTATGCTTCAAAAGGGCATTTTGGTCATTTCCTATGGGCATATAAACTACTTAGCAAATAACTAACCAATCCTAAGTGACCATAAGTTATAACCTTAGAGGTTATTCCCTATGCAACTATGATCACTAAACATGCTTGGTCGGATCCTAAAGATCGACCAAACGGGTCGGGTTCGAAAGTCTAAGCGGTTGTCTCGACCGCTAAACTTACAACCCTAAACAAGCACTAAACTAGTAGTGACGAGTTAAACATGTCAAAACATGTTTAACTAACTTAGAAAACTGATTTGGTATAAAAAAAGTGTTTTGATACCTAAAAGTAGTTCCGTTGCAAAATGAGTGCTAAAACGCATTTTGACCGAAACTTTGACTCGTCACTACACCTAGTTAACGTGGTAATCAGTAGGTATAATCGCTAAGGATTATAACCATCGTGATTACAATCACGTTACAAAGTTCAAACGAAATTTGTGTTGACCATTGACTTGTCAAAGCTGAAAGTCAAACACTGTTTGACTTTCTCGCTAGGAAAGCGATTAAAGAACGAAAGAAGCTTACAAAGGGTCCTTGCTAGGGAGAACTTGATCTAAATATCTCAGGTATGAAGTTAAATAAACCTCAACTTAGAGAAATCAGATCAAGGGTGAATGAAACAATGAAATGGCCATGCTATTAATACTTGAGGTGAGTTCATGAGATCAAGACATTTGTTTGTGTGGCCAACAAGCATGAAGTGTTAGCCATACAAGTGTTATGAGCATATTAGAAGCGTTGGAGAGGTGTTAACTTGGTTAACACACCAAGAAAATGGCAAGAACAATCCCTAATCTTTCAACAGATTGCAAAAATTGATTTTTCTGGAACTAGGCACTTTTACGCGCCCCTCGTAAGCTGAGGACAGGGCTTACGTGGCCCGCCTAGTCTAGCAGATCAGCAGAACTTTCAGCATATTACAGTTCAGGTCCCTGCACTTGTTTAAGCCCATTTTTGGCACTTTTAACACCTGTTAAGCCATTTTCAAGGCCCTACAAGGTGGTCAAAGTATAGAGGACTCAAAATATGCTCAGAAAACTCTCGGATGTTGGCTCGTTTGGTCGTACGGTCGTGTTATTCGTGTAATTACAACGAAATTCGAACAGACGCGAAAACGATCCAAATTAAGCGACGAATGGTATTTTTGCATGCCGATCACTAAGATAAAAAAATATTTTAGTGTCTACAAAAATTTTGGATGCCCAGATGTGGTCAGAATTTAAGATATGCGCGTAAATGCAAACTTACGCCGTTTTTGACACTTTTAGTCCCTGTAAGATCAAATAAGCATATTTTCGCACAGCGAACCTCTCAAAGCTTATTTCTAAGCTATGTTTAGGTTATATATGGTATGTTTAGCTTATGATCATGTCCCGGACTGTATGTTGTCATACGAAACGGTAGACTTTTGCAGTTTGGCGCAAATAGTCCCTGTGAGCGAACAAACTTGTTTTTTGACACACCAAACCCTTCAAAACTTATTTCTAAGTTTTGTAAAGGTTATTTAAGTTATGTTAAGCCGATTTCACTATTCCGGAGTGTTTGTTGCATTAAACTGATTGCGTTTACGCATCAGTTCGCGTATAACTCTTCAGAAAGCGATTTAAAAGCTCAAAACTGAACAAGAATTGATATGTGCAAATGATACACATATTTATACAATCCCAAGTATAAAACACAATATTTCATTGGTTTGGTATTTGTTTGATGGTCGTGGTGACACAGGTGTCACATAATCCGTAGATTGTATAAAAGTTATAAGCATAAACTTTCGTAGGTCTAATGCCTAAGAACGGGTCACATGTGTAAAATGATTTACCAAAGGGTAAAATCTCGGGATAACGAGTTCTTTATGTTAAACCCACCACAAAAAAGTTGTGGTGGAATATAAGTAGTAAATTAGTACGGGAATGCGAAGGGTGAAAGAAAAGAGCTAGTTTAGACTAAATTGCTTAAATCGACTAAACGGGTCAAAACGGATCTATACGCATAGCTTGCGTACTAGTCGCATAATTCATAAAAATTATGAACCTGAGCTAAAGATATTGTGTTAAATACATTAGAACATGTATTTTGATTAGTTAGAAACAAGTTGGTGGTTTTAAAGCTAAATGGGTCAAAAGTCTTAGTAAACCAATTTCAAGCCGAGGGCTTGAAATCCTATATTTTATAAATTCGGATGCCGGGTTAAAACTCCATATGATCGGGAATCAAATTACGATTGCGTAGGAAAAGGAATCGTGTAAAACGGACATCTAGATTAAAATTTATGGCATTTATAAGTTCGAAAATTGGTTAAAAATGGAGCTGGGCGTTGCAGCAGTAAGTAACTAACCTTTCTGTCAAAAAGGGGGTGTCGCATCGTGCAACAACAACTCAGGAACACCGTCGCGTAGCGCGATAGGTGTCGCGGCCCGCGACAATTATGCACTCAGTCTCTCGCGGCCCGCGAGAGACGTTAGACCTGGGAAAAATGTTTTTCTTTCTCGTTTGATGCTTGGAACTTGTTTAAACTATTATTTGAGATATCAAAACTAACCTTTAAGTTGGTTTTAATCATAGGTGAATATCAGGAGAACTGGATGAAGATCAAGCAATGTACGAGAACCGAACACTTCTAAATGAAGCTTCCGCACGTTGTTTCGTCGTACTTTAATACGACGCCCCCAACTACATTTTGTTGTATTATACTTTAAATTGTAAAATTTTAATAAACCCGTATTTTATAAGTTTGTGTGGTCGTTAATACACATTTAATCGTCGACATTTTTACGGAAAAACATTAAATATTAGTAAGGGTCTTTCAGTATTGGTCATTCTTGATCGAATCAAGAATACTCATATTCCAGAGCTCTCTGTTAACGATCTTCCACTAGCATGTTGGCTAAGATCCCATGGATCAAGCAGGTTCCTGTTCTACTCCACTTCCAACAATCCTCTGATTCTCCGAGCCACCAAGAATGAAGAGGAATGGAAGTCCAAGTCCTTCTTTGTAAAAGAAGTTCAATCCCTGGTGGAGTGGATTATCCGGTGAAGTGGTTAACAAGTGGTAGGATTTAGGGTTTTAGGATGATCGCCTGAAATATCCTTTCCTCTATTCTATTCTGAACTGATATTATCTTTATGTTTTATGCAGCTGACTTCAGGAAACTAGCACCTCCCCTTGCTGATTCAGAGAAGAGGATCAAAGCCATCTACCAGCTTCTAGACCCTAAAAGGAGTTTCGTTCCTTTTTCAGCATCCTCAAGCTAACACTCAAGTTCAAACATCTCTGGTAAGGATCCTGTTTAATATCCTGCATACATTCTGTTATTTGAAATTTTATATAACAAGGTTATTAAGATCACTCCCTGTATGTAGACACCAGCAAGATGCCAATCCTCCTAGACCTTGATGAACTAGACAGCTATCCTAATCCCGTTCAAGTCAAGAAGGAGACTCCGGCCACCACAAGCTTCAAACCGACTGCAGCTCCAAAGCCTAACCCAAGAGCCCGAGCCTCCACGCCAAAGAAAAGAATGGGTTCTGACACCGCTCCTCCTGCTTCAGAAGGGTTCTCCTATGAGGACCTCAGTTTCACCGATTCCTTGGAGCCTATGACCTCCTTCCTCCACAAGGTAATATCCTGGCTCGATATCCTGTGCACATATACTGACTGAGTATCCTGGTTAGTAAATACTAAGCCATACCTGTGCTTCGTTTTGTAGGGCCTTCAACATCTGCTAAACCTCTACACTGAATCCTATGAGGCTGTGAAGGTCCTGGAGGCCAGGAACAAGAAGTTAGAGACCATCGTGGCAGACCAGGGTAAAATCGCCAAGGCCAATACCTTACACTATGAGAATAAGCTAAAGAAGGTCACTCAGGATGCTGAGGTGAAGCTAGCTGCTGCCTAGGTTGATCACGATCAGGCTATGTTTTCCTTCCGAGAGGGAACCAAAAACTCTACTGTCATCTCCCTCCTGCAAGCCAGGATCAAAATGGCCTACGAGGCCAGGGAAACAGTCTTAGAGTGCCTAGCCTGGCCAGTTGACTCCTGGCTGGAAAAGCTTAAGGATCTTGGAGGCAATCATGTGCCATATCCTGCTAAAGATGGAGCTGAGGAACCTTCGAAGGTAGCTTAGGTGGCGGTCAAGGCTGGAGAGAAGAAGGATGTTGGTGGTGATGCTGGTCAGGATGCTGCTCAAGATGCTGGTGCTGAGGAGGTGAAGAAGGCTGGTGAAGATGCTGCTGTGTGAGAGCATCGAAGTGGGCAATGATGGATATTGTTGCTTAGGCTGTAGCCCGCTTTTTTTGATTTGAATGGTCTGTAACCCAAAACAATTTACTTTTCTAGCACTTTACTTTCTCTACATCTGAACAATTTATATTTTCTGCATGCTTTTAAACAATCAACAGTTGAAGGTGGAGGGATCCTGTGTTTTCAGGATGAAGCCTTCAACTGTTTATGTAAATATGCTAAAAATTAGTTGTACTTTTGGTGGATGGGTCTCGTTTTGAGATGAAGCCAAGAGTACTGTTTTGGTCTAAAATTACCAAAGCAATTAAGTGATCAAATTAGTTTGTGAGGTAGTGTGCTAGCAAAGCTTGTGAAAAATATGTTGGTTTGATTGTTTATAAAAACAATTTTCAGGATGTTAAGCTATACTAATAATCAAACAATGAGCTGCAAAAGTAAAAAATAGACGCGGGATATACGAGGAAAGCCATTGATTAATCTAGATCTCCGACATAAAGCCTCGGGAGCTGACAATCGTCGGCTGCTTTGTTCTTCTTATTGCTTAAATAATCAGGATACAGTGCAGGATAATGCTCAGATCGCCACTAAGTGTTACAAAGATTGTTAGTGTTGAGTGTTAGTGTGTAAATGTAAAAAATAATTGTGTGAGTTCGAGAGCTGAGTGTGTAATGTGTGACCTAGAGATCTGGCTATCCATTTATATAGTTACAAATAACAAACAAACTCTCCTAAAAACTTGGGGTCCTCTGGAATATTCCTTTTTGAACGTTGGAGACCTGTTCTTCCAGCTTCAACGTTCATTTCTCAACCAAATGGAGCGAGTCTTCAGGAGAAAAGGTCCTAGTTGAAGTTATGATCCTGCAGCTATAACTTGCAAACGACTTGTTAGCAACTACCAGGATACTGCATCAGGATGTTACCAATATCCTGGTCCGGTATCCTGATCATAAACATCTATTATATATTCAAGATATAATTCAGGATATGGGCTTAGAATTCCACCCATAACAATTGTCCCTAAAAATGTTATCGTTGAGGATCCTGAGTTCTAACGATAATATTTTTACGTTTATCTAACACCTCGAAAATATAAATCTTTATATTATAAATTTAATGTCGGATATAAATGAGATAAATAACTAGGAATAAATAACCTAGTTAATCACAAGTCTTGTAGTAATGAGGAAACTTGATTTAAAACACCCTAAATAAAACATGGGAAAAGTCGAGGGGCCAAAAGCGACAAAATTGAGAATAGTTTTTATTAAATAAAACTTAAAAACCCAAAACACACATTTTGTGTGTGTTCTGGTCGTAAACAACACAGGGGGCGAACAAGGTTCTTTCAACCTAACCCTAATCTACAAAATTACTTCAAATTGAGAAGCCAAATCGAATCTAAATCGAAATCCAAGCACAAATCAGTGATCATCTTAGTGAAGTGATCATAAGGTATGTCAAAATTCACAATTTGGTTTCATCTCAAATTCTTGATAAACATATGAAATCGAAATCTGAACTTTATTAGTTGATGTTCGGATGAAATTAGGGATGAAATCATGTCTAGGAGTAAACCCTAGTCAATAGCTTGTTAAATTGGTGTTCAAAATACGAATTTCATAATTATACATTTATGTGTTAAATGGGTTTTGTAGAAATAAGATGAACCCTAGAATTATGACTATCAAAATGGTGTTAACTGATTTCCATAAGATGAATCTGAGAATAGTATGCATGCTAGACATAATGGAATTGAAATTTATGTTTATGTTTGGCAAAAATAACAGGTTATGAACTTGATTTTTAATATGTAAAGTTATGCCCTTTAGGTGTTCGTTAAAATGCCTAAATGAAAGATAAGTGTTGAAATTTCGAACAAAAACGCATTCATAAATGTTATGACGAATTATTGCGTTATACGATATAATTAGAGTTTTAAACAAGTCATTGAATGAACTCTATAGGCAAGGAAACCGAGTCTTCGAGCGGACAATACGGGGTCGATACGCTCTTGAAAGGAAAGCTTTTAAGGTACGTAACTACGGTTTTGTTACATTATGCGAAAAAAATGCCAATGATATAGAAGGAAATGTTTAATAATTAATATAAACATTCAGATTCAAGATGATTGATGAAGGCAATGATGATACGGTGCCGATAGTCACCGAATAGATGAAAGAAATGTCCGGTGTAACCGGGGGTGAATTAGCATCTCAATTAACTGAAGATATGGAAGCTAAAATTTCTGAGGAAGTCAGAAAGGCAGTAGAAGCCAGTCTACCGCAGTTTGTCGAGAGACTACAAACCACAATCTTGCTAGTGCTAGAGGATATGATGACTGAATTAAAAGACAGTCTCTCACAAGAAAAAGATGACGGGAGAGTGTTGGATGTGAACCCAAGTCCTGTAAAGAAATCAAAGCCTAATAAAGCTTCTCAGAAAGGAGTTACAAGAAGGGGGACACCTCAGCGTAAAATATGTTGAAAAGCTCACCGGGGCAAATTCTACTTTAGAAACAAACCATGTCCTATTTGTAGAAAAGTGGGACATGTGGTTGAAAATTGCCCGGGGAAGGTGTCAGTGTGTTATAAATGTTATAACCCAGGACATAAAAGGTCTGAATGCCCGGAATTGGTTGGAACCAAAGAAACAGCTGACGCAAAGTCTGATACCCCGAAAGAGAAAGCAAGGTCTTCCCACATGACAGCCGCAGAGGATAAAGCTGAACCTGATGTCGTTTCAGGTATGTTCTTGTAAATTCAATTTTAGCACAAATTTTATTCGATACGAGTAGTGAAATGAGTGAATTATATAAGAGAAATATATATATGTGTGTGTGTGTGTGTATGTATAATAAAATAAACAATGGTGAGCATGCGGAACGGAGGCAAAAGTAATCACGATAAATGTTGTCATGGGAAGGAGTGTGCGTACACTCGAACCCGGGAATGCAATGAAAGATAAGTGTCATAATAGGAAGGAGTGCGTGTACACTTGAACCCGTGAAACTTAATAAAGTAAATAAATGATGTATTGGGAAGGAGTGTAATTACACCCAAACCCGGAAATTTGTAATGGTAATAGATGACAATACAAGGTTATAGACTAGGCTAAACTAAATAAAACCTGTAGAAACATCGTTTATATCAATAAATGATGTGGGTAAATTCCCTACTACGATATGTAATAATCATGGTTGTAAAATAAGGTTTCCAATGCCGAGTACTCCCCGAGTAGTCGCTACAAGGTAGGCTGCCGAGGCGACTTTCTCTAACTCCGCCTAATTACTTGGAATCGATTAAACGCGGTCAAACTCGGCCAAAATCGGATCTAGTAGGTCAATTTGGGCCAAGTTTGACTTAAAAAATAATAAAACATTATTTATATGACTATCATATTAAATAATGAATATCATTTTCACGTATTTTGTTAGAAATATTAGTAAATTTATGTTATCAGACATATATTTAATTTCCGAAAACTAATTTCTTTATAAATTAACATGTCCGAGTACTCCCCAAGTACTCTCAACTCCCCGGTCGACCGACTAGGGAGCGCCTAGCGACTTTTGCAACCATGGTAATAATAAAATGAAACGAATCGATTTTTGGATAGTATTACAATGGATTAAGGTTAAAAATGAGAAATTAAGACTTGGGCGGAAAATATCCTCAAGGAAAAACTAAATGGATGATACGTATTATTCGCTACTGTGAATAATAATAAATTATTAATAAATGCGGATTTAGAAACTTGGGTATGGGTAATTATCTAAGTAACACGTTATTAATAAAATCCTTACGAGGAAGAACGATGGTCACATTGATGGATGTGATTGTATAAAAGATTAGTAAAATAAACGTATTAAAAAGTGTAGGAACGAAAACGGGTAAACCCCAAAAGTCGTATAATAATAGCAGTGGTTTTACCAAATAAGGCTTAAGAAATGGATCTTCGAGATATTAATAAAAGAGACAGACCTAAGGATCACTAATAAAAGAAAGATGGGTGTTCGGATCAAATAAGTAAAATGTTTGATAATAAAGGAAAAACGCAAGTCGGGTAATGGAAGCATATTACATTAAAAATGACGAGCCCGAGGGAAGGGATACGAATCAAAGTAAACAAAAATATAAACTGAGAATTTAGAATGTCAAGGCATAAGAACAAAGTTTGACTGTCACAAGTGATGAAATTCACATGTACAAGTCACAAATAAGATGAATAAAAGAATAAAGGACTTGGTTGAATAAGGACGATAGATTTCGCTAATACAGCCAAATAAATCAAGACGAAGTCTTAATGCATGCCGAAATGGTTGATAGGATAATGACTTTGGTAAAATACCCGATAGATGAGTAGGGCTTCAGATATATGCATAAACTAAGAGACGGGGGCGCGGATTAAAAGTCAAGAGACTCGGATTAAGAATTATGATTAAAAGACAATAAAATTTCGCAAAACAGAAATTTTGATAGTTATGTTCAACTATTTCAATATTGAACGGGCTGAATAAATTATAACATTTGATAGTGCAAGTAAGCGCAAACCATTAATTGAAGCGCAAAATATTAACAAACTCATGTAATGGGTCATGAGAGAATATAAATAAGAAAACGCAAACCAGACAACGGGAGCATTAAAACATTAAGATAAAAGAACCCGGGTAACGGGTCGTTAATAAATAATATGTGAGCCAGATAACGGTGAGTGGAAAACAAACCGGTGCGTAAATAATGTAGGAAGTCATAAAGTCGGAAGATTAGTCCAAAAAGAAAACGAATGTAGCCTTAGACTACGGTCAAGTCAATAGAATCCAAAAATGAAAATAAACGAATTTTAGGCTTGAAAGGGATGCCATGACACCAAAAATGTATTTCTAAGAATACGAAATGCCACAAGCAAAAAAAAAATGATCTACAGGATCATCATAACCTTAGGGATTATAAACAAAATAAGGGTTTAAAGGACGAAATGAACCTCGCTTCAGCAATAGAAAGAAATAAACCAAAAAAGGGGTGAAAGCCTAAAGAAATAACCTACGAGGCTAAGCAAAAGAACCTACGGGTCACTTGGGGTAAAGCATGGGGACTGGTTACGATTCCCCACATAATATAATAGCGGAAAAGAATAAATTCTTGTCGTCAATTACTGGATATGAGAAATTGACATAAGTTAAAGAGATAGACGTTAAACTAAAATTCAGTTTTAGTAAGAAACAACGTTTAACAAATATGAATATTTTGAGACAAATTAGAAAATAGTTTGTTAGTACATTACGTCTGTAGCTTCCGTCAGCATGTAGTTATATTTTGTATTCTGTGTTTTTGTAATCTATTGTATGTATGTATGTAGTCAAGATGACAACTCAGGAATAGGTTCTGTATGTGAAAGTGTTGTTTGGGACAACTTCATCCGCACGCATGGCAATACGTATGGATGGCAATACGCACGGATGACTTATCCGCACGGATAAGTCAGACGCACGTATGAGTCATACGCACGGATAAGTTATACGCGCGAATAACTCATACGCATGGGTGAGTCATATGCACGGATAGCCCACCCGTATGAACAACACTTGTTAGGTTCCTGAGTTTGTCTATAAATAGGAGGTCCGGTGCAACTTTGTTAGAACTTTTGGACACGCACGGATAGTCTGTACTTCTACCGGATCTTGTAACTTTCAGAACACTCAATAGAACGAACAGACAGCAGTTAAACGTTGAATTCTGTGTTGAATATATCTGTGATTCGTCATAATGGATTCCGCACATTAGACGAAATCGATTCATCTTGTTCCTACGATCAGATCCTGTATCAACGGGACCAACAAGTGGTATCAGAGGATCCAGGGAGCTGAATCGAGATCAACAACACCGAATTCACCGGAATTCAAGCTTTATTCGCCGATCAAAGTCAAATTTCACCGGAGATTTGACATCTGTTACCGATTTGATTCAAATTTCATCGGAAATTTGACAGATTTCTTCTACTTCTACTTAGTTTTTGCATTTGTTCTTCATTTGTCACCATAAAATCAGAAAAACTTAAAATTGAGCAAGAATCTACGGTTAAAATTTGATAAAATTGATATCAATTGATTCGCAATCATTCAAAGTATAATCCTACTTAGTTTCATAATCAGATTCAACCTAAAACTAGATCAAATTCATCGAAAATCATGTTTAGCTGTTCGTATTTGATGACGTCATTCACCCGTGCGGACAACTGTCTGAACCGTTTGGATTAGTTAGTTACTGCAAGTTGTTTGCTGACATCATCATTGTTACACGCACGGATTACAACCCGTGCGGATAACCTGAAAAGTCAAAAGGCCAAAGCTATACGTACGTACAACCATCCGAGCGGATCATTATCCGTGCGGATAACCACTGTCATTCGGATAACTACTCGGACTGATCATTATCCGGTTCAAGTGTTTGAAAGTTTTAGAATTTGTAAAAAAAAAAAAAAAAAATTGTCTAAGTGTTTGAAAATTGTTTCAGGTACTTGAAAATGGAAGAATTCATGAATCCTTTCAGTGAGATGTATGCTTTCGCGGGTAACTCCGGAGACGATACTTCAAACCATTCAAACGATAATCCGAACCCGAAGAAAACCTTATCCGATGCCTTAAGTGTTGAAAGCGCATATGGTACCTATAACAAGCCACCAAAGCTAATGGCAATCGAAGAGTATAATCGGTGGGCAAAAAGATTCGATGAGTGGCTGAAAGCATTCGCATATCCAAGCTGGAAAAGCTTAAAGAACGGTTTCAAAAGTGGTAGACATGATTGTGAGAATCTGGAAGAAACTGAAGATATAGAAAACTTTGTCGCTGAACAAAAATGCGTCGCTTTGATTCACCAGTCCGTAAGAGACGACATTATTTCACTCATTGAATACACAAACGCAAAAGATCTATGGGAAAAGTTACAAATAAAATGTGTAGGGAGTAAAGAAATAGTCAAAAACAAAAAGAAATTGCTGAGAAAAGAGTTTGATTTGTTTGGATGCTTAAAAATGAATCTGTTTGTAAAATGATTGAAAGATTTGGGCACTTAAAGTTGGAATTGGCAAGGCACGGAATTTTCTATTCTCAAGAGGAGCTAGTTGACAAACTGTTCGATTCACTACCAGAAGAGATGGATTGGCAGTACTATGCACTGATGTTAAAGAATACAATCAAAGCTGAAGATCTGACTGTCGACTTGCTGATTGAAAGACTAGAGAGTCATGAATTGGAGATAAAGAAAACACACAAAGTAAATCATTCATCATACCAACAAAACATGGATCTGTACTATCCAAAGAGTATGATTCCCAAGAATGTTTCTCCAAGAACTGCTTTCTCCGCTGAAAACTCAAATCCTTCAAGTAAAGAAAGTCCAAGTTCAAACAATGGTTTTCATGGAGGTTTTTCATCCAATACTCCAAGTCAGGGATCATCTTCAAATTCTTCAAGTCAACAACAATCTGTTCCAAAGAACATGTTTTCATGCAACATTGCGGTGGATTTGAAGAATGCTCAGAATTTTGATGAGGAGTCAGCCAAACAACAGATGATCTTTCTAGCATCTGTGTTGGAGTCGTATGAAGGGTTAGTAGCTGGGAAGATAGGTAATACCAATTTGACGAAAGAAGATTATGATCAGATTGATCCAGAGGAAATGGAGTTGATCGATATTCGTTGGGCTATGGCCAGTGCTGCTCGTAGAGCACAACGTTTCATGGAAATTACTGGCAGGAAGACAATTGGTGGTGCATCTACCAAGCTAGGGTTTGATAAGTCCAAGGTGACGTGCTTCAAATGTAAGCAGAAAGGTCACTTAAAACGAGAATGCAGAAACGCATATGCTGATGAGTCGGAGAACCCTTTCAGAGATGACTATTACAAGAGAGCAATTTATCACCAGAATAAATCTGAGCCGCCTAGATTGAAGCAGGTTGAAGACAACAAAGAAAAATCTAGAGCTCTTGCTGTGATTCATGATGATGAAGGGTTTGATTGGAGCGAACTGCTACCAGAGGAAGATGCGGTGGGTTATGCATTTGTGACGAAGATTGTTCCTTTTAAAGACAATAGAACTGAAGAAGAAAAGTTCGTCAACCGAAGAATGAAAGCCCAAACCAGAATGAGCAGAATTTATAACACATACAGAGAAGCTAAAAGAGCAAAAAGGTGGGATGCCGATAGAGAATGTTACCTTGATCCACAAGGAAACATTGCAGTTGACCCAGATTCCATTGGTGTTGATGCTCTCACCCAGCAATTTGCCGAGGAAGAAGAAGCTAGACAAAGAGAATGGTGGGGAGGTGGTGATGAGAAACAAGTAGAGAAAGAAGAAAAAGTCAAAGAAGCAGAACAAAAGCCAAAGTCAAAGAATGCTGATGATGGGATCATTGAAACATCACAAGAGTTAACGGCTGAAAACTTGAAAAAGATGGCTGAAAAAGTTCTTGCAGCAAAAGAACTTGAGGTAGTTTCTAGTTCTGGAACTGAGTCCAAAAACAAGGTCAGTTCAAATGGTACACTTGAGTCAGGTAAAAAAGTTAAATCTGAAAATGACTGCAAAAATTGCATGAAAGAGTGCAAAGTTTGTAGCACAATCACTTACCTCAATGGTAAGAAGGTTGAAGAGTTGATTAGTAGAGTCAAAAGTGTTGAAAATCAAATCTTAAACCGTGACAAAATGCTGAAAGCTTCGAATGATAGATCTAAAGAATTAGCTGAGAAAATTGAAAATGATAAAAATGACATAGAAAGAATAAGAAAAGAAAACGAAAAGTTGATTCTTGAAAATCGTAAAATTTCTGAAAATTTTGAGAAGCTAAAGCGAACGGTTAAAGATTCTGATGACAGAAATGGTAAAACAACGAAAGAAAATCTTCAACTATCAGGGGTTCTTAGGGTAAAAGAAGAGTTAATCAACCAACAACTTGATGAAATTGCGAAATTGAAGCTTCAGTTTGAAGAAGCTAAGATTGAGAATGAGCGTATTAATCTGAAACTGAACAGTTACAACTCTGCAAGCTTTGTTTTGCAACACATTGTTCCAAAACCCATTGGGAAAAACAAAGCTGGCGAAGATGTATACTGTGATGGAACTGGGGTGGGATTTCATCAAGTTCCACCGCCTGTTCTAAACAATTTTTCAAAGAAGCAATCAGGGTTGGTTAATGATGAAGTTGAAACAAATGAGATAAAACTGCCAGAGACGATTGATGTGACATTCACTTCATCATCATCCGATGACAGTGTTCAAACTGAGATCATAAAAGGCATGGCTGAAAGTGTCTTGAATAGTGATTCGACTGAAGATGAAGAATGTTTTCTGAACAATTACATTCCGAAACCAAAATCTAAAAACAACTTAAATGATGAACCGGGTCTTGTGATGTACAAGATGTCTGGTTCTGATAAGTTGTATTCAGACTTTGAGTTTCCTCTGGAGAATGTTAATGTGAACAAATTGAAAAATGTTTTCAAATTGGTTGAAATTGATTTGTCTGAAATAGACGGTTTGAAACAGACAAAGAGACAAATGAATTTTGAGAAAGATAAAGCTTACTATAAGAAACCTGTTATTCCACCATGTTTTTCTAACAACAATCAAAATAAATGGTCGGGAGGATATCAGGGAGGTAAGAATTATCAGAAAAAGAATGTTCAGAACAAGAAGTTTGCTGTGAAAAAGGTGTTTGTGAACAGTTCAAGTTCACTCTCTGATGAGGAATCTGAAATTTTTTTAAAATCAAACAAAGAGTTCTTTGAAAAGAAGGCCTTACAGCCTCAGTCTGAAGGTTCAAGCCGGGTAGTTGACACCCGAACATGCTTCAAATGTAATCAAGTTGGACATATTGCACGAAAGTGTACCAACTTGAAGCCTAAGACTGAAACTGAGAAGAATTCTATCAAGAGAGATGTTGTGAGAGGAAAGGCTCCATTGATTGTTGAGAAAAATGTTTTGAAAAATGAAAACACCAAGATCAAAACTGAACCTGTTAAGAATTCGACATCTAAAAATGAAAAATTTTACCAACGGGTTGCATCACCTCAACAAACATGGAAGCCAAAAATTGTTGAAAAGAAAGAAGATTCACCAAAGGTGTCTAAAACTGAAAAATCATCATCTTCAACCAAGAAGGGTATGTACCTTTGGAGTTTTATGAGAAACAAAATTCGACTTCTGAAAAGAAATATGTGGTGAAGAAAAACCAACCAACTGCTCAACCTCAAAAAGATAAATTTTTCTTATTCAAAGAAGTTGAAGTTGGGACTGCTGAAAGCCTAAAAATGAATGATAAAAACTTTCCGCTACTTTACACTACAAAAACTCACATAAATATCCAGTTACCCGAATCAAAAGAGGCTTGGGTAGCATCAAAATCTCATTGAATGTTTTGATATGTGCAGGAGCTTCCAAGATCCGTTTCACGTTGGATTATGGATAGTGGAGCTTCTCGGCACATGACAGGAAAGACAACACTGCTGTATGATGTTAGAAATATCAATGGAGGTTATGTAGGGTTCGCTGGTAACCAAGGTGGTAGAATTGTTGGTGAAGGAATGTTATCCAACGGGATCGTCACGTTTGAAAGAGTTAACTACATTGCTGAGCTGGAAAATAATCTGCTAAGTATCTCGCAGATTTGTGACAGGATGTATACTACTCACTTCACAGACAAAGAGTGTTTGATTTTGAAACCAGGCTTTGTTATTCCTGAAGAATGGATTATCATGAGAGCTCCTAGAGTGAATGATATGTATGTTTTAGACATGAATGTAGCAACTACAACTACGGGTCAAGCACACTGTTTTGTTTCTAGAGCAACGGAGAAAGAATCAAAGTTGTGGCATCGTAAGATGGGGCACATTCATCTTCGTAAAATGAATCATCTGGTGCATAATGATTTGGTTCTGGGAGTTCACATTAAAGGTTTCCATTTAGAAAAAAGAGTGCATTAGTTGCATGAAAGGCAAGCAAAAGAAAAAGTCACACCCCAAAAAGCAAGTCAATTCAGTCTCAAGACCTTTGGAGAGACTTCACATGGATTTATTTGGTCCTGTGAATGTCAAAAGTATTACAGGAGAACTTTATTGTCTTGTGGTTACTGATGATTATTCCAGATTTTCATGGGTATCATTCTTGAAGTCGAAAGAAGAAACGTTTGACAGTTTGAGGGGGTTGTTCAGAAAGATTGAAAATTTGTACCAAAGGCGTATCAGAAGAATTAGAAGTGATAATGGTACTGAGTTCAAGAACAACAAGATGGAAGAATATTGTGATGAAAGAGGTATCTTGCATGAGTTCAGTGCTCCGTACACTCCGCAACAGAATGGAGTTGCAGAACGTAAAAACAGGACGCTAATCGAAACGGCTAGAACAATGCTTGCTGATTCAAAGTTACCGATAAATTTCTGGGCAGAAGCAGTTTCCGCCGCATGCTATACGCTCAACAGAGTTCTCACTGTCAAGAAATTCAACAAAACATGCTTTGAGTTGATCAATAACCGAAAACCAAATTTGAAGTATCTTGAACCGTTCGGGTCACCCTGTACAGTTCTAGAGCCTTTTGGAAAGTTTGGTCCGAAGAGTATTGAAGGAATATTCGTAGGTTATGCAACTCCATTACGACGAGTCTTCGTTCCAAGTCTGAAGCGGATTATTGAAGCTCAAAATGTTGAATGTCAAGGTCATACAATGCCTCCACAGAATCCTGGCGATTCATGGCGTTTCAATTATGATATTCTGTGGGAGTCTTTCAACATGGAGGAAGAACCAGAGTTCTTTGATGAGTTGGATATTCTAAGAGAGTATGAAGATGAAAGGTTTCCAGCAGAAACTTATCGAAAACGACAAGCTTCAAATAATGATGAGGCAGGTCCAAGCAATGCTGGAGAACATGACAATTTTGAAAATGATGTTGCTCAAGAAAATTAGACGGTAGAGAATGACAATCAAGAATCTGAAAACAAACCAATATTCGATCATGATGATTCAGACTTTGAGGGGGAGCTAATCCAGTTTTCAAATCAAACTATTCCAGTCAGTGAACAAGTTGCTGATCAAAACGTCACAAATTTGGAGAGCGAAGTAGATGTTTCAGGCGAAGTGATGCCAAGAACGCTTTCTTATCATCCGGAGGATCTGATAATCGGAGAACTGCAATCAGGCGTCCGCACTCGAAGACAACTTGATCAAGGATTTACATGTTTTTATACAAAAGTTGCTCCTTTACAAACTGAATTTTCATTAAGTTGTTTTATCTCGCAGATAGAACCAAGGACGTACAAAGAGGCGCTTACTGAAGATTCGTGGGTAAATGCAATGCAAGAGGAGTTAAGCCAATTCGAGAAGTTAGGTGTATGGAAGCTAGTAGATTTGCCCGATGGTCACCGAAAGATTAATACCAAATGGGTGTTTAAATGCAAGAGGGATGATCGAGGAGTTATCATTCGAAACAAAGCTCGACTCGTTGTCCAAGGCTTCAGTCAGCAGGAGGGGATAGATTTCACCAAAGTATATGCCCCTGTCGCAAGACTTGAAGCTATCAGAATCTTCCTTGCATTTGCATCGTGGAAAGGATTTAAAGTTTTTCAGTTAGATGTGAAGTCGGCGTTTCTCTACGGCAAGGTGAAAGAGGAGGTTTATGTCGGACAGCCACCGGGCTTCACCGACCCAATTCACAAAGACAAAGTTTATCTCCTTGATAAGGCGTTGTACGGCTTACATCAGGCCCCGAGAGCCTGGTATGAGACCTTATCTCAACATTTGTTAGCCAACCACTTCACTCGAGGAAAGATAGACACCACTCTGTTCACAAAAGAAGTCGACAGGCATCTTGTGATTGTCCAAATTTACGTGGACGGCATAATTTTCGGGTCTACAAATGAACAACTCTGCAAAGATTTTGAACAAGTTATGAAGCAGAAGTTTGAAATGTCTTCAATGGGTGAGATGAAGTTCTTCTTGGGACTTCAAGTTGATCAACTTCACGAGGGAACTTTCATACATCAAACAAAATATGTTCATGATGTTCCGGAGAAATTCGGGATGTCAGGAATGTCACCAATGTCCACCCCATTAGCGACGAACCATGGGATAAACCCTGATCTCACCGGAGAGAAGGTAGATGAAACATTGTATCATTCCATGATCGGCTCGTTAATGTACTTGACGGCATCAAGACCGGATATTATGTACCCAACTTGCCTCGCAGCTCGATTTCAGTCAAATCCTAGAGCTTCGCACATGGTAATTGTGAAAAGGATTCTACGCTACCTGAAAGGAACTCCATCTCTGGGGTTGTGGTATCCAAAAGTTGGAGACTTCATGCTCGAAGGATATTCTGATTCTGATTTCGGATGCTGCAAAGTGAATGCTAAATCAACAACAGCGGGGTGCCAGTTTTTCGGACCACGATTGGTCACCTGGCAATGCAAGAAGCAGACCTCTGTCGCTTTATCCACTTGTGAAGCTGAATATGTATCTGCTAGCAGCTGCTGCTCTCAGATCTTGTGGATCCAGCAACAGATGCGAGATTACGGTTTGCAATTTCTTAATTCCCCTATCTTTCTTGATAATGAGGCAGCAATTAACATAACAAAAAATCCTGTTCATCACGCTAAAACGAAACACATTGAAATTCGTCATCACTTCATCCGAGACTATTTCGAGAAGAAATTGATACGAATAGAAAAAATCCACACCGATGAACAAAAAGCTGACTTACATACCAAAGCTTTTGACAAAACTCGTTTTAAATATCTTTTGAAACTTAATGGTATGAAGTTGCTATCGGATGCAGAGGAAATTGTTGGCGTTGATGAAGGTACCACTGTAGATGATGTTGAAAAACAATCTGCAATGGTTTGTCGAATTTTTACTTGTTTTGGTTTTTAGGGGGAGATAGTAGTTTTATTTTCAGAAAATACAAAAACAATAAAAATTCGAAAAAGCCAAAAACATTAGAAAATTTCAAAAACTCAAAAACATGATAAAATTTCAAAAAGAGTTTGTGTAAAAAGGGAAAATGATAGTACATCAGCTAGACGGTTACAGTACGCTAAAGAAATGGAAAGTACAAATGCGTTAAACAGTCTCACTGATGATTTGTCGATAGGTTTTTACACATTTATTAAGTTTGTTCGGGATATAAACCTGAAATCTTACTTGCTTATTTCGTGGGGAACACTACTTGGATATATAGGTAACCCCTGAAATCTTGTTTGAAAGGTCTTATAATCTGATATACTAGGTCTTTATACTCAATGATGTCTGGGGTATTATTCCGGGACTTCTGCTGAACGGTAGTTCTGACCTAGTCCTTGGATAATACTTTCTGCAAATGCTTGAAACATAGCATAAACCCTCAGCATACTGATGAAACAATAAAATTGATAGTCGCTGCTGTTGTAGCAAAAAGATCCTCTAAAGGGGACACACCTTAAAGTCGAGGCTGATATCTCTCTGCGTATACGGAAGTATCGACCTGAGATCCCTCGGCCCTCGCATACCTAAATTATGTACAGATATCATTGTAGTATACTCACCTGTAAGACTGATTATTGAGATTCTGGATACGGGAGTATATTCAAGAGGTGGGACACGCGTATAAGTTTAAGTCTCTAAAATACTAAATCAGTATCCTGAACAGATTGAAATGTGTGTAAGAATTTAAGTGGATCAGCATATCGACAATCTAGGTGAATTGTTTAAATGTTTGGCATGAAATCAAGCTTAATGGTACTTGTAATTTGTCGAAGCTGATATGATTCCCTAACACGTTCACCAAAAATATGTTTGTAAATAGTTTACATTTACTGCTTTTATATTTCTGTTTTTTTTTCATTTCTAGTCTAATTGCTTCATTAAAAATCTCAAAAAGATTTTATTTTTCTGCTTTATTTTTCGACAAACCAAAGTGGAGAGTTGATCTTCGGATTCGAAAGTTGAAAGCAGATGCAGGAAGTTTCTGGGATGGAAGATGAGTTTGGAGCTAATCATAACTAATCTGTAATTGAAAATGTCAAACACAAGTTCATTAAGTTGATACTTGTAATTTTTCAGAAAAATGATTGAACAAAAATTCCAAAAGTCAGTATGTTTTGTTTCAGGTCAACCAAGGTCATTAAGTTGGACTTGGTCGACAAATTAAGTACCTTGAGTCATTAATTTGAACCAAGCAACTTAAGTGGATTTCTAAAATCTGACAAAATTTGAGAAAAAGCAAAGTTTCCTTAAAACGGTTAAAGTGTGCCTCATTCGGATGTTCATCCGGACGGATAGTCATACGCACGGATGGCAATGCGCCCGGGTGACAATACGCGTTTGTTGATAGTATAAATAGAGGGTCAAAGAGTCAGTCAAAGTTATCCGCACGCACAATACTCTTTCTCTCTCACTCACACTTTGACTTTCTGATTTCGAAATTCTTTGCACGGATCTTTGTTTTCGTTGGTTTGCACAACATTTACAATGGCAAAGGTATGTTTTTCTAACTCAAATCTGCAATAATCCATTGTTTATTATCTGTTCATCGCGTATCTTTTCTTTCGGAGCATTAATCTTAGATCTAGCCTGTGTTAGTTTGTTTTGTCATGAATAAATCATAAGGCTTTGTTCGGAATGATTAGATCTAGAGTTTTACCGGTTTAATTTGTGTTATAACATGTTAAAATCTTGTAGATCTGATGTTTGGACGGTACGGAGTGTCGGCTAGGTTTTTGTGAAATTAAACTTTGAATAGGAAGTTTTAGACATCATTGAACATAGGGTTTTGATCGCGTTGACATCCTCTGTATAGATCTGTGTTCAATTTTAGGTTTTGCCATAGAAAATTTTTGATGTTCATAGACTGTTCTTCATCTGTGACTTATATCCGCACGCATAACTTGTACGTACGGATAGCAATCCGGGGCAATGTCATGTTGTACGCACGGATGACAATTTGGGCACATGTTGTACGCACGGATGGCAATCCATTGGAATGTCAGGCTGTACGCACGGATGGCAATATGGGGCATAGACAAGTTGTCCGCACGGATAACTTATCCGCACGGAGATCTCATCCGCACGGATAAGTCATGCGTATGGATAACCTTTTAATTGTCAAACCGTACAGAAAGTTTTTCTTTGTCAGAATATTTTGAGTTCCCAAAATTATTTCTTAAATAAAGAAAATTTCTACAGGATTGGGATAAATCTCATAATATTTATTGTGTATTGGATGAAGTGTATACCGAAAACACAATAGTTCAAGATGTTGCGAAATTCTTAAGAGAAAGCAGAATCTCTAAGGTTTAACTGATAAGACTGTAGCTTATGAATCTCATGTGAAACGATTTTGGAGTGCTGCAAGATACGAAGAGAGTGATAAAACCATTTATTCTGCTGTATCTAAGAAGGATGAGAATGGAAGAGATATAGATTTGGAGATGAAAGTAATAGTTGGTGATGTAAGGAGAGTGTTGAATTTAGGAGACACTGATAGCGACCCAACCATAGTTTCTGAACGTCTTGTAAAAGGATTGTGGTGTAGAATGGGTTTTGCTGGTAGTGTAAATGGAAGGATGCAGAAGACAAGTTTCAGTCACGCTTACAAATTCTTGGCTCATTGTGTTATTCATGCATTGTCACACAGAAAGGGTGGATATGATGAAACTCAAGATTATATCATGAATATCATTGCTTGTCTTGTAATGAACAGATCGTACAATATCTCTCAAGTAATTTTTGATCACATGTCTGAGAATGTAAAGGATGGAAGCAAGAGGTTCCTTATGTATCCTAGGTTTATCCAGATGTTGATAGATGATAAGTTTGAAGGTTTAGAAAAGAGAAGTAACGATATTTTGGGCCTGAGGCATATGACACCAGACACAATCAGCAGGTTGATCAAAGGTCCAAATCCAGGAGTAAAGAGAATGATCTGCAAAATTTCAAATCAGAACTATGTAGCTCTAGAAAATGATGGTTCGAGACATGAAGATAGCAATTCTGATAATGAGGATGACAAGATGAGTTTGTTCTTTAAGAAAGATACAAGATGGTGGTGTATCAAGGATGGAAAGAGAAAGAGAACTCCAAAGACGTCCCCTGCAGTTTCTATTCCGAAGAATGTAGAAAAGGGTATTGTGAAAGGGGGAGTCATAAGGAAATTAGAATTTTATATTGTGAAAATTTCTAATAAATTTGTCAAACATTTGTTTTGCAGGGTCTTCTGGAAAACAACAGCACAAGTTGATAGATGAAACAGTTTTGGAACCGTCAGCAGTTATTCAAGAAGGAGCTGAGCTGTTATCTCAATCTCTTCAAAGCTTTTTAAAGAAGAACAAAGATGCTGCTAAAGGTGTTAAAGATCAAGAAGGTGTTGTTCAAGATCTATCTAGTGATGATGATTCTGAAACAACTATATCAGAATCTGAACTTGATCCAATCACTCTTGGCAAAGGAAAAGCTCAGTTAAAGAAAAGGTCTCCAAAGAAAAAGAAAGGGTCAGATGAAGAAGATTCAACTTATGATCCTGAGAATCCAAAGAAACAAATCAAGAAAAGAAAAGCAGTTGTAGCTGGCCTAATTCCAAGAAGTGTTCGAGCAAGAAAAGGAGAAAGTCAAGTTCAAAAGGAACATGATGGTAAAGATACTCAACATGTTGAATCATCTCAACCACCAGAAACAGAAGCCGAAAAGCAGACTAGTCACGATGACTATGTTGAAGTTACTGAGGCTGGAGTCTTTTATTCAAAGTTTCCAAAAGTACCAGAAAATATAGAGATTCCAGAATCGTCCTCACGTCTAAGAGACTCAGATGATTTCTTTAGCCATATGCCATCTGCTTCAGGAGATCCGTTGGAAGATCTGAATTTTGATGATGACTTGTTCAACAATGAAGCAGTGAGAGTTCTGGCAAAGAAGGTCAAAGAGCTTGAGCAAGAGAAAGTAAAGGCTGAAGGAGAACGTGATCTGTTATTGAAGCAAGTTAATAAAATAATGAAAGCTCATGATCAGCTTAGATCAGTGTTAATGTTTCATGAAGATAACACCATGAAGTATATAAAGGAAGATGGTGATAATAATACCAAATTTATTGAAGTTCTTACAGCAGAAATCTCTTCATTGAACGAGAAGACAAAGAATCTCCAGGATGTAAATCAGTCACTCAATCAGCTTCTCAGTGAAATGAGTGAAGCTAATTCAAACGAAATGAAAGCAATGAAGTTGGAGATGGAAGCCATGAAAGCAGACAAAGTGATGAAAGATGAACAACTTAAGATGTTATACTTTGTGGTGGAAAATCTTTTGAAAAAGGATGTTCATGCTGCCTTCAATGAAATTGAAGTAAGAAAAATTGAAGAAAGATATAGATTATCTGTTCTATAACAAGATAGTTTATGAGAGACCTGACAGAGAGCAAGCTATGCAATATCAAAAAGTTGTGGATGTTTGTTACGCAAAAGACATCAACTCTGGAAGATACTGGAAGACAAAATGGAGAGATATAGAGATTGATGAGTTCTTAAAAGTATACAAGCATGAACAACGTTCTAAAAAGATTGCTGAGCATGCTGCTAAGTTGGGAAGACGTAAATTGGGAATAGTACCTCCAACAGATCAAACGCCAATTGAATCTGAAGAAAACAAAATCCCAAGGTGGGAAAGGAAGCGTGATGGAGATCCTGTATACATAAATTGGTGGATGACTGAAGGAAGACAAAAGTGAAAAAGAATGTTGGAGGAAAAGGCACAGAAAAGAAGAGAGAAAGCGCGTGAACGAAGACGCAGCAGAAGGAATTAAAGACTATGCTGGAAGGTACTACAGCTACATCCGAGGGGGAGTCTGTTAGTACATTACGTCTGTAGCTTCCGTCAGCATGTAGTCATATTTTGTATTCTGTGTTTTTGTAATCTATTGTATGTATGTATGTAGTCAAGATGACAACTCAGGAATAGGTTCTGTATGTGAAAGTGTTGTTTGGGACAAGTTCATCCGGACGCATGGCAATACGTACGGATGGCAATACGCACGGATGACTTATCCGCACGGATAAGTCATACGCACGTATGAGTCGTACGCACGGATAAGTTATACGCGCGGATAACTCATACGCATGGGTGAGTCATACGCACGGATAGCCCACCCGTACGAACAACACTTGTTAGGTTCCTGAGTTTGTCTATAAATAGGAGGTCCGGTGCAACTTTGTTAGAACTTTTGGACACGCACGGATAGTCTGTACTTCTACCGGATCTTGTAACTTTCAGAACACTCAATAGAACGAACAGACAGCAGTTAAACGTTGAATTCTGTGTTGAACATATCTGTGATTCGTCATAATGGATTCCGCACATTAGACGAAATCGATTCATCTTGTTCCTACGATCAGATCCTGTATCAACGGGACCAACATAGTTAATAATAAAGGATATAGGCCTTAACACTGATAGGTGTAAGACAATACGTTAGAAAGAATATTTTGATAATGAAAAGTTTATGAAAACTTAAACATGACGTGATGCGATGCGATCATGGTCATAAAATTGATATAGAATATAATCATGTTGTAGCGCGAGTTACGGGATAGGAGATCATAAACTCACGTAGGTCCGATTATGGCAAAGGGGTAGACCCAAATTAACGGGGCATGAGATGACGGTGACTAATCAATCTAGCCAATAAGACCATCCAAATCAAAATAGTGTTGTGAATTATACAGAACACTTGTTAATATAGGGTTAGTATGGAGTAAACATGTTAACGAACTCATACTACTGGGTGGTTGATTGACAATTGGGACAAATAGGAGACGAGATAAGAAACACAAGATACAAGTTACAGTCCGTGAGGACTTACACGTGGAAGACGCATGTGTTAGCGCAAATGATAATTTTGACTAAAAGAAAGAATGCCTTAAAAATGAAACTAAGTTAGTTTGGTCCAAGCCAAAGAACTACTTAAAGAAGGTTTCGGGGACGAAACCTCTTTAAGAGGGGTAGACTTGTAACACCCTGAAAATATAAATCTTTATATTATAAATTTAATGTCAGATATAAATGAGATAAAATAACTAGGAACAAATAACCTAGTTAATCACAAGTCTTGTAGTAATGAGGAAACTTGATTTAAACACCCTAAATAAAACTTGGGAAAAGTCAAGGCGCCAAAAGCGACAAAATTGAGAATAGTTTTTATTAAATAAAACCTAAAAACCCAAAACACACACTTTGTGTGTGTTCTGGTCGTAGACAACACAGGGGGCGAACAAGGTTCCTTCAACCTAACCCTAATCTACAAAATTACTTCAAATGGAGAAGCCAAATCGAATCCAAATCGAAATCCAAGCACAAATCAGTGATCATCTTAGTGAAGTGATCATAAGGTATGTAAAAATTCACAATTTGGTTTCATCTCAAATTCTTGATAAACTTATGAAATCGAAATCTGAACTTGATTAGTTGATGTTTGGATGAAATTAGGGATGAAATCATGTCTAGGAGTAAACCCTAGTCAATAGCTTGTTAAATTGGTGTTCAAAATACGAATTTCATAATTATCCATTTATGTGTTAAATGGGTTTTGTAGAAATAAGATGAACCCTAGAATTATGACTATCAAAATGGTGTTAACTGATTTCCATAAGATGAATATGAGAATAGTATGCATGCTAGACATAATGGAATTGCAATTTATGTTTATGTTTGGCAAAAATAACAAGTTATGAACTTGATTTTTAATATGTAAAATTAGGCCCTTTAGGTGTTCGCTAAAATGCCTAAATGAAAGATAAGTGTTGAAATTTCAAACAAAAACGCATTCATAAATGTTATGACGAATTAATGCGTTATAAGATATAATTAGATTTTTAAACAAGTCGTTGAATGAACTCTATAGGCAAGGAAACCGAGTCTTCGAGCGGACAAGCCGGGGTCGACTACGGTTTCGTTACATTATGCTTGATCATGTAATTTGTTAGTCAACTTTGTATTAGCATATTATGTAAACTTGGTGTTTAGTTTAAGTGACGAAGTTCACTAGATAGACAAACGGGTCAAATAATTAGTTGAAATAAGTTTGGTATGTCGTAAAATGGTGGTTTCCATTAGACAACCAAACGGGTCAAATAATGAATAAATTGGTAGTGTTTGAAGTGGTTTTGATAGTCACTCATTGATGGTGAATTATGGAAGCGTAGTCCGTTGAACGAACGCGCCAAAAGCTTAGTTTCTCTTAGAAAGAACCCATGATATGGGTCAAAAGACATGAAACATAGTTGTTGATTTAGTACCAATGTTCATAAGTGAAATCATTCTTAATGAGCACGACATATCGTGTGCGTATATATTGAGAATAGTAGTGAAACACCAATGTTGACAAGCCCGGGGAATGGGTAATTGTGTTTAGAAACCGTTAAGAAGGAATTATGTAAGGTTTGACAAATAATCAAATGGGTCGAATAAATAAAAAGAAATTTTAGGTGATCAGCCTTTAAACAAGATTTTATTGCAAGTAATGATAATAAACGGGTCCGAAATTAAATTTCGTACAAGTAGGAAAAAGAATCATGAAAAACGGACTTGTAGAATGAAAGTTATGAATGAAAGCCATCTACCAGCTTTTGGACCCCGAAAGGAGTTTCGTTCCATTTTCAGCATCCTCAAGCCAACACTCAAGTTCAAACATGTCTGGTAAGGATCCTGTTTAATATCCTGCATACATTCCGTTATTTGAAATTTTATATAACAAGGTTATTAAGATCACTCCCTGTATGCAGACACCAGCAAGATACCAATCCTCCTGGACCTCGATGAACTAGACAGCTATCCTACTCCTGTTCAAGTCCAGAAGAAGACTCCGACCACCAAAACCCCAAACCAACTGCAGCTCTAAAGCCTAACCCAAGAGCTCGTGCATCCACGTTGAAGAAAAGAAAGGGTTCTGACACCGCTGCACCGCTTTTGAAGGGTTCTCCTACGAGGACCTCAGCTTCATCGATTCCCTGGAGCCTATGACCTCCTTCCTCCATAAGGTAATATCCTGGCTCTATATCCTGTGTACATATAATGACTGAGTATCCTAGTTAGTAAATACTGAGCCATAACTATGCTTTGTTTTATAGGGCCTTCAACATCTGCTAAACCTTTTCACTGAACCCTGTGAGGCTGTGAAGGTCCTGGAGGCAAGGAACAAGAAGCTGGAGACCACTGTGGCAGACCAGGGTAGAATCGCCGAGGCCAAGACCCTGAACTATGAGAATCAGCTAAAGGAGGTCACTCAAGATACTGAGGTGATGCAAGCTGCTGCCCAGGTTGACCACAATCAGGCTATGTTTTCCTATCGAGAGGGAATCAAAAACTCCACCGTCATCTCCCTCCAGCAAGCCAGGATTAAAATGGCTTATGAGGCCAAGGAGACAGGCTTGGAGTGCCCAGCCTAGCCGGTTAACTCCTGGGTGGCAAAGCTTAAGGATCTTGGAGGCAATCCTGTGCCATATCCTGCTAAAGCTGGAGCTGGGGAGCCTTCAAAGACAACTGAGGTAGCGGTCGAAGCTGGAGAGAAGAAGGATGCTGGTGGTGAGGAGGCCAAGAAGGCTAGTGAAGATGCTGCTGTGTTAGAGCATTTAAATGGGCAATGGTGGATATTGTTGCTTAGGCCGAAGCCCACTTTTTTAGATTTGAATGGTCTGTAACCCAAAACAAATTTTCTTTTCATGCACTTTATTTTTCCTGCATCTGAACAATTTTATATTTCCTGCATGCTTTTGAACAATCAACAGTTGAAGGTGGAGGGATCCTGTGTTTTCAGGACGAAGCCTTCAACTGTTTATGTAAATATGCTTAAAAACTAGTTGTACTTTTGGTGGATGGGTCTCATTTTGAGATGAAGCCAAGAGTACAACCTTTTGGATCGTTAATAATAAATAACTAACCTTTTAGCCTTATCTGTTGTTATTATGTCTTCTTTTTATTTTGAAAATTATGCTCAATATCCTGGTAAGGATACCGATATTATGCTCAATACTTTTGTCATTCGTATTAAAAAATGTTTGACTAAAAGTTTGTTAAGTATGACCTTATAGAAAACTTAGATCATTTAAATAAGGCTTTGAAGATTTGGAGAATAAAAATAATACCAGAAACACTTAGGCAATAGTTTCCACTTTCAACCTTTGAATCCTTTGCAATGTCCCCAGCATGGATGTCCCCTGTCTGTGCAGGATATCGCATCAGTGCATAACATACTTGAGTATTTATTCACTTAGTAATCAAACTCCATAGCTTTTTACAAATGAATGTGGGTAAGCACAATCATAGTTTGTTTGGAACTTGTCTAAAAACCTCAGTTTCACCGGGGATAAACCCTTAATATCTTGGGGATAAACCCTTAGCATCCTGGGGATAAACCCTTGTTTTCGTGCGCTACAGTCAGGAGTGTATAAACTCCAAGACTTAGAACGGTGAATACCTTTAAACCTTAGAGAGTATGAAAATACCCTTCCGTGAGAGAGGGTGATCAATCCTCATATACCTTAAGGATCCAGGATATAGCCAATAATAACGAAAATGTCAGCCACTGTTACATGAACTGGTCCCGCTATCTTGAACTATTCCCAGATAACTTGCTCTCCAGGCAGGGTGTTTAAACCCAATTCGAGAGAAAGGTGAATACCTTTAAACCTTTGAAGGGATATGAATCCCTTGAATGTGAGAGAGGGGGCCAATCCTCTAATCTTTTGATTCATCTTGAGCATATATCCTTGAGTAATATCCTGAAGCGTATCCTACAAAACACCTTTAAACTAAGGTGGGTGTTAGCATGGCTAACACCCCTCCGATGCTTAAGTCAGTTTTGGGTTTCAAAGAATAAATTAAATCAAAATATTTAAAAGAGATAGAGTTCATACCATCCTGAGTTAGAAATTAAATTCCAAACTCACTTGAAATAAACCTTAAGGTGTATAGCATTCCATGAGCTTGGCAACATATCCCCCTCCATGGTCTTGAGTTGGTATGCTCCCTTTCCATATTCTGATTCAATTTCATAAGGTCCTTCCCATTTTGGGGCCAACTTTCGATCAACGGGATTGGTTGTATTTTGAAAAGCTTTCCTCAACACCCAATCTCCAACTCGGAATCTCCTAGTCCTTAAATTCTTATTGTATGACTTGGATATCCTCTGCTGATATGCTGCCATCCTCAGCTTCGCCGCATCTCTCGTTTCATCAATAGTATCTAGTTCTTGACATAAGACTTCAGGATTCAATTCTGCTGCTGTTGCCGAAGGTTTCTCTTATGATGACCTTGGCTTTGTGGAATCCATCGAGCCCATGACCTCCTTTCTTAATAAGGTAAATATCCAGATCCTGTATCCCTTACACATGTACTGAACATGTATCTTGGTTAGTTTGTCTTCAATGATACCTGTATTTTTCTTTGTAGGGTCTGAATCATCTGGTCGTCCTGTACTCAGAACAATTTTAATTTCCTGCATGCTTAGAACAATTTAACAGTTGTAGGTGGAGGGATCCTATGTTTTCAGGACGAAGCCTTCAACTGTTTATGTAAATATGCTTTAAAAACTTAATTGTGTTCTTGGTGGATGGGTCTCTTTTTGAGATGAAACCAAGAATACAATCTTTTGGACCGTTAATAATAAACTAACCTTTTAGCCTTATTTGTTGTTGTTATGTTTTTATTTTGAAAGGTATGTTTTGAATATCCTGATCAAATATCCTGGTCAGGATACTGATGAAATGTTCAATACTTTTGTCATCAAAATGTTAGACAAAACTTGGTTGAATATGACTTTTTAGAAAACTTAGATCATTTAGATAAGGTTTTCAAGACTTGAAAAAATAATAAATCATACCAGAAACAGTTAGGCAATAATTTCCAACCTCAACCTTTGAATCCTTTGCAATGTCCCCGGCATGGATGTCCCCTGTTTGTGCAGGATATTGCATCAATATATGACACACTTGAGTATTTCTTCACTTAGTCATTAAACTTCGTAACTTTTCACCAACAGAAGAACGTGTGTAAACACAATCGTAGTTTGTCATATCTTTGGAACTTGTCAAAAAGTTTAGTTTCACTAGGGATAAACCCTTAATATTCTACGGATAAACCCTTGGTATCCTGGGGATAAACCCTTGTTTTCGTGCGCTATAGGTTGGAGTGTATAAACTCCAAGACTTAGAAAGGTGAAAACCTTTAAACCTTAGAGAGTATGAAAATACCCTTTCGTGAGAGAGGGTGATCAATCCTCATATACCTTAAGGATCCATGATATAGCCAATGATAACAAAATTGTCAGCCACTTTTACATGAACTGGTCCCGCTATCTTGAACTATTCCTAGATAACTTGCGCTCCAGGCGTGGTGTTTAAACCCAATTCAAGAGAAAGGTGAATACCTTTAAACATTTGAAGGGATAAGGATCCCTTAAACATGAGAGAGGGGGCCAATCCTCTAATCGTTCGATTTATCTTGAGTATATATCCTAGAGTAACATCCCGAAGCATATTCTGCAAAACACCGTTAAACTAAGGTGGGTGTTAGCTTGGCTAACACCCCTCCGATGCTTAAGTCAGTATTAGGTTTCACAGAATAAATTAAATAGACATATTAAAAAGAAATAGAATCCATACAATTCTGAGTTAGAAATTAAATTCTAAACTCACATGAAATAGGCTTTGAGGTGTATACATTCCAGGATCTTGGCAACATATCCCCCTCCATATTCTTGAGTTGGTATGCTCCTTTCCCAGATTCTGATTCAATTTTGTAGGGTCCTTCCCATTTTGGAGCTAATTTTCCATCGGCAGGGTTGGTTGTATTCTTGAAAGCTTTTCTCAACACCCAATCTCCAACTTGAAATCTTCTAGTCCTCAAATTCTTGTTATATGATTTGTGTGACGCTTGTGCTCCGTAAACACACACGATGTAGGACACTATATTTTATCAAGAAACAATTTGTTTTGGTCTCAAAAATTTATTTATTTTGGTTTTACAATTTCACATTTTGATTCTAGTTCATTTACAAGCTTTAAATCGCTTTCTGGAAAGTTAAACGCGAACTGATGCGTAAACGTAATCAGTTTAATGTGGCAAACACTTTGGAACAGTGAAAAAGGCTTAACATACCTTAAATAACTTTTATATAACTTAGAAAAAGGTTTTGAAAGCTTTGGTGTGTCCAAAACAAGTTTATTCACACGTAGGGACTATTTGCGTCAAACTGCGAAAGTCTGCTGATTCACAAAGTATCGAACATTCCGGAATTTGACCGTAAGTTAAACATGCCCTAAATATCCTTTACATAGCTTAGAAATAAGCTTTGAGGTGTTTGGTGCGCAAAAATAAACTTATTTGATCAAGAGGGACTAAAAGCGTCAAAAAGTGCATAACTTTGCATTTTCGCGCATAACTTACGTTCTGAATATATCCGGACATCCAAAAATTTATGTAATCATTAAAATATTTTATTTTAGTGATTGGCATGATAAAATTTCATTCGTCGCTTAATTTGGATCGTTTTTGCGTTCGTTACGACTTCCGTCGTAATTACCCGAATAACGCAACCGTACGGCCAAACGAACCGACATCCGTGATGTCTTTGAGCATATTTTAAGTTCCCTATACTTTAACATCATTTTAGATCCTTGAAATGAGGTTAACGGGGTTTAAAAGTGCCAAAAAAAATCAAGTTTTACAAGTGCGGAGACCATTTTTGAAATTTCTGGCAGATACATTGAACTTTGTCCATTTTTGAGGATTTGATGGTTTTAACCCAAGGTTTTGCACTCTATGGGCTGGAATTTGATGGTTTTAAGTATTCCCATGGTTTTGAAAACCATGTGCCCACATGTAAGGTCTAGATCAAGGCACGTTTTGATCCTAACGGTTCTCCAAAATCTATAAATACCCATGCTTTCATTCACTTCAACTCACACTTGATTCATTTTGCTCTAAGTTGAGGTTTAAACACTTCATACCTGAGCAAAATTGGATCAAAATTCCTAGCTTGGACCCTTTGTAAGCTTCTTTCATTCTTTTATGCGTTTTTAAGCGGGAAAGTCAAACAGTGTTTGACTTTTTGCTTTGACCAGTCTTTGGTCAACACGAAGTTCGTTTGAACTTCGCAGCGTGAGCGTAATCATGATGGTTATAGTCCCGTGTTACTATACCTACTGATTACCACGTTAATTAGGTGTAGTGACGAGTCATAGTTTCGGTCAAAATACGCGTCTATGCGTCTTTTGCAACCAAACTATTTTTGGGTATCAAAACCGTTTGTTTTGATATCAAAATTGTTTTCTAACTTTGTTAAACATGTTTTAACATGTTTAACTCATCACTTTTAGGATAGTGCTTATATAGTGTCGTAAGATAAGCGGTCTAAACAACCGCTTAGACTTTCGAACCCGACCCGTTTGGTCAATCATTAGGATCCGACCAAACATGTATTGTGACCATAGTTGTATTGGGAATAATATTCCGAGGTTATACCTTATGGTCACTTCGTGTAGTTAGTTGTATGATAGGTAGTTTATATGCCTTAGGAAAATGGCCAAAATGCCCTTTTTTCGCATAATTTCATTTTAAGCATACGTAACACATGTTTTGACATCTAAATTGATTATATAACATAATTAGATATGTTAAGGCATATAATACTTGTCATAGGACTAGTTAGGCGTCTCGAACGCGCTTTCACGCGAACGACGCGTTAAAGTGGCGTAAGCTACCTTAATGGGTCGTAAGCACTTAGAATAGGTTTCGATTTAGAATGTAGGCTTTGTTAAACCGTATCACATAAGTTCCAATGCTCGTTTGGTTTACAAGACCTCATTCTATCCAATCTTCCGATTTAGGTGTCGTTTCCCTAACATAGTATCTATTACCCTAGGAACCGCTTCAACACTTGAACTCTTGGTCTTTTGAGCTTTGTTATACCCTTTTAACCCGGACTATACGCAACCCCAGGCGAGTACATAGTTCCCCTCTTTTACCGTTTTTAAATGTTTTGGGGTGATTCATATGTGTAATCGATCTGTTTTCAAAATGTTTGGCATATGTGTGTTCACTAAGTGCTTTTATGTGTATTATTCCGATTATGCAAATGTAATTTTTTATCCTTAAGTGATCTACCTATCTTCATAGCTAGATTCATATAGGATATTTGAAGTACAGTCTTAGATCTTCCTATCTTCATAGTAAGGTTTTTAAGAAGTACTTTACAACTCGATGGTTGGTTTTTGTGTAGTTTGTTGGTGATTTAGATAACGAAACTAGATAATACAATAAGCACATGGTGGATACGCCGCTGGTACTTCCTATATATAAGTGTGCTTATTGTATTACCTTTCGTGGCGTTATCCCGAATCCCCATTAGGATTTAGGATTGTTTTGTTTCAATGATTCAATATGACAAGAACCCAGGATCCCCGTAGTATCTATCTATATTCATAGTTAGACTTATATGGGATGTTTAGAGTACTAATATTGGAGTCCATGTTTGGATTCATTGTGTACTTTAATGCATGTTAGATTAGACAATGTGACAGAACCCAAATCCTTATAGCAATGTTTTAAAAACCGGTATATACCGGCCGGTAATACCGGTTACCGGATGTTCAGGCGGTACGAAACTGGCCGGTAATTTATTGAAACGGCATCCAATTTAAACCGCCGGTAAGTTGCGAAATACCGGTATGAACCGGTGTACCGTACCGGCCCAATGTAAGTTTTGGGTTTGTTTTTACAATTTTATCAGCCCATTGAATTTACCCATTATATTAACCTAACGGCGTTTTTATTTTCTTTGGCATAATCATCAGTCGATCAAAATTCAAACCACCATTCATTCAGTCGATAGTTCAACCCTTCATCTTCTTCAACTCTGCACTTACTCCTTTCCCTCATTTGAACTGGTAAGTATTAGTGTATTACAGTCTCTTTCAAACATGCAGGTTTAATGGGTTTTAGTGTATAGGTGTTAATGTGATTTAATCTTCCAAACTTTATGGAATATTGAAAAGCATATCCAACGTGCATGTTTTAATATGGAATTGATGGAATATTAAGATGTAGGTTGGTTTAATATGTAGGTTTTAATTGATTTATTCTTTTAAAAGCATATCAAAAGCCGATGAGATAGTGTCTAGAATCAAGTTATGAGGTTTTATATATACATTGATATTCTTTATGAGTTTTTTATCTGATTTATTCTTTTTAAAAGCATATCAATGTTACTTATTATATATGTCACTTATCTTATGTAAGTTTAATATATTATGATTATTTGCAACTAAAACTTCTTATTTAATAATGTAGGAAACGAAAATAGTTATGCTCTAGTTGACGAGGATGGCGACGATAGTGAATTTCATCCTTTAAGCGATCGGGAACTTGATGCCATTCAACACTCCAATGGTTTAAACATATCATACACTTTCATTTCAAAGAACTTTGTTGGAAAACTGAATACTTTTGAATTATCTTTTTTGTTATGGATTAACTTTTGGATTGTTTTTAATTTGTTATAATGCACTTTGAATTATTATTTTTTAGTTGAAGTTGCAATTTATGAAATTTTAGAGTTAACTAGTCAACCCGGTTGAACCACCCGGTATAACCTGGTTCAACCGGTTAAACCATTTTTAAGCCTAATCCGGTACGATTAAAATACCGGTTTTTAAAACATTGCCTTATAGCATCTATCTATCTTCATAGGTTGTTTCTTGTAGGATATTTAAAGTACTGATATTGGAGTCCTTGATTGGATTCATTGTGTGCTTTAATGCGTGTTTACGAGTTGGTACAAGTTGACGATTTATGTGTTATGTGGTAGTTGTGATTTAGATAACGAAACGGGTATAATAAAATAAGAACATGGTGGATACGCCGCTGGTACTTCCTATATATAAGTGTTCTTATTTTATTATTCTTGTAGCGTTATCTGGATCACTTTAGGATTTTGTGTACTATTGTTTCAGTATTCGATTATCGAAATCCTTGTAGTATCTCCCATATATTTATATGTTAGATTCTTAGAAGGATATTTAAAGTATTATCATAGATCATTAATTTGATTTATATAATACTTATATAAGTTTTGATTTATTTCAAAACAGTTATTATTACTCCTTGATTGGATTACTAATAACATATTAACAAGTTTTTACGATGGTTTAATCGAGATTTCAATATAAGGTATAAAATGACTTGGTAAATATCATATTGTCATATACAAACCTATTTTGTCATG
The DNA here is from genome assembly GCA_030545235.1 of Helianthus tuberosus. Taxonomy (NCBI): domain Eukaryota; kingdom Viridiplantae; phylum Streptophyta; class Magnoliopsida; order Asterales; family Asteraceae; genus Helianthus; species Helianthus tuberosus. The sequence continues at coordinate 137,690,152 of CM060372.1, forward strand.
ATTTTTTACAATTAAGATTAATACCAAATGTTTTGCCATTTATTTGGCTAATAAAACCTATGTATTCACCGGCATTTTTATGCTGACTGTTTTCGCATATGTTTCAGGTTTTCGACTGTTCAAGCATGCAATGCATAGGACTGCATACGGGCCTTAGACTTCTAAAAAGAACAATTACATGTATTCTTTGTTTGTAAAACGATGTTAATGATATTGAAACAATTTAGTACCAGTAGTTAGTAGTTGTGAGCAATTTGTAACGTGACTCCCTGATATTTCCGCCGCGTGTTGTTATATTACGCAATTGGGGTGTTACATATTGGTATCAGAGCACTGGTTATAGGGAATTAGGTTATTAGCATTCTTGAACCTAGTCTATAACCTTTCTAGGACCCAAACATGAGTAGACTTAGGACTTCTTTCCTAATCCTCATCCTTATTCGTGCCACAACTATTCCATGATTTACGAATCATCTAACCTTAGATGATTTATCCTGAACCTTAGGCTTTATGCCTTGGGGTATTCCTCAAAATGTTTTCTCAAAACGTTTTCATTAAAATATTTTTCAAAATGTTTTCTCAAAATGTTTTTGTCAAAATATTTCGCAAACATGTTTTATCTCAAACGATTTGTATCAAAAGATTTCTTAAATGTTTTCTTCAAACGTTTTTCGTCAAAATCTTGGGTTTTAATAATGTGAACACATGCAATCTGGAAGGGTGGGTGTCTGTACCCCGAGTTTTATGTCTAAGGGTAGAGTGTTCGTACAAATCCGCATTATCGGACCAGTCACTCTTACCTGGGAATTCTTAGGGTGAGTGTCCACTTATAGGCTAAAGCATGTCTTTGTGAAGCATTATAAAAACCTATCCATCTTGACCCTACCGATCGATTTCTAAACGACCTTTGTAACCCTACTCATTCATGTTACCCTCGGTAATGTGTTTGCTCTTCATGACAATCGAAGCATCCTTCCTTTCCCAATACCATTTCATCATATTACCTTCGGTGATATGTTGATTCAATATAGTTGAAATGAATCTCATTTCATTTCATGACTCTACAAGATCATATTTTATTTTCAAAATACTACCTTTGTCTTTAAAAAAATAATTCAAATTTTTTTTTACCATTTGGATGAGAATTTTCAAATTTTCAAACACAAAGTTTCTTTATTTTAAAAATTTTAAATTAAAAACATTTTTGTCTTAAAAGTAATAAATTTTTAACAGGTAAAGAATTTATGATACAAACCATTAACCCGGTTTGTATTCTCTCATCCAAAAATATTACAAAAGTTTATTTTCAAACAAATCTTGCTTCAAAACAAAAATCCACAACACCATATATTCTAAGTATAAGAACAAGACCAATGAACAAAATTTTACTAGATCAAAGTTTTCCCGATACAATAAATGTTACAAACTCATAACAATTGGATAAATCTAACTTTTGGTTTTCTCTATAGCTGTATTTTCGAAATGCCTCCTCGATAAGATGCACAACCTCAAACCAACGAAGAAATCGCTGCCCTTGTCACTCAGCAGATGGCTGTTGTGCTTCCAAACGTGGTAACCCAGATTCATCAGATATACAACAACAATAACAACAACAATGCCCAGTGTAATTTCAAGACCTTTAATTCAGCCAAACCGCTAAAATTTTCTGGGTCTGAAGGAGCAACCGCACTCTTGCAATGGTTCGAAAGTATAGAAAGCACATTCTGCCATGTTCAGTGCCCCAATGAGCGCAAGGTTGATTTCGCTTCGAGTGTCTTTCAAAGGAGATCACTCACTTGGTGGAATGGTATTATGAGAGACCGAGGTGCCGATGTAGCAATAGAACTGACGTGGGAGGAATTTAAGGATCTTATGAAGAAAGAATTATGCCCACGAAGCGAAATTAGGGCACTTGAAAATGAGTTCTATTATTTAAAACATGATAGTGGGGAAAACCGTGCCTACACTGACCGATTTGACAGTTAAGCCTACTTTGCCCCACTATGGTCACACCTTTGGATCGGGTCATTGAGAAATACAACGATGGTTTACCTGACCCTGTCCAAGACATTGTCACTGGCAGCCAACCTGCAACGCTTAAGGGGGCTAAGGAATTAGCTGATATCTTGACTGACTCTCAGGTTAGAAAAGGTAAGTTATTTCGACAAGGAGACAAGAAACAAGACACCGAATCCATTACCGAGAATTTGAAAAGATCAAAGGCCGAATCTTCTAAAGGTTCTAGGAAGCGCAAGGCTTCAAAGAATTTTGCAATTCCTGCACCTGCTCCACTAAACTCAGTACCCTTTAAGGGATTTTATCGTGGGAAGCAATCTCGGTGCAATCTTTTCAATTATCATCATGTGTCAAATTCCCCTTGTCGCCAGTGTACAATTTGTGGTTTATTTGGACATCTAGCTATGACCTGTCGTATCCAGAACCGAGCAGCCCCTACTCAGACTCACCCAAGAGCAAGTTTCAATTGTGGTGACTTAAATCATTTCAAGCAAAACTGCCCCAAGCTTGCCAATGCTAATGGACGAGTATTCAACATCAACGAGGCTCAAGCTAATGATCAAGCGCTTATGATCATTTGAACCTCTAAATTTCCTGTTTATTTTCAAGATTAATGTACATATTTTAACTATGTTTGTAATGACAATATAAATTTCACGAAGTTTATCTTTATCTCTGTTATTCAATTTTCAATTTCAAACTCTAATATGATTGCACTATGTGTGATTTCAAATTTCATGCTAATTTTGAGGATTCCGTTCTTTAGGAACTAAATTTTATAATTTAGTATAATGTGATTGCACTCTGTTGCATTCGTACAAACTTGGTAACACGATCAATACAAGTTAATACTGTTTTATGATCATAGCATTATATACATGATTTATTTATCTAATATGTATAGCACATGATTATAAATTCAATTTGCTTCGTATGTTGATTTAACGTACTTAGTTTGTTAACTTAGCATACCTAGCACATGAATTGAGAACATTTTCTTGATATGCTTACATTATGATGATAATGTATGATTAGTATATGTTGCATTCTACCTGTTTGGTTAATATGAAACATATATATAAATATTCGTACTAGAATAGAACACCTACTACTGAAATTGTTGTATGCAAAATAAGTAGTATTATCATTGCTAGTATGAAATACCATTTGATTTGACAGATATATTATTGGGACATTATTTAGTTGATTTAGATGATAGTTCGACCTTATTGTTTGTTTACCCTCGCTTAACAAGAGGAGCTATGTGGACCATGCGACGACGAGTAATTATGGATGCACACTTAATTATGAGATTCGACGCATGAGAATCATAGTAAGCCTTGTTAAGTATGGTGGCATAAAATCTAGAGTGATTAAGGTAACGGGAGAAGTATGATGCGATAAGAACATGGTGGATACGCCGATGGTACTTCCTATATATAAGTGTTCTTATTGTGTTATTCTTCAGAACGTTGCTGAGATCATTTGGTGATTTTATGTTATCTTGGACCATTATGTAATTATGTGTTTTAGTGTTATTTGTGTGGTTATTTCCGATGGAAGACGACGAGTACATTCATTAACTCAAATCGAGCCGACCGGGAGTATATTATGGTGTTAAAGGTGACGATCTTGATGCCATAGGTATGTTGACCCGTCTCCTATGCATGAGATGCTCATGGTGCATTGGATGTACCTCGTGGGACGATAGAAACCGTGTACGTGTAGGGCTTGAATGTACACCCCTTTGTTTGCTAGGAATTACACTAGGAGCTTAGTATAACATAGTGCCATACTTAAATGATTTTTGAACACTAGTCGACTACCACAAGTTTCAAAAGGTTGGATACCTTGAGATACTTTGAATATCCCAAATCACATTTTGAATTCCCTTCCAAATGATTGTAACACCTGTGTCTCCACGGCAATCAAACAAATGCCAAACCAATGAAATATTGTATTTCATACTTGGGATTTGTAAAAATATGTGTATCATTTACACATATCAATTCTTGTTCGATTTCAAACTCTATATCGCTTTCTGGAAGGTTATACGCGCACTGATGCGTAAATATAACCAGTTTAATGCAACGAACACTCCGGAATAGTGACATATACTTAACATACCTTAAATAACCTTTACATAACTTAGAAATAAGTTTTGAAGGCTTTGGTATTGCAAAATCAAGTTAAATAGCTTACAGGGACTAAATTTGACAAACTGTGAAAGTATGCCAATTTGAACTGTAACAGACATTCCGAAACATGACCATAAGTTAAACATACCATAAATATCCTTTACATAGCTTAGAAATAGGCTTCGAGGGGTTCAGTGTGCTAAAATAAACTTTTGGGTCATTCAGGGACTAAAAGTGTCAAAAAAAGTGCACAAGTTTGCACTTTCGCGCATAACATACGTTCTGAATACATCCGGACATCCAAAAATTTATGTAAGCACTAAAATATTTTATTTTAGTGTTTGGCATAAGAAAAATCCATTCGTCGCGCAATTTGGATCGTTTTTCGCGCTTATGCGCATTCCGTCGTAATTAACCGAACATCGCGATCGTACGACCAAACGAACGTTGGTGACCGACCGGATAATATTTAAATCCCACAAATATTCTGTTATGATTAAAATCTTATTTTAATCAGGTCCGTGTTGAAAAATAAATTAAAACGCCTAAAAACGTTATTTTTCAAAGTTTAAGCGCGTACCGTGTGTTTCTGCGCAACACAGTGCTTCTACTGCAAAACGCAGACAACGCAGCCAGTCATGGCAACTGAAATTTATTTCAGTAATATCTTGGCGAGTTTATTTTTATAGAGTAATAAAAATAATTTAGAACGCCATAAACCGGGATTTAAACGCTAGATAAAATACCCGGCACCCAGTTAAATACCCGTCTTAGCCATATGCTAGGAATATGCTTGGCATATGCTTGGAATATGCTAAGGTATATGCTTGGAATATGCTAAGGTATATGCTTGGAATATGCTAAGGTATATGCTAGGAATATGCTTGGAATATGCTAGGAATATTCTTGGAATATGCTAGGAATATTCTATATGGAAAAACTATAAATACCCACCATATGTTTCATTCATAATCACTAGAAATTTGATTTGAGAAACTCTAAGTTGAAACACTAGTTTCATACCTGAGATTTTCGAATCGAGTTTAGCATTCGGGGACCCTTCGTAAGTATTCTTTCGTTCTTTTCCTTATTTTTACTGCTTTTCGAGTCAGAAAGTCAAACTTTGTTTGACTTTCAGCGTTGACCAGTAATGGTCAATGCGAAGTTCGTTTGAACTTCGCAACGTGAGTGTAATCACGTTGGTCATAGTCCCTTGGGACTATGCCCACTGATTACCACGTTGTCTAGAGTCGTAGGGTAGGCGATCTAATAAATCGCCTATACCTTCGAACTCGACCCATTTGGCCGATCATTAGGATCGGACCAAACACATTAGGTGACCATAGTAGGTAGGGAATAACCTTCCGAGGTTATACCCTATGGTCACATCGTTTGAGTAGTTGTATGATAGGTTGTTTATATGCCTTAGGTAAATTACCAGAATACCCTTTTTATGCATAATTGGTAATTTAGCATATGTAACATAACTTTTGACATCTAAACTGATTTGACAACAATATTAGACATGTTAAGGCATATTTTACTTGTCATAGGACTAGTTAGGCGGTCCGAACGCGTTTTACGCGAACGATGCGTTAAAGTAGCATAAGCTTCCTAAACGGGTCGTAACGGGTCGATAAGACTTAGGTTAAGTTTCATTTAGCATGTAGGCCTTGTTAAACCATATCACATGAGTTCCTACACTCATTTGGTTTACAAACCCTAATGCTACCCAGTCTTCCGATATAGGTCCGGTTTATTAACATAGTTACCTATATTAGGTGCCGTTTGATATCCGTGATCTCTAGCATTGTTTGGTTGTTACTCAAGGACTACTAAGCAATCTCAAGTGAGTACATAGACCCCTCTTTTACTGTTTTCCAAACTGTTTTGGGGTGGAACACATGTGCCTACTTGTTACTTTCATGCTTTCCTGTTTTCACATCATATACCGGCTATGTTTGATAGTACATTATAGTACATTGTTTTACATTACATTTCATGCTAGGTGTGCCCATTGTGTGCATTACTTAGTACATTGTTTTACATGACATTTCATGCTATGTATGCCCATTGTGTGCATTACTTAGTACATCGTTTTTACATGACATTTCATACTATGTATGCCCATTGTGTGCATTACTTAGTACATTGTTTCATATGACATTTCACGCTATGTATGTTCATTTTGATTACATACTTAGTGCATTGTTTTCACAATACCGCATAAATGTTCATTATCAGTATTAGCATGCATTTTCCACAAGACATAATGTTGATTTAAACCATGTTTACTTCAATACTTTGTTTTTGTGCATATGGTTTAGTTGAGACATTTCACTTGCCATACATGACATTTTGACATGATTTACATTTGACACATAACATGATTGACATTTGTTTTACACTACATGATTTACATCTTGACATAAACACATTGACATATTATCCAATACATTTGACAATTGGTTTAGACATAGACATCTTACATTGGGTGGTTTGGTTTGATTAAGTGATTAAGTAACGATGCGTGTGTAATATGATACAAGCATGGTGGATACGCCGCTGGTACTTCCTATATATAAGTGTTTGTATGGTATTACATATTGTAGCGTTATTTGAATCATTTGAGTTTGAGACATAGAACATTTTATACAAATAACATACTTTTCACAAGACATTGGTTTACAAAACAACTTATCTTATACAAACTCATTTTATATGGTTATTCATTTAACCATACATTATTCTCTTATTTATACGTATCATTTGATCTTATCGTTTTTCAAATGATTTACAAGACAAAGCAAATTACAAGGTTCATGACTAAACATTTTCTCAAACATAAGTCATGAAACCTATTTTCACAAAACCTATGTATCTCACCGGCATTTTTATGCTGACGTACCATATTTTCACATGTGTTTTTCAGGAGCTGTTGCATAAGATAATCAAGATACACTTAGGCGGACATGGGCCTTAGTGACAATAAAAGATGCAGACTAGTTAATTATGTTGTATTTCCTTGTTTGTTAAGACATTGTAACACTTATATTGAATAAAACGAAACTTTAATTTCCATGGTTGTGAAACATTAATTCTGTTACAACACTCCCCGATGTTTCCGCCACGTTTTGTATGTTCTACGTGGTCGGGGTGTGACAGAAAAGATGGTATCAGAGCTAATGGTTATAGGGAATTAGGTTATTAGTAATGCTTTGACCTAGTCTATAACCTTTCTAGGACCCTAACGCGAGTTTACTTGCGTTTAGTCATAAAACAATACCGTCACCTATCCTTAGGCGACGACCACAACAAGAACATAAATTTCAAAACCGCTTTGAAAACTAATCATCTGTTCTAGGGTGATTGATTACTAGGTTTTGAACCCTCTATTGTAAGGTTTTGAACTCTCTATTATAAGGTTTTGAACCCTTTGAGTTTTCAAAATCTCGTCAAGGTTTTGGGTTTTAAATAATGTGAACACGTGCAAACTGGAAGGGTGAATGCCTGTATTCTGGGTTTTCTGTCTAGGCAAGCACTTCGTATACATCTCATCAGACGCGAGACCAGTTGTGCTTACCTGGGAATTCTTGGGATGAGTGTTCACTTATAGGCGAGCATGTCTTCGCGATACATTATTTTTGACCCATTTACTTTGATTAGTCACTGTGTGTCGTTTGTTGCTTTGTAGTAACAAACAAATAACCACTATCCTTGCTTTCATCAGATTTGTTTCATCTCATTCTTTTCGTCTAATTCTCTCTCTCGTTTCCTTTCATGTTTTCTCTTTTAGAATGCCTCCTCGACGCGAGAACCAGATAGCGCCTGCCGAGCTGGCAGAAATCATTGCGCAGCAAATGGCTGCTCAATTCCCAAACCTCTTTGCTCTATGGAATCAAGCCAACAACAACAACAATGGTCCATGCAATTTCAAGAGTTTTAACTCGGCGAAACCACTCAAGTTTAATGGTTCTGAGGGAGCGACTGGTCTTCTTCAATGGTTTGAGAGCATTGAGAATACTTTCCGCCACGTGCAGTGTCCTGACAATCGCAAGATCGAGTTTGCTTCGAGTGTGTTCCAGAAGAGAGCCCTTACGTGGTGGAACGGGGTTATGAGAGATCGTGGTGCAGAAGTTGCTCTAGCACAGACATGGGCTGAACTTAGAGCCCTTATGATGAAGGAGTTTTGTCCTCGTCACGAAATCAGGGCTCTGGAAAGGGAATTTGATGATCTTAAGCAAGATAGCGGTGAGCATCGAGCCTACACGGACCGTTATGAGGAGTTAAGTCTGTTATGCCCAAACATGGTCACGCCTTTAGATAAGGCAATCGAAAAGTATATTGATGGCCTTCCCGACTCAATACAAGACATTTTGACTGGTAGCAACCCTACTACTGTTAGGCAGGCCATTGAGCTATCTGCAACCTTGACCGAATCCCAGATCAGGAAACGTAAGCTTTTCCGAAAGGGTGACAAGAAACCGGTCGAGGAATCGAAACCAATCGAGGAATCAAAGACCATGGATGAACAGACTGGATCCTCTAAGAAGTCAAAGAAGCGAAAGGCTTCTCAGAACTTCCCCGTGGTCGCTCACAATGATCAAGCCATCCCCAACCAACCAGCTCAACCCCTTGCCAAGAAACCTTACAACGGAACTGCACCCTTGTGCACCCAATGTGGCCTACATCATCATGCTGGTGTGAAGTGCCGCACATGCCAAGTTTGCGGACTTATAGGTCATACAGCGAGGGTTTGCCCAACAGCAGCAGCACCAAATCAGATTAACAACAATCCTGCTCAAGCTCGTTTTCCACCGGGATCTTGCTACAACTGTGGCGAGATGGGCCATTTTAGTAGGAATTGCCCAAGACTTGCTAATGCAAATCCAGCATAGGGATGAGCATATGACCAACCAGAAGACAACATCGTTTAGAAATAATCACGTCTTATGTATTATTTTCTTTTGTTGTCACGATCCATGAAACGGTTGTTGTTATCATTGTTTATAAATAAATCTTTTATTTACGTCGCAATGTATTTATGTGATTGTATGTATAAACAACATATCCTCTACAATACCGACAATCAAGGAACCGCATTCCTTGAAGAACAGACTACCCCGAAATTTCTTCCATTGTATGATCTCTTGCGTTTTCCACGAAGATCCTAAGTACCCGTTTCTTCCAAGAGAAACAAAGTACGAGGTGCCAAGTTTATAGCAATTAATAACAAGATAATGACAATTAAACAAATATGTGGTTATGTGCTTATGTGTTTCCTTTTATGTGTCGTGTGATCCAAATTATGTTATCCCAATCCTCGTAGAATCTTACATATCTTTGTACCAGAGATTCATAGTAGGATACCCAAATGTACTATCTAAAATCCTTAATGGACTTCTACGTTGTAGATAAGTCCCTTGGATTATAAAGTACTACTTCATAATTAGACCCCCTTTAGTGGTCTAGTTTAACAGATTGATCCAAAAATCTGGTTAGGGATATCATGTGATGATATAGCTGAAAGGACTCCTGGGAGGCCTAATTAAGAAGATCCTCTGTGGATCTAATTAAAAGGATCCTATGGTAGTCTAGTCACCGTCATCACAAGTTCGACATCCTTCCCCACAACATTATAAAACAAACTGTGCGGACTGTGCAAGGAGTTACGTAATTATGGATGCATACATAATTATGGAATTTAGTGCACGGAAATCACAGCAAGTTCTATCATGTATCTAGAGTTAACCCTATTCATTTCCAATTCTGATGAAGCATCCATTGAGGAAAAATGAACTAGCTATTCATTTTTCACTTCTGAAGAATATCCGTTGAGGGAATGAATATCCATTTATCCTTCATTTCCAATTCTGAAGAACACCCGTTGAAGAAAATGACTCCGTTTGTTCATTTTCGTTTCTGAAGATTTATCCGTTGAGGAAATGAATATCCGTTGTGAAATCCTTCATTTCCAACTCTGAGGAAGCAACCGTTGAAAATGACTCCGTTAGTTCATTTTCGTTTCTGAAGATTTATCCGTTGAGGAAATGAATATCCGTTGTGTAATCCTTCATTTCCAACTCTGAGGAAATAACCGTTGAAAATGACTCCGTTAGTTCATTTTCGTTTCTGAAGATTTATCCGTTGAGGAAATGAATATCCGTTGATTTTTCTTTCATTTCAAATTCTGAAGAACAAACCGTTGAGGAATATGACTCCGTTTGTTCATTTTCGTTCTGAAGAATATCCGTTGAAAGAAATGAATATCCATGGATTTTTTCCTTCATTCCCGTTTCTGACGAAGAACCCGTTGAGGAAGAATGAATCATCCATTCATTTTCACTTCTGAAGAATATCCGTTGAGGGAAATGTATATCCGTTTAGTTAAACTCCTTTATTTTCCATTTCTGAAGAACCCGTTGAAGAAAATGATTTCCGTTCGTTCATTTTCGCTTCTGAAAAAAAAACTATCCGTTGAGGAAAATAACCAGATTATGCTTTACATATCTTTGATGACTATTTGACACAAAGTCATAGACAGACTCCTACGAATAAATTTCGGGACGAAATTTCCTAAAGTAGGGGAGACTGTAACACCTGTGTCTCCACGGCAATCAAACAAATGCCAAACCAATGAAATATTGTATTTCATACTTGGGATTTGTAAAAATATGTGTATCATTTACACATATCAATTCTTGTTCGATTTCAAACTCTATATCGCTTTCTGGAAGGTTATACGCGCACTGATGCGTAAATATAACCAGTTTAATGCAACGAACACTCCGGAATAGTGACATATACTTAACATACCTTAAATAACCTTTACATAACTTAGAAATAAGTTTTGAAGGCTTTGGTATTGCAAAATCAAGTTAAATAGCTTACAGGGACTAAATTTGACAAACTGCGAAAGTATGCCAATTTGAAGTGTAACAGACATTCCGGAACATGACCATAAGTTAAACATACCATAAATATCCTTTAAATAGCTTAGAAATAGGCTTCGAGGGGTTCAGTGTGCTAAAATAAACTTTTGGGTCATTCAGGGACTAAAAGTGTCAAAAAAAGTGCACAAGTTTGCACTTTCGAGCATAACATACGTTCTGAATACATCCGGACATCCAAAAATTTATGTAAGCACTAAAATATTTTATTTTAGTGTTTGGCATAAGAAAAATCCATTCGTCGCGCAATTTGGATCGTTTTTCGCGCTTATGCGCATTCCGTCGTAATTAACCGAACATCGCGATCGTACGACCAAACGAACGTTGGTGACCGACCGGATAATATTTAAATCCCACAAATATTCTGTTATGATTAAAATCTTATTTTAATCAGGTCCGTGTTGAAAAATAAATTAAAACGCCTAAAAACGTTATTTTTCAAAGTTTAAGCGCGTACCGTGTGTTTCTGCGCAACACAGTGCTTCTACTGCAAAACGCAGACAACGCAGCCAGTCATGGCAACTGAAATTTATTTCAGTAATATCTTGGCGAGTTTATTTTTATAGAGTAATAAAAATAATTTAGAACGCCATAAACCGGGATTTAAACGCTAGATAAAATACCCGGCACCCAGTTAAATACCCGTCTTAGCCATATGCTAGGAATATGCTTGGCATATGCTTGGAATATGCTAAGGTATATGCTTGGAATATGCTAAGGTATATGCTTGGAATATGCTAAGGTATATGCTAGGAATATGCTTGGAATATGCTAGGAATATTCTTGGAATATGCTAGGAATATTCTATATGGAAAAACTATAAATACCCACCATATGTTTCATTCATAATCACTAGAAATTTGATTTGAGAAACTCTAAGTTGAAACACTAGTTTCATACCTGAGATTTTCGAATCGAGTTTAGCATTCGGGGACCCTTCGTAAGTATTCTTTCGTTCTTTTCCTTATTTTTACTGCTTTTCGAGTCAGAAAGTCAAACTTTGTTTGACTTTCAGCGTTGACCAGTAATGGTCAATGCGAAGTTCGTTTGAACTTCGCAACGTGAGTGTAATCACGTTGGTCATAGTCCCTTGGGACTATGCCCACTGATTACCACGTTGTCTAGAGTCGTAGGGTAGGCGATCTAATAAATCGCCTATACCTTCGAACTCGACCCATTTGGCCGATCATTAGGATCGGACCAAACACATTAGGTGACCATAGTAGGTAGGGAATAACCTTCCGAGGTTATACCCTATGGTCACATCGTTTGAGTAGTTGTATGATAGGTTGTTTATATGCCTTAGGTAAATTACCAGAATACCCTTTTTATGCATAATTGGTAATTTAGCATATGTAACATAACTTTTGACATCTAAACTGATTTGACAACAATATTAGACATGTTAAGGCATATTTTACTTGTCATAGGACTAGTTAGGCGGTCCGAACGCGTTTTACGCGAACGATGCGTTAAAGTAGCATAAGCTTCCTAAACGGGTCGTAACGGGTCGATAAGACTTAGGTTAAGTTTCATTTAGCATGTAGGCCTTGTTAAACCATATCACATGAGTTCCTACACTCATTTGGTTTACAAACCCTAATGCTACCCAGTCTTCCGATATAGGTCCGGTTTATTAACATAGTTACCTATATTAGGTGCCGTTTGATATCCGTGATCTCTAGCATTGTTTGGTTGTTACTCAAGGACTACTAAGCAATCTCAAGTGAGTACATAGACCCCTCTTTTACTGTTTTCCAAACTGTTTTGGGGTGGAACACATGTGCCTACTTGTTACTTTCATGCTTTCCTGTTTTCACATCATATACCGGCTATGTTTGATAGTACATTATAGTACATTGTTTTACATTACATTTCATGCTAGGTGTGCCCATTGTGTGCATTACTTAGTACATTGTTTTACATGACATTTCATGCTATGTATGCCCATTGTGTGCATTACTTAGTACATCGTTTTTACATGACATTTCATACTATGTATGCCCATTGTGTGCATTACTTAGTACATTGTTTCATATGACATTTCACGCTATGTATGTTCATTTTGATTACATACTTAGTGCATTGTTTTCACAATACCGCATAAATGTTCATTATCAGTATTAGCATGCATTTTCCACAAGACATAATGTTGATTTAAACCATGTTTACTTCAATACTTTGTTTTTGTGCATATGGTTTAGTTGAGACATTTCACTTGCCATACATGACATTTTGACATGATTTACATTTGACACATAACATGATTGACATTTGTTTTACACTACATGATTTACATCTTGACATAAACACATTGACATATTATCCAATACATTTGACAATTGGTTTAGACATAGACATCTTACATTGGGTGGTTTGGTTTGATTAAGTGATTAAGTAACGATGCGTGTGTAATATGATACAAGCATGGTGGATACGCCGCTGGTACTTCCTATATATAAGTGTTTGTATGGTATTACATATTGTAGCGTTATTTGAATCATTTGAGTTTGAGACATAGAACATTTTATACAAATAACATACTTTTCACAAGACATTGGTTTACAAAACAACTTATCTTATACAAACTCATTTTATATGGTTATTCATTTAACCATACATTATTCTCTTATTTATACGTATCATTTGATCTTATCGTTTTTCAAATGATTTACAAGACAAAGCAAATTACAAGGTTCATGACTAAACATTTTCTCAAACATAAGTCATGAAACCTATTTTCACAAAACCTATGTATCTCACCGGCATTTTTATGCTGACGTACCATATTTTCACATGTGTTTTTCAGGAGCTGTTGCATAAGATAATCAAGATACACTTAGGCGGACATGGGCCTTAGTGACAATAAAAGATGCAGACTAGTTAATTATGTTGTATTTCCTTGTTTGTTAAGACATTGTAACACTTATATTGAATAAAACGAAACTTTAATTTCCATGGTTGTGAAACATTAATTCTGTTACAACACTCCCCGATGTTTCCGCCACGTTTTGTATGTTCTACGTGGTCGGGGTGTGACAATGATGCTCCGCATTTTTGGGATCTAGCAATCTGCTTATCCATTAGTTGTTTCAATTCCACTCTACGGTCTCCTTCGAACAAATTTCGGGACGAAATTTCTTGAAGTAGGGGAGACTGTGACGCTTGTGCTCCGTAAACACACATGATGTAGGACACTATATTTTATCAAGAAACAATGTGTTTTGGTCTCAAAAATTTATTTATTTTGGTTTTACAATTTCACATTTTGATTCTAGTTCATTTACAAGCTTTAAATCGCTTTCTGGAAAGTTAAACGCGAACTGATGCGTAAACGTAATCAGTTTAATGCGGAAAACACTCCAGAACAGTGACAAAGGCTTAACATACCTTAAATAACTTTTTTATAACTTAGAAAAAGGTTTTGAAAGCATTGGTGAGTAAAAAACAAGTTTATTCACACTAAGGGACTATTTGCGTCAAACTGCGAAAGTGTGCAGATTCACATAGTATCGAACATTTTGGAATTTGACCGTAAGTTAAACATGCCCTAAATATCCTTTACATAGCTTAGAAATAGGCATTGAGGTGTTTGGTGCGCAAAAATAAACTTATTTGATCAATAGGGACTAAAAGCGCCAAAAAGTGCATAAGTTTGCATTTTCGCGCATAACTTACGTTCTGAATATATCCGGACATCCAAAAATTTATTTGATCATTAAAATATTTTATTTTAGTGATTGGCATGATAAAATTTCATTCGTCGCTTAATTTGGATCGTTTTTGCGTTCGTTACGACTTCCGTCGTAATTACCCGAATAACGCAACTGTACGGTCAAACGAACTGACATCCGTGATGTCTTTGAGCATATTTTAAGTTCCCTATACTTTAACATCATTTTAGAGCCTTGAAATGAGGTTAACGGGGTTTAAAAGTGCCAAAAAATCAAGTTTTACAAGTGCGGGGACCATTTTTGAAATTTCTGGCAGATACATTGAACTTGGTCCATTTTTGAGGATTTGATGGTTTTAACCCAAGGTTTTGCACTATATGGGCTGGAATTTGATGGTTTTAAGTATTCCCATGGTTTTGAAAACCATGTGTGTCACACCCCCAAAATCCACTTGCGGAGTATCACCGCTTCGAGGCGTGACTGACCAGGATCAAGCCACCAATCATATTGAACAAGCATATAAGTAAACATAAAACCCAACACAATATAATTGGTGTCCAAATCAAAACATAGTTTAAGTAGCAAGCGGAAGCATAATGTCTAAAACCAAGGCATAAGTAATAATGTTTAAGTTCATCATGAACACTCAATGTCCATGCTCCACAACGACTCTTCCCCATGCAAGCTCCTGCTAAACCTATTGACCTGCAAAGCATGTAGTAATGAGTCAACAACAATGTTGAGCGAGTTCACAGTTGGGTGTTTGTTTTAAGTTGTTTCAAAAACAATTTCCTTTAACTGGCATCCCTGCCGTGGGGGTTACCCCATAGTTGAAAACGTGATTTGTTTATCCCATTTACTTTGGCAATCCAGCCGTGGGGGCTACCCCATGTTAAATTATCTAGCTCTACGGCCGTGGGGCTACCCCATGTTTATACTACTAGACTCGTTACCATATCGACCACTGACTTTAGTCATGTTTATGTGCCCTTAGCTGTCAATGTCTATTATCATTGACGTGCCCAGATCCATTAGTTCACGTCCGTCCTCTGCGGCACGGTGTGAGGCTTGTCAGACCTAAATAGCGCTATCTAACTAATGACCTGCTCGCCATTGGCCCGACGATTAAGTCGATATAAAAAGGAGGGACTTCGTGATAGAGTTTTGGTCTAGTGAAATGTAAACTATTCAAGAGGACGAGGAATTATATTCCTGAACCCGTACTGTCCTACCCAAGAAGGACGAGGAATCCATATTCCTTAACCCATTCCCAACCCCTGGGAATCCCATGCTTTGTAGAAAGTGTGAACTCACCTTAGGTTAGCTCGGCAGATAAGTAAAGGTCGATTGAGCTCCTAGTGGTCAACCACGTCCTAACATGGTTACCATACAAGTCAGGTCTAGGTTCAAGTAAGGCACGTATGTTAAACAAATCAAGAACACGTAACGATCATGGCAACACCTTAACAGTCAAGTACACATACTGATACGATACAAAAGATTGGGCTCGCACAAGTCTAACAGCCTTGTGCGATCCACCTATTGAAACCCAAAGATACCCGGCCCAAAAAACATAAGCGGTCCAACATGTAAACGGCCCAAACAGTTAAACATTGGTCTTGTGCGGTCCGGATGGCCTTGTGCGACTGACCAGTCCTTGTGCGATTGGGATTGGGCTTTGAGGCCCAATTGTCCAAACGTTACTGTATGGCCCAAGCATTGTGCGATCGGCACTATCTTGTGCGATCCACAAGGTCTTGTGCGATCATGCATAAACTGATTGTACATGGTGCTTAATGTGCTTGTACCCGGCTTGTGCGATGTTACCTTGTGCGATCAGATCAGGTCTTATGTGACCTGATCTTGTGCGACCGAGAGTACTTGTGCGATTGTTTTTAATATCCGAAAGTTATGCTAATCAGTTACATTGTTTCCATATTTGCACACAATCAGTCAACAACCAACAGTTTTAGATTATGCAAACTATCGATTAAACAAGGGTTTTATCATCTAATTCATATAAACCCTAATTACATTCAAAGCCTAAACAATAACTTATCAAATCATATTATTTGGTCCGATTACATGAACATACAACCTATTACATACATTCAATCCTAAATCATCATGCAAACAATCCGAAAACAAGACATGATAACCGATTAACATCATCATACACATCCAATTCACTAGAACATCATCATTCACACAAACTATTCTAGTTATCACATAAAATCATGGCATCCATAATATCATCTTAACAAAACAATAACATTTCAACACTAACCGGTTAGAAAGTAGATCAAAGATTGATCCGAACAAGGAAGCTTCACGAGATGGGGCTTCGGCTATGAAGATTGCCGTCGAACAAGAGAGAGAGAGAGAAGTAGCGAATTAGGGTTTGGTGTGTGTTGTGTTTTGCAAGTTATGAGGAGTATACCCTTTCTCCTAAGTGTTATGCGTGTAAAAGAGAGTGGGCCGAACCCATCATGGGCTGCCCTTGATCCGAATACAAAGAGGGTAGCCCGAATGGGCTTGTGCGATCGGGTTGTCTTGTGCGTTTGGGCTCGTATAATATTATCGTATTATATACATTCATTCGTTACACAATAAACACATATCAAACATAACATTTCATTAATCATCAAAGTTCACATAATCACATAGTGTTCAAACATGCTACACTTAGCACAAATATAGGTTCTGAAGTACGAGTTGTCACATTATCCCCAAGTTGAAGGAAATTTCGTCCCGAAATTTGGTACGTACTCACTGAGGAAGCTAGTTAAGTTGCATGGTTTTCCTGGGGTGTCACATCCTTCCCCCGTTGGTTTGGAATTTTTCCCGAAATTCCGCGGTAGCTTCAGCCTCAGTAGTGGTTGTACAGTTGTCGAACATTTGGGGATATTTTTGTTTCATCTGATCTTCGCGTTCCCAGGTGAACTCTGGGCCACGACGTGAGTTCCAACGAACTCGAACAAGAGGAATTCTAGTGCGTTTGAGAATCTTCACATCTCGGTCAGTAATCTCTACTGGTTCCTCAACGAATCGTAACTGATCGTCGATAGTGAGCTCCTTCAAAGGAACTATGAGGGTCTCATCTGACAGACATTTCTTCAGATTCGACACATGGAAAACGTTGTGAACTCCACTGAGTTCTGTTGGTAGGTTCAGTTTGTAGGCCACTTTGCGTATTTTCTCTATGATGTCGAATGGTCCGACGTATCGCGGGTTAAGTTTGCCTTGTTTGCCAAAACGAACCACACCCTTCCAGGGTGAAACTTTAAGTAGCACTCGATCCCCAACTTGGAACTCGAGTGGTTTCCTGCGCTTATTAGCGTATGCTTTCTGACGGTCGCGAGCTGCCGCCATGCATTGGCGTATCTGGGCAATCCTTTCCGTAGTATCAACTACGAGTTCGGGGCCAGTGATTTGGCTATCGCCAACTTCTGCCCAGCAAAGAGGTGATCGGCACTTACGCCCATACAGTGCCTCAAACGGAGCAGCTTAGATGCTAGTGTGGTAGCTGTTATTATACGAAAATTCCACAAGTGGCAGATGCTTTTCCCAGCCATTGCCAAAGTCAATCACACATGCCCTAAGCATGTCTTCAAGAGTTTGGATGGTGCGTTCAGACTGCCCATCCGTCTGTGGATGGTAAGCGGTGCTCATGTCTAAACGTGTGCCAAAGGACTTGTGCATTGCTTGCCACAGTTCTGAAGTAAAACGTGCATCATGATCGGAAATAATAGAGGTTGGCACCCCGTGCCTCGAAACCACTTCCTTCAGGTAAATGTCTACTAAAGTAGAGAACTTGTCTGTCTCTTTGATAGCCAAGAAGTGTGCAGGCTTTGTGAGTCGATCCATGATCACCCAAATAGTATCATTCCCCCGTTGAGATCTAGGCAGGCCAGTAACAAAATCCATGGAAATTTGCTCCCATTTCCATTGTGGTATCTCTGGTTGTTGAAGTAGGCCTGAGGGTTTCTGGTATTCGACTTTGACTCTCGCACAAGTCAAACATTTACTAACGTAGGTTGCTATGTGAGCTTTCATGCTAGGCCACCAGTATGTAGTTTTGAGATCGTGGTACATCTTATCCGAACCAGGATGTACTGAGTAACGAGACTTGTGTGCCTCATCCATCACAAGCTCTCGCAGGTTTCCATAGAGTGGGACCCAGATGCGTCCTGTTACGTAGTAGGCGCCGTCTTCCTTTTGTTCTAACCGTTGCCTTGAGCCGCGTAGGGCTTCAGCCCTGACGTTTTCTGGTTTCAATGCTTCTACCTGAGCATCTCGTATCTGTGCAGGAAGACTAGATTGAATAGTGAGTTGTAAAGCTCGTACGCGTTTAGGTGTAGTATCCTTTCGACTGAGGGTATCGGCCACAACATTGGCTTTGCCCGGATGGTATCTGATCGAGCATTCGTAATCATTCAGTAGCTCGACCCATCGACGTTGTCGCATGTTCAACTCCTTCTGTTTGAAGATATGCTCGAGACTCCTGTGATCGGTGTAAATGGCGCACTTGGTACCGTACAGGTAATGTCTCCATATCTTAAGTGCAAAAACAACAGCTCCCAGCTCTAAATCGTGTGTAGTGTAGTTCCTTTCATGAACTCTAAGTTGGCGTGAGGCGTACGCAATAACTTTATCCCGTTGCATCAATACACAACCTAGACCCTGAATTGATGCGTCGCAGTAAACCACAAAGTCGCCTGTGCCCTCTGGCAATGAAAGAATAGGTGCGCTGCAAAGTCTATCCTTTAGGTGCTGAAATGCTGATTCCTGTGCATTTCCCCATCGATAAACAACGCCTTTCTGCGTTAGTGAGGTGAGAGGTTGTGCAATCTTGGAAAATTCCTTAATGAACCTCCTGTAGTAACCTGCCAAACCCAAGAATTGGCGAATTTTCGTGGGTGTGCGAGGTGCAGGCCAGTTCTTAATTGAGTCTACCTTAGATGGATCAACATGAATCCCATCCTTGTTCACCACGTGGCCTAGGAAATGGACTTCACGAAGCCAGAAGTCGCATTTCGAGAACTTTGCATAAAGCTGTTCTGTTCGTAGGAGTTCTAAAATGAGTCGTAGATGGTGCTCGTGTTCCTCCTGACTCTTCGAATAGATCAGGATGTCGTTGATGAAAACTATAACGAACTTGTCCAGGTAAGGCTTGCACACTCTATTCATAAGGTCCATGAAGACCGCAGGTGCGTTTGTCAGCCCAAAAGGCATGACCAAAAACTCGTAGTGTCCATACCGAGTTCTAAAGGCTGTTTTGGAGACGTCCTCTTCTCGGACTCTCAGCTGGTGATATCCCGATCTCAGATCAGTCTTTGAATAGAAGCTCGACCCTTTCAGTTGGTCGAATAGGTCATCAATGCGTGGAAGAGGATAGCGATTCTTCACTGTCACCTTGTTGAGTTCGCGATAGTCAATGCACATTCTGAAGGTACCGTCTTTCTTCTTCACAAACAAGACTGGATCTCCCCAGGGCGAAGAGCTAGGACGAATAAAACCCTTATCCAAGAGTTCTTGTAGTTGCGTAGACAGCTCTTCTAGTTCTGATGGGGCTAAACGATAAGGCGCTCGAGCTATGGGTGCTGCTCCTGGAGCTAGCTCGATTTGAAACTCAACCTGGCGATGAGGCGGAAGACCAGGTAGTTCCTCAGGAAATACCTCTGGATAGTCACGTACAATCGGAAAATCTTCTATCTTCTTCTCTTTCTTCGAGGTGTCAGTAACGAGAGCCAAAATAGCAGTGTGGCCCTTTCGCAAACACTTCTGGGCCTTAAGGAAAGAGATGATGCTCTCAACAGCACCCCTCTTGTCGCCACGAATCATGAGAGGTTCATCAACTGAGCGGGGAATACGGACAATCTTCTCGTTGCAAAGAATCTCTGCTCGGTGTTGGGATAACCAATCCATCCCAATGACAACGTCGAAACTATCCAGAACGATAGGAATGAGGTCGATAGAGAAGGTGTGCCCAGCAAGAACAAGATTACAACCCTTGACTACGTGTGTGGCCTCTAAACTCTTACCATTAGCTAGCTCTACAGTGTTCTTGGTGTTCAAAAGTGTTGGGGTACGCTTAAGCATTTGACTAACTTTTAAGGACACGTAGCTAGTATCGGCACCCGAATCAAATAAAACTGTAACATAAAAGTCGTCGAGAAGGAACTTACCCGTCACAACATTGGGATCATTCCTCGCTTCACCCTGGCCAATAACGAATACACGACCCCTTGCACCATTGCCATTGTTACCCCCGTTGTTTCCATTCCCCTGGTTATTATTATTGTTGTTGTTCTGGTTCTGGTTCAGTTGGGGACAATTTCTCTTGAAGTGGCCTTCAGCTCCACACTGAAAGCACCCTTTGTTGATGCCTTGTTGCTGCTGCTGGCGTTGTGGGGCTTGTTGTTGCTGACGATTCTGGTTTGCGGGGTATAAACTTCTGCAATCCTTTGCGGCGTGGCCTGGCTTGTTGCACCGATGACAGTTACTCCTGGTGCATGGCTCGTTGTGGTGTAGATTACAGCGATTGCATTTGGGGTGAATTCCCCTGTACCCTCCTTGACTTTGACTACCAGATGATTGCTGACTAGGCTCTTGAAATCGTCAGTCCTTCTCTGCTGAGACTGAGATTGAACAGAAGTCGAACCTTTGCTTGAAGCTCCATCCCATTTCCCCTTGTTGTCACTAGGAGCATCTGAAGTAGCGGTAGCACTAATACGCTTTGGTAACCTGTTCTGCTCCACCGCCTGATCAGTGAGACGATGAGCCAAATGTACAACTTGCTGGATGGTGGCGAGGTTAGCTGAAGTCACATGACTTTGAATCTCTGGCACTAAACCCTTAAGGTATAGTTCGATACGTTTGATGTGAGGATCCACCATAGTAGGACATAAAATAGCCAGCTCATTCGATCTTTTTGTGTACGCCTCAATTTCTGACCCCATCATCTTGAGGTTGAAGAACTCTACCTCCAGCTTATGAATGTCATCACGATTGCAATACTCCTGTTTGATCAGTTCCTTGAAGGTGTTCCATGGGGTGGCATTAGCAGCAACCAACCCCAGCATTTGGACCTGAGCGTTCCACCACGTGAGCGCTATACCCTCAAGAGTACCAGTAGCATACTTCACCCTGCGAGCCTCAGGGCATTCACACATCTTGAAGACAGATCCGAGTTTCTCAAACCAGTGGAGGAGACCTACAGCTCCTTCGGTACTACTGAAGGTACTAGGTCGACAGTCCATAAAGGTCTTGAAAGTGCACACAGGAGGCTGTGCAGGTTGACCTGTCATGAGAGTAAGAGAGGACAAAGTTTAACACAAAGGCTGGTTCACGAGAGTAGGATCCAGGGATCCTAGAGTGAGTTGAGATGGCAGGGTATACCTCCTGCCTGAGCGGCTGCAAGTGCCGCAGCAACTTGTTGGTTAATCAGAGCCGTCAATTGGGCTTAAGTCATGTTAATGCGTCCAGCCATGATCTTCATATCAAGGGAAATGTGAGTGAGAGGGGTTCGCGAAAGTGCGATGACAGAAAGGAGTAAGCACACACGTGTTCAAGCAACAGTCGTTAGATTAACTAAGCATATTATGAGCAATGTACTATGTAACTAGCAAGTAGGCAATATAAACATAAATCATATCACCTAGAATGTGGAGTCTTGCACGTGGAGCGAAGCGTCGTTGTGGATCGTTGAGCACTGTACAGGTTATAGTCTGGTTTTAACAAAAACTTTTTCCCTTTATTAAAACCAAGTTCACTATAACCAATGGCTCCGATACCAATCTGTCACACCCCCAAAATCCACTTGCGGAGTATCACCGCTTGGAGGCGTGACGGACCAGGATCAAGCTACCAATCATATTGAACAAGCATATAAGTAAACATAAAACCCAACACAATATATTTGGTGTCCAAATCAAAACATAGTTTAAGTAGCAAGCGGAAGCATAATGTCTAAAACCAAGGCATAAGTAATAATGTTTAAGTTCATCATGAACACTCAATGTCCATGCTCCACAACAACTCTTCCCCATGCAAGCTCCTGCTAAACCTATTGACCTGCAAAGCATGTAGTAACGAGTCAACAACAATGTTGAGCGAGTTCACAGTTGGGTGTTTGTTTTAAGTTGTTTAAAAAACAGTTTCCTTTAACTGGCATCCTTACCGTGGGGGTTACCCCATAGATGAAAACGTGATTTATTTATCCCATTTACTCTAGCAATCCAGCCGTGGGGGCTACCCCATGTTAAATTATCTGGCTCTACGGCCGTGGGGGCTACCCCATGTTTATACTACTAGACTCGTTACCATATCGACCACTGACTTTAGTCATGTTTATGTGCCCTTACCTGTCAATGTCTATCATCATTGACGTGCCCAGATCCATTAGATCACGCCCGTCCTCTGCGGCACGGTGTGAGGCTTGTCAGACCTAAATAGCCCTATCTAACTAATGACCCGCTCGCCATTGGCCCGGCGATTAAGTCGATATAAAAAGGAGGGACTTTGTGATAGAGTTTTGGTCTAGTGAAATGTAAACCGTCCAAGAGGACGAGGAATTATATTCCTGAACCCGTACTGTCCTACCCAAGAAGGACGAGGAATCCATATTCCTTAACCCATTCCCAACCCCTGGGAATCCCATGCTTTGTAGAAAGTGTGAACTCACCTTAGGTTAGCTCGGCAGATAAGTAAAGGTCGATTGAGCTCCTAGTGGTCAACCACGTCCTAACATGGTAACCATACAAGTCAGGTCTAGGTTCAAGTAAGGCACGTATGCTTAACAAATCAAGAACACGTAACGATCATGGCAACACCTTAACAGTCAAGTACACATACTGATACGATACAAAAGATTGGGCTCGCACAAGTCTAACAGCCTTGTGCGATCCACCTGTTGAAACCCAAAGATAACCGGCCCAATAAAACATAAGCGGTCCTACATGTAAACAGCCCAAACAGTTAAACATTGGTCTTGTGCGGTCCGGATGGCCTTGTGCGACTGACCAGTCCTTGTGCGATTGGGATTGGGCTTTGAGGCCCAATTGTCCAAACGTTAGTGTGTGGCCCAAGCCTTGTGCGATCGGTACTATCTTGTGCGATCCACAAGGTCTTGTGCGATCATGCATAAACTAATTGTACACGGTCCTTAATGTGCTTGTACCCGGCTTGTGCGATGTTACCTTGTGCGATCAGATCAGGTCTTATGTGACCTGATCTTGTGCGACCGAGAGTACTTGTGCGATTGTTTTTAATATCCGAAAGTTATGCTAATCAGTTACATGGTTTCCATATTTGCACACAATCAGTCAACAACCAACAGTTTTAGATTATGCAAACTATCGATCAAATAAGGGTTTTATCATATTCAAAGCCTAAACAATAACTTATCAAATCATATTATTTGGTCCGATTACATGAACATACAACCTATTACATACATTCAATCCTAAATTATCATGCAAACAATCCGAAAACAAGACATGATAGCCGATTAACATCATCATACACATCCGATTCACTAGAACATAATCATTCACACAAACTATTCTAGTTATCACATAAAATCATGGCATCCATAATATCATCTTAACAAAACAATAACATTGCAACACTAACCGGTTAGAAAGTAGATCAAAGATTGATCCGAACAAGGAAGCTTCACGAGATGGGGCTTCGGTTATGAAGATTGCCGTTGAACAAGAGAGAGGGAGAGAAGTAGCGAACTAGGGATTGGTGTGTGTGTTGTGTTTTGCAAGTTATGAGGAGTATACCCTTTCTCCTAAGTGTTATGCGTGTAAAGGAGAGTGGGCCGAACCCATCATGGGCTGCCTTTGATCCGAATACAAAGAGTGTAGCCCGAATGGGCTTGTGCGATCGGGTTGTGTTGTGCGTTTGGGCTCGTATAATATTATCGTACTATATGCATTCATTCGTTACACAATAAACACATATCAAACATAACATTTCATTAATCATCAAAGTTCACATAATCACATAGTGTTCAAACATGCTACACTTAGCACAAATATAGGATCTGAAGTACGAGTTGTCACAATGTGCCCACATGTAAGGTCTAGATCAAGGCACGTTTTGCGAGGAACGATCCTAACGGTTCTCCGAAATCTATAAATACCCATGCTTTCATTCACTTCAACTCACACTTGATTCATTTTGCTCTAAGTTGAGGTTTAAACACTTCATACCTGAGCAAACTTGGATCAAACTTCCTAGCTTGGACCCTTTGTAAGCTTCTTTCATTCTTTTATGCGTTTTTAAGCGGGAAAGTCACACAGTGTTTGACTTTCTGCTTTGACCAGTCTTTGGTCAACACGAAGTTCGTTTGAACTTCGCAACGTGAGCATAATCACGATGGTTATAGTCCCGTGTGACTATACCTATTGATTACCACGTTAATTAGGTGTAGTGACGAGTCATAGTTTCGGTCAAAATACGCGTCTATGCGTATTTTGCAACCAAACTATTTTTGGGTATCAAAACCATTTGTTTTGATATCAAACTTGTTTTCTAACTTCGTTAAACATGTTTTAACATGTTTAACTCGTCACTTTTAGGATAGTGCTTATATTGGGTCGTAAGATAAGCGGTCTCAACAACCGCTTAGACTTTCGAACCCGACCTGTGTGGTCAATCATTGGAATCCGACCAAACATGTATTGTGACCATAGTTGTATAGGGAATAACCTTCTGAGGTTATACCTTATGGTCACTTCGTGTAGTTAGTTGTATGATAGGTAGTTTATATGCCTTCGGAAAATGGCCAAAATGCCCTTTTTTCGCATAATTTCATTTCAAGCATACGTAACACATGTTTTGAGATCTAAACTGATTATATAACATAATTAGATATGTTAAGGCATATAATACTTGTCATAGGACTAGTCATGCGTCTCGAACGCGCTTTCGTGCGAACGACGCGTTAAAGTGGCGTAAGCTACCTTAATGGGTCGTAAGCACATAGAATAGGTTTCGATTTTGAATGTAGGCTTTGTTAAACCATATCACATAAGTTCCAATGCTCGTTTGGTTTACAAGACCTCATTCTATCCAATCTTCCGATTTAGGTGTCGTTTCCCTAACATAGTATCTGTTACCCTAGGAACCGCTTCAACACTTGAACTCTTGGTCTTTTGAGCTTTGTTATACCTTTTGAACAGGGACTATACGCAACCCCAGGCGAGTACATAGTTCCCCTCTTTTACCGTTTTCAAATGTTTTGGGGTGATTCATATGTGTAATCGATCTGTTTTCAAAATGTATGGCATATGTGTGTTCACTAAGTGCTTTTATGTGTATTATTCCGATTATGCAAATCTAATGTTTTATCCTTAAGTGATCTACCTATCTTCATAGCTAGATTCATATAGGATATTTGAAGTACAGTCTTAGATCTTCCTATCTTCATAGTAAGGTTTTTAAGAAGTACTTTACAACTCGATGGTTGGTTTTTGTGTAGTTTGTTGGTGATTTAGATAACGAAAATAGATAATACAATAAGCACATGGTGGATACGCCGCTGGTACTTCCTATATATAAGTGTGCTTATCGTATTACCATTCGTGGCGTTATCCCGAATCCCCATTAGGATTTAGGATTATTTTGATTCAATGATTCAATATGACAAGAACCCAGGATCCCTGTAGTATCTATCTATATTCATAGTTAGACTTATATGGGATGTTTAGAGTACTAATATTGGAGTCCATGTTTGGATTCATTGTGTACTTTAATGCATGTTATATTAGACAATGTGACAGAACCCGAATCCTTATAGCATCTATCTATCTTCATAGGTTGATTCTTGTAGGATGTTTAAAGTACTGATATTGGAGTCCTTGATTGGATTCATTGTGTGCTTTAATGCGTGTTTACGAGTTGGTACAAGTTGACAATTTATGTGTTATGTGGTAGTTGTGATTTAGATAACGAAACGGGTATAATAAAATAAGAACATGGTGGATATGCCGCTGGTACTTCCTATATATAAGTGTGCTTATTGTTTTAGCTTTCGTGGCGTTATCCCGAATCCCCATTAGGATTTAGGATTGTTTTGATTCAATGATTCAATATGACAAGAACCCAGGATCCCTGTAGTATCTATCTATATTCATAGTTAGACTTATATGGGATGTTTAGAGTACTAATATTGGAGTCCATGATTGGATTCATTGTGTACTTTAATGCATGTTATATTAGACAATGTGACAGAACCCGAATCCTTATAGAATCTATCTATCTTCATAGGTTGATTCTTGTAGGATGTTTAAAGTACTGATATTGGAGTCCTTGATTGGATTCATTGTGTGCTTTAATGCGTGTTTACGAGTTGGTACAAGTTGACGATTTATGTGTTATGTGGTAGTTGTGATTTAGATAACGAAACGGGTATAATAAAATAAGAACATGGTGGATACGCCGCTGGTACTTCCTATATATAAGTGTTCTTATTTTATTATTCTTGTAGCGTTATTTGGATCAATTTAGGATTTTGTGTACTATTGTTTCAGTATTCGATTATCAAAATCCTTGTAGTATCTCCAATATCTTTACATGTTAGATTCTTAGAAGGATATTTAAAGTACTATCATAGATCATTGATTTGATTTGTATAATACTTATATAAGTTTTGATTTATTTCAAAATAGTTATTATTAATCCTTGATTGGATTACTAATAACATATTAACAAGTTTTTACGATGGTTTAATCGAGATTTCAATATAAGGTATAAAATGACTTGGTGAATATCATATTGCCATATACAAACCTATTTTGTCATGAGTTTTCACAATTAAGATTAATACCAAATGTTTTGCCATTTATTTGGCTAATAAAACCTATGTATTCGCCGACATTTTTATGCTGACTGTTTTCGCATACGTTTCAGGTTTTCGACTGTTCAAGCATGCAACGCATAGGACTGCATACCGGCCTTAGACTTCTAAATAGAACAATTACATGTATTCTTTGTTTGTAAAACGATATTAATGATATTGAAACAATTTAGTACCAGTAGTTGTGAGCAATTTGTAACGTGACTCCCTAATATTCCGCCGCGTGTTGTTATATTACGCAATTGGGGTGTTACAATTTGGATATCCTCTATTGATATGCTACCATCCTTAGCTTTGCTGCATCCCTTGTTTCATCAACAGTATCCAACTCTTGATATAAAGCTTCAGGATTCGTCTCAGGATCCTAGAGGCTTGATCTTGTTGTAGGTATTACCATCTCCGTCGGGATCACCGCTTCTGCTCCAAACACCAAAGAAAATGGGGGTTGCCCAGTAGCATTCTTCACCGTTGTCCTATCAGCCCATAGGATAAACGGTAATTCTTCTGCCCATCCTCCTTTTTTGGCACCTAACCTCTTCTTTAAGTTGTTGACGATTATCTTGTTCGAGGATTCTGCTTGTCCATTTACTTGAGGATTCACTGGTGTTGATGTGATCATCTTAATTCCCCAACTTTTGCAAAAATCAGTAGTTCTTTTGCTGATGAACTTAGAGCCATTATCACAAATTATCTCAGCTGGTACCCCAAATCTTGTCAGGATATTCCTCTTTATGAAGGACACCACTTCTTGATCTCTGAGTTGAACAAAGGCTTCTTCTTCAATCCACTTGGAGAAATAATCCGTCATTGCTAACATGAAAACCTTTCCTCCTGGAGCCTTTGGAAGTTTTCCCACTATGTCCATCCCCCATTTCATAAACGGCCAAGGGGATACAATAGGATATAATGGCTCTGCAGGCTGATGCAGTATATTGCTGTGTCTCTGACATGCATCACGTTTCTGAGCATAATCAATAGCATCCTTCCTCATGGTCAGCCAATAATATCCTGTTCCCAACACCTTCGAGAACAAAGATCCGCCCCCATCATGGTTGCCACAGTCTCCTTCGTGTATATCCTGAAGTACCTCCTTGGTCTCAGGATCCTTCAAGTATCTTAGGTATGGACCTGCAAGAGATTTCTTATACAAAAAATTATTTATAATAGTAAAACGAGATACCTTCATCCTGAAAGCCCTATTATTTGCATCCTTTGGGATATCTCCTTCTTGAAGATACTTCACAATTGGGGTCATCCAGGATTTAGGATCCTTCTCAGGATATCCATCACTAGGATCCTGGATATTTGCTACTTCTTTATCCTGAGAATTGAAATGTTCTATCGCAGGATATAAGATGTGCACTATTGGTATCTGAGTTCCCTCCGGTATCCTGATAGTAGATCCTAAGTTTGCTATAGTGTCAGCTTCAACATTCTTTTCTCTTGGTACCTGTTCAAGTGTAAAAATTTCGAAATATCATGCTAATTTTTTAACAATTTCAAGATATTCAGCTAACTTTTGACCTTTTACTACATAAGATACATTGAAATGGTTAGTAATCAAAAGGAATCAACATATACTTGTAAACATCTAATATTCATATTTTTAGCCAATTCTAATCCTGCTATCAAAGCTTCATACTCAGCTTCATTATTAGTAACAGGAAATTCACATCTAATAGTCTAGGGTAATATGTCCCCCTGTGGCGATTTTAGTAGTATCCCTAATCCTACACCTCTTATGTTAGATGCACCATCAGTATACAATATCCAAAATTCTAATATTTCATCTAGTTGTTGTACTTCTAGATCAGCTTCATCTTGAATATCGCTACTCATATCAGCCACAAAGTCTGCTAAAGCCTGAGACTTTATAGCATTTCTAGGTTCATATACTAAATCATATGCACTTAGTTTCACGGACCACTTAGCCATCCTACCAAACATTTCAGGTTTCCTAAGCACATTTTTAACAGGATAATTGGTTTTTATATGGATCCTATGTGTTTCAAAATAATGCCTAAGCTTTGTTGATGCCATGACTAGAGCTAATATCAATTTCTCTAAGTGTGAGTATCTAGTTTCAGCATCTAACAAACTTTTACTGACATAATTAACAGGATACTGCTGACCTTCATGATCCTTTACCAAGACAGCATTTACTGCATTCCCTGATACTGCAAGATATAGTGACAGAGGTTCACCATCCTCGGGCTTCATGAGTAGAGGTGCACTTGAAAGATATTGCTTTAATTCCTGTAGGGCAGCTTCATGTCTTTCTCCCCATTCAAACTTTTTGTTATTCTTTAGGATATCATAAAATTCCTTGCATTTCTCTGAGGATCTTGATATGAACCTGTTCAATCTTGCAACTCTTCCAGTTAGCCTTTGCACATCCTTCATGTTGGATGGTGATTTAAGATCCAGGATGGCTTTAATCTGTTCTGGGCTTGCTTCTATCCCCCTCTTGGTCACCATATATCCTAAAAACTTTCCTGCCCCCACTCCGAAATGGCAATTAGCAAGATTTAACTTCATATTATACTGGTCCAGGTTATTGAAGGCAGACTCTAGATCCTGGAGGTGATTCTCCGCTTTTTTGGATTTCACCACCGTATCATCAATATATACTTCCATCGTGTCCCCTAGCTTATCCTTGAACATCATATTGACCAGTCTCTGATATGTCGCACCTGCATTTTTTAAACCAAAGGGCATGGCAGTATAACAGTATATACCTGTAGGTGTCATGAATGCTGTGTCTTCCTGGTCAGATGGTTCCATTTGGATTTGTTGAAATCCTAAGGATGCATCCATAAAGGTCAGTATTTCATGCCCAGCAGTTGCATCTACCATTGAATCGATAAGAGGTAACGAAAATGGGTCTTTAGGATAAGCTTTATTGAGGTCTATGTAGTCTACACAAACTCTCCACTTCCCATTCTTCTTCTGGACCACCACCACGTTTTCTAGCCATTTTGGGAACTTGACTTCCCTAATCATCTTGGAGTTCAACAGCCTTTCTACCTCTTCTTGAATAATTGCATTTCTTTCAGGAGCAAATTTTCTTCTCTTTTGTTGAATAGGCCTGAAAGACTTGTCAATTGCAAGTTTGTGGGTTATGATATCTTTTGGTATACCTGTCATGTCTTTGTGTTTCCATGCAAATGTGGACAACCTGTTCTTCAATATCCTAGGGGATATTGACCCTTACAAGCACCGAGATATCAGGATTATTCTCATCGAGGATAACTTTTTTAACATCCTGCTCCGAAGCTTCCACGATATCCTGGGCTTGTATCCTTAATTGCTATCCTGTCCGGGATTTTGTTGATGTCACACCCCTAAAATCCACATGCGGAGTATCACCGCTTGGAGGCGTGACTGACCAGGATCAAACCACTAATCATATGGAACAAGTAAATATTTAATGTAAAAGTCCAACCAACACGATTAATGTCCAAAACAAACATAGTTAAATTATGAGCGGAAGCATAATGTTTAAAACCAAATCAAGAGTTCAAATATCCAAATGTTTAACATGGCACACAGCTGTCCATGTCCCACAACGACTCTTCCTTGTGCAAGCTCCAGCTAAGTACCTATAAACCTGCAAAGCATGTAGTAACGAGTCAACAACAAGTTGAGTGAGTTCACGGTTGGGTGTTCGTTTTAAGTTGTTTCAAAAAAACAGTTTCCCTTAACTGGCATCCTGCCGTGGGGGTTACCCCATAGTTGAAAACGTGATTTGTTTAACCCTTTGTTTATCCCATTTACTCTGGCAATCCTGCCGTGGGGGCTACCCCATGATAGTTATCTGGCATTTCGGCCGTGGGGGCTACCCCGTGTATCCACTAGACTCGTTACCATATCGACTACTGACTGAAGTCATGTTTAAGTGCCTTGAAACTGTCAATGTCTATCAGCATTGACGTGCCCCAGATCCATTAGTTCACGCCCGTCCTCTGCGGCACGGTGTGAGGCTTGTCAGACCTAAATAGCGCTATCTAACTAATGACCCGCTCGCCATTGGCTCGGCGATTAAGTCGATATAAAAAGGAGGGACTTCGTGATAGAGAGTTTTGGTCTAGTATAGTTATCTGTCCGTGAGGACGAGGAATTACATTCCTGAACCATTACTGTCCTACCCAAGAAAGGACGAGGAATCCATATTCCTTAACCCCATTCCCAACCCCTGGGAATCCCATGCTTTGTAGAGTGTGAACTCACCTTGGTTTGCTCGGCAGATAACACAGAAAGGTCAAGTCTAAAGGCTAGTGGTCAATCACGTCCTATCAGGGTTACCAATACAAGTCAGGTTTTGGTTTCACAGAGTGCACATAAGTACCACGTAAGATAGCATGTAAGAAACACATACGAATCATGGCAACACATATTATTACATTCATTATATTAAATATTGGGCTCGCACAAGTCTAACAACTTGTGCGATCCTCTCGTTGAAACCCAACAGCACCCGACCCAAAAAAAATCAGAAAGCCCAATTACATTGATGTATAACACACGACCCAACATATCATTCAATAATTCATCTTGTGCGACTGATCCTATTACCCAGCCCAATATATAACATACGGCCTAAAAACAAATAACCAAATAACTTGTGCGACCCAAACGAGTTGTGCGATCAGGCCTGGCCCAACACGTATACCCGGCCCAACCATTTTACTTAACAAACAGCTTGTGCGACTATAACAGCCCTTGTGCGACTGTGTGTGTCTTGTGCGAAGGGACTCTTTGTGCGACCAGAAGGTCTTGTGTGACTGAAGTCTCTTGTACGATCAAGAGACTTGTGTGATCAACAATTCTTCCTACTTTCATGCAATAGTTTACCAATCCCAATTAAATTCGTTTGACCCAAAATAATAGTTTCCATACTTGTAGAAAATCAATCAACCACAAACAGTATCAAACTTAGCAATTATTCGATCAAACCAATTAATCCTCACTAATTCATATGAACCCTAATCCAAACTAAAACATGAACAATAATCATACTCATCATCATATGCTAACATAATTTACACTTTTGATCACAAGCATGCATTCCAATCATGACAACCCAACACTCATTCGAACCTAATATATAGCAGCCGATTACTTGTAACATCACACAATCAACAATCATATATAAACATCGCATGATTAACATTCCGAAGCATACACATATCAACCGATTTAACAAGCATTCGGTTCCAGATTAAATCGTTAAACATCCATACATAATATCATTGTTCATCATTCATACAACCACAATCGTTTGATCCAATCATGAAATCATAAAATCGTACAACTAATTATAAATCAAACACACTAACCGATTAAAGAAGAGGGTAGGGGATTGATCCGAACACAAGATCTTCGATGAGGAGGATGTTTGGCTGCCTTCGGTTCGTGAGAGAGAGAGAGAGAAGAGCTAGGGTTTGTGGGTGTGTAGTGTGATTACAAGTAATGAGAAACAACTCTCAAAGGATCCATGTATGCGTATGGTGGGAGTGGGCCGAACCCTTCACATGGGCTCCCCTTTGGTTCGAGTTAAAGAGAAGTTGGCCGAGATTTGTAAAGCCCAAAGGCTTGTGCGGTTGGGTTGTGTTGTGCGACTACAACATACATATATACACATAGACACATAATCGTAATATTAACTAAATCAATCAAGTTCATATAATCGAATCACGTTCACCTAGGTTACATCAAAGTACAAAGATAGGTTCGGAAATACGAGTTGTCACATTATCCCCAATTTGAAAGAAATTTTGTCCCGAAATTTAGCACGTACTCACTGAGGAAGCTAGTTAAGTTGCATGGTTTTCCTGGTTTTCCTGGGGTGTCACAGTTGAGGCCTTCATTGAAGAGGAGTAGCATTCCTTCGCCTCTTGTTGGTCACTTTCAGCTTTGACTACCTCCCAAGGAGTAGGGATCTTGACACACTGATGATAGGTGGAAGGTACAACTTTCATATCGTGAATCCATGGCCTGCCCAATATAATATTTTAGCAGGATAATGAATCCATGACACAAAACCGTTGCATCGATTTTACTCCTTCAACATATACGGGCAGTTTTATCTCCCCAACAGAATTCTTTGCTTCTCCACTGAACCACCCAAGCACAGTGGACTTCGAGGTTATCTCAATCTCGGGGATGTTCATTCTTTTCAGGGTTTCCAATTGGATGATGTTGACCGAGCTGTCATTGTCCACCAATATCCTGCGTACAAAATGGTTAGCAATATATAAAGAAATTATGTCACACTCTGACCGCGTTAAAATAACAAACCACGGCGGAAACGTCAGGGAGTGGAGCGACAGAATTATTGTTTCAAAACACATGGATTATAGTTTTGTTTTATTTGATAATTAAATGTTTAACATTGTCTTAAAGTAAAACAAACAAGTTCAAACACATTGTCTTTCTTGTTTTATAGTCACTAAGACCTCGTCCATTCCTACGTGATCATGCATAGTCATCATCAACATCATCAAACAACACCACCTGAAACATATGTGAAAATAAAGTCAGAAAAGAAATGCCAGCGAGCACATAGGTTTTGTGAGTATGTCAGATTCATGGCTTGTATACATGTTGCAATACCTCGTACGACTACAAGAGTCGATAATTAAAAACCTTGTTTTGAAAAGTGTTGGTATTGCAATATGATTAACCAATTAAAACAAGTTGGTTATACGTTTATGACAACCTCGTTGCCATGAATCTTGACCCCAAAACATTTGCTTTTGTAAACCAAATTGTAAATCATTTTTGTAATAAAACTTGTATGGTTTATATCATTTAGTAAACATCGTTGCGTATCATCGTTTGAAATCATTCGTCCAAGTGTACTAAATAACGCCACAGAATGTAGTTTGATAAAAGCACTTATATATAAGAAGTACCAGTGGCGTATCTACCATACTTTTACCATGTTACACCCGTCTCGTTATCTAATCACTTACCAAAAACCAAAAAATTCCACTGTACTCGTTCTCAATCGTTTGTTTAAATCGTTTAACTCGTTCATACTATAAACCATCGTTCAATCGTACAAATCGTTCCAATCGTTCAAATCGTTCCAATCATTCAAATCGTTCAAATCGTCCGTGTTTTAATTTGTGAAAACTAACTTTTGGTCATCTCGTTGAATACATTCAAACCTGTGTGACTCGTCCATCGTTCAACTCATATTAACAAACCACCAAAGGGTAAGTTAACATTCATCAGGTTCAGTCGTTACCCACATTACCCCCATACATAACCATGGCGATAGTCCGATAATGGGATTTGTCAGATCCTATGGTACCATGACATACTACTGGTCGGCTTGATCATTGTTAATGAATGTCATTCGTTATGTGATAACGTCCCAAACAAGTTCGTTCACATTATCGAAATCGTTGTGTTTAGTATAAACCATAGTATTCGTTTTTGAAAATATCGAAATCGTTTAGCACATATGAATCACCCCAAAACAATTGAAAGCAGTAAAATAGGGGAACTATGTACTCACTTGAGATTGTAAGGTACCCTCGATTAAAGTGAACTGAACAAGCTCGGGCAAATCAAGTAATCAAGTGGCACCTAGTATCGGATCGTGCCACACCCCGACCGCGTAAAACAACAAACCTCGAAGGAAACGTCGGGGAGTGTCGTAACAGAATCATTGTTTCATAACACATGGAAACTTAAGTTTTGTTTTATTGAATTAAAAGAGGTTACAATGTAAAAAAAAAACAAAAAAAAAAAAAACAAAGAGACATAACATAATTAACTAGTCTTGCATCTTTTATTGTCACTAAGGCCCTCGTCCAATCCTATGTTTTCATCATGATCATCTAATAACAGCACCTGAAACACATGTGAAAATAGGTACGTCAGCATAAAAAGCCTGTGAGATACATGGGTTTTATTGATTTAGGATTCATGACTTATAAGTTTAAAGAAAATGTTTAACAAAAGTTAGTCATGAACCTTGTAAAATGTTTTCTTTTATAATTCATACAATATTTATAAGAAATTAGATGATATAAAAGAAAGATGCATAGATAAATAAATAACCAAGTGAAAATGAGTTTGAATAAAATATGTTGCTTGTAAAACAATGTTTTGTAAATATATGTTATTTGTGTAAAATGTAATATGTATAATTGAAATGGTTTAAATAACGCTACGATATGTAATATCATAAAAGCACTTATATATAGGAAGTACCAGCGGCGTATCCACCATGCTTTTATCATATTACACACGCCTCGTTATTTAAATCACTTACCCAAACAAACCACCAAACTGTATTGTTTAAACCAATGTAAAAATGTTCATGTATAAACAATGTCAAATGCCAAATGTAAATCATGTCCATGTATAGTCAAATGTAATGTATAGTGAATAAAAGAATTTACTTAACCCTATAAGAAAGAAATGTACAAAATAATGTATTTAATAAATCATAATTTAAATCAAAAGTTATGTTTTGTAAAAATTAATGCATGCTTTACTGATACAAACATCTATGTGGTAATGTTAAATGCCTACATCTAAGCCTTGCGACTGTAGGATAAACCCTAGAACAATGTCAAAGGTCTACCAAAAATGAATTCGGATTCGGTCATCCCTTACGCCCAAACAAACCTAGGATTTCAGGAATGGGAGTTGTCAAGTCCTATGGTACCACTACCTACTACCGAGCGGCATGATCGGTGTTAATGAATGTATTTATATCCCGTTTAAACAAACCAAATGTCATACCAAGTGTAAGCATGTTTTATGAAAATTATGTACTAAATATGCTAAATGAACATACAAAGTAGAAATGTAAAACAATGTGTCCATATGCTGAGTAAACATATGCAACAGAAATGTAATATATGAAAACCAATGTGCTAGCATGCTAAGTGAACATACATAGCAAAACATAATGAAATCATGTATTATATGTGTACTAATGAACATAACAAGTATATGTCATGAAAGCATGGAAAGCACGAAAGTAACAAGTAGGCACATGTGTCTCACCCCAAAATGTTTGAAAAACAGTAAAATAGGGGTCTATGTACTCACTTGAGAATGCTTAGAGGTCTTGAATAACAACCAAGCAAAGCTGGAGGGATCACGGAATCAAACGACACCTAATATAGGTAACTATGTTAATAAACCGGACCTAAATCGGAAGATTGGATAGAATGAGGTTTTGTAAACCAAATGAGTATTGGAACTCATATGATATGGTTTAACAAAGCCTACATTCTAAATCGAAACCTATCCTAAGTGCTTACGACCCATTACGACTCGTTTAGGTAGCTTACGCCACTTAAACGCCGTAAAACGCGTTCGGACCGCCTAACTAGTCCTATGATAAGTATTATATGCCTTAACATGTCTAATAATGTTACCTAACCAGTTTAGATGTAAAAATTTAGGTTACATATGCTTAAAATGAATTTATGCATAAAAAGGGAATTTTGGTCATTTTCCTTAGGCATATAAATTACCTATCATACAACTAACTAAACGAAGTGACCATAAGGTATAACCTCGGAAGGTTATTCCCTATACAACTATGGTCACAAAATATGTTTGGTCGGATCCTAACGATCGACCAAACGGGTCGGGTTCGAAAGTCTAAGCGGTTGTTTAGACTGCCTATTTTACGACCCTATATAAGCACTAAACTAAAAGTGACGAGTTAAACATGCTAAAACATGTTTAACGAAGTTAGAAAACAAGTTTGATATCAAAACAAAGGGTTTTGATACCTACGAATAGTTTGGTTGCAAAATACGCATTAACGCATATTTTGACAGAAACTATGACTCACCATTATGCCTAAATAACGTGGTAATCAGTAGGTATAGTCACAAAGGACTATGACCATCGTGATTACGCTCACGTTGCGAAGTTCAAACGAACTTCATGTTGACCATTGACTGGTCAAAGCAGAAAGTCAAACACTGTTTGAATTTCGTGCTTAAAACGCATAAAAGCATGAAAGAATACTTACAAAAGGTCCAAGCTTGAGGATTTGAACTCAAAACACTCAGGTATGATGCCTCACAAAGGAGAACATCAACTTAGAGCGGAAGTGAGTTCAAATGTGAGGAATGAGGGTTGGATTTGGGGGGTATTTATAGGAGTTCAAGAGCCGTTAAGATCGTTTCTTGAATACCGAGCTTCAATCTCAACCCTCCAAGTGTACCCACTGAATTACAATACTATGGGTGCCCAAAACAAGCCCATAGATTGAAAGAAACCACGTGCAAAACAAAGGAACAGCTGGGTTTTGCTGGAAACTGATTTTTGCAAGTCTGAGGGTCTCTCGCGGGCCGCGGAGACATAAGGGATGTCTTACGCGCCCCTCCTAAGCTCACTTTGAAAGAATGTTAAGTTTGTCCCTGAAGGTGCAAAACTTGCTTTTCGATTCATTTTTGACACGTTTAAGCCCCGTTAACCCCATTTCAAGGCTCTAAAATGAATTTAAAGTATAGGGAACTTAAAATATGCTCAAAAATATCTCGGATGTCTGTTCGTTTGGTCGTACGATTGCGTTGTTCGGTTAATTACGACGAAACACGAACGTAGGTGAATAACGATCCAAATTACGCGACGAATGGAATTTTATCATGCCAATCACTAAAATAAAATATTATAATGATTACATATATATAAATTTTTGGATGTCCGGATATATTGGGAACGTAAGATATGCGCGTAAATGCAAACTTATGCACTTTTTGACGCTTTTAGTCCCTGTTTGACCTAAAAGTTTATTTTTTCGCACCAAACACCTCAAAGCCTATTTCTAAGCTATGTAAAGGACATCTAGGGCATGTTTAACTTATGGTCAATTTCCAGAATGTTTGATACCATACGAATCAGCAGACTTTTGCAGTTTGATGCAAATAGTCCCTGTGATCGAATAAACTTGATTTCGACACACCAAACCCTCCAAAACTTATTTCTAAGTTATGTAAAGGTTATTTAAGGTATGTTAAGCCAATGTCACTGTTCCGGAGTGTTTGTCGCATTAAACTAATTACGTTTACGCATCAGTTCGTGTATAACCTTCCAGAAAGCGATTTAAAGCTCGAAATCGAACAAGAATTGATATGTGCCAAAGATACACATATTTATACAAATACCAAGTATGAAACACAATATTTCATTGATTTTGTATTTGTTTGATGGTCGTAGAGACACAGATGTCACAGATCGCTATGTTAACAAATCGACACCTAAATCGGAAGATCGGATAGAATGAGGTCTCGTAAACCAAATGAGTGTTGGAACTCATGTGATATCGTTTAACTACGCCTACATTCTGATCCGGAACCTATCCTAAGTGCTTATGACCCGTTATGACCTGTAAAGGTAGTCTACGCTACTTTAACACGTCAGTTGCGCAAAAGCGCAAATGAAGAGCCTAACTAGTCCTATGACAAGTATTATATGCCCTAACATGTTTAAATATGTTGCATAATAAGTTTAAGTGTCAAAAATTAAGTTACATATGCTTAAATTTAAATTATGCATGAAAAGGGCATTTTGGTCATTTTCCTAAGGCATATAAACTACCTATCATACAACTAATTAAACTAAGTGACCATAAGGTATAACCTCGGAAGGTTATTCCCTATATAACTTTGGTCACAAAATATGTTTGGTCGGATCCTAATGATCGACCAAACGGGTCGGGTTCGAAAGTCTAGGTGGTTGACATGACCGCTTGACTTACGACTAACATGTTTAACTAAGTTAGAAAACTGATTTGATATCAAAACAAAGTGTTTTGATACCCGAAAATAGTTTCGTCGCCAAATGCACATAATCGTGCATTTTGACCGAAACTTTGACTCGTCACTTCGCAAAACGAATGGTATTTTTGCATTCCTATCACTAAAATACAATATTTTAATGATTAAAATTTTTTTTAGATGTCTGGATATGGTCAGAACGCAAGATATGCACGAAATGCATACTTTCGCAGTTTTAACGGTTTTAGTCCGTATGATCAAATAAGCGTATTTTCGCATACCGAACCCCTCAAAACTTATTTCTAAGCTATGTAAAGAATATTTAGGGTATGTTTAGCTTATGATCTTGTTCCGAAGTGAACGTTGCTATACGAATCGGCAGACTTTCACAGTTTGTCGCAAATAGTCCCTGTGATCGAATAAACTTGTTTTTGACACACCAAACCCTTCAAAACTTATTTCTATGTAATGGCTAATTAAGGTATGTTAAGCATATATCACTGTTCTGGAGTGTTTGTCGCATTAAATTGATTACATTTACGCATCAGTTTGCGTATAACTTTCCAGAAAGCGATTAAAAGCTTGAAATCGAACTAGAATCAAATCGTAAAATTGTCAAACACAAATATACAAATATAGAGACCAAAACACATTTTTTTCATTGATAATTGTTATTGATTTACATTGTACATCGTTTAAAGTGCACAAATGTTGCAAATTACCAGACCATCATGGTGAGGATCCTGGATGTTATTCTGGTCGTCACTGTCGAATGCTATCACTTTGTCATTTGTAAGCGTTGTAATCCTTGTTGATTTGTCTCCTCTTTCTGCCTTAGCCTCCTTGGCATGCCTTTTAACTGCAGAATAAGAGGTTCCGCATACATGGGAGCCTCCGGATATGAAATTGATTATCTTGGCATCTGAAGGAGGTGATGCTACTCGTTCAGGACCCTTGTCAGTATCCTGACCCTTATTCTTCTTCCTGCCAAGAAGATCTTTCAAGTAGCCTTTGCTTAAAAAGTAGCTTATCTCCTTCCTTAAGGATATGCAATCCTCAGTTATATGCCCAAAGTCTTCGTGGAAGGCACACCATTTGGACTTATCTTTCCAATCAGCCTTCTATTGATTCTTCCTTGGCCATCTTGCTTTATCTCCTAAATCCTGCATGGCATACATTAGTTCTGGAATATTAACCGAGAAACAATATTCTGATAACTTAGGATATTCTTCTCCATCCTCATCCTTGACAGCGTTTACTCTCTTGTTGTCATTTTATCATACGGCCTAGAGCGGTATGGTTTATGTGAAGATTCTGATTTCCTGTTTGTTGACTCATATGTTGAGGATGCATTCATCCTCTCTTGCATTTTCTTGTCATCTTCAAGCCTTATATATCTTAAAGCCCTGTTCCGAGCTTCGTCCAAGTTCCCGCAAGGATTCATCACAAGATCCTGATAAAACTGGGAATCCTTTTGTAGTCCCATCTTGAATGCTTGCACTTCTGTAGCAACATCAAGGTGTGGGATATCGAAGGATTCCCTATTAAATTTGTTCACATAATCCCTTAGGGATTCTTGATGTCCCTGTGTTATCATGTAGAGGTCACTTGTTAGTTCTTCAAAGCTTCTACTGCAAGAAAACTGACTGTTAAACAAATTAACTAAATGAGCAAATGATGTAATTGAATGAGGTAGAACATTTAGAAGCCATTTCAAGGCTGATCCTGTTAAAGTAGAGCCGAAGCCCTTGCACAAGCATGCTTCTTTAAGATCCGACGGGATAGGGTTAATCTCCATCCTCTCCCTATACTAGATAATATGCTCCTCAGGATCCGTCGTCCCATCATACAGCTTCATGTTGGGAGTCTGGAATCTCTTTGGGATTTCAGCATCACAAATGGGGTGAGCAAAGCGGGATATGTTGTGACTATCTCGGGATACTTCCGGTATAGGCTGCACTATCCCAGGCACACTTGATATCATATCCTTCAACTTTTGAAGTTCTCTGGTTATCGCTGATGTCACACCTATATCCTGCAATGATCTAAGATTATTAGTAATAGGGATACCGGTGTTAACAGACAAGTTACCAGTTTAGCGATTCTGGCCATATCCTAGAGCGTATCCTGGAGCATATCCTGGGTCCCTCACAGTCGACATTCTAGCCGTTAAGGGTATCTCTGGAATATTGCTCTGAGAACGACTCGGTATGATATTGCCCTAATTATCCTCAGTATATAATGCTGAACTAAAGTTCAGCGTCCTGGGCTGCAAAGGGGTAACAGGTTCCTCAGCAGGTCTCTTAGAGTTGGACTTCAAGAGTTGTATCTCTCTCATTATCATCTGGTTAGTTTCCTGTTGTTGCTTCATCTGATCTTGTATATTACCAAACAAGGTTAAAATTTCATCATTAGAAACCATAACAGGAGTTCTCCCTGGAACACCATATCTGTTGACATTCTGAGCAGGATGAGTGTCACGGGATATTTGGCTTTCATTTCTCATTAAAGGAGCTTGAACTTGTGGAGGAGGATGGAGCACCGAACCAGTTGTAGCAGAGGTTGTTGCAGCCATTGAGGAAGAGCTCATGTTTGATTTTGAAGCCATTGAAAACAGTTGTGTAAAAAGTTTTTGAAAACAGAAAACCAAGTAATGATTTTAGCAAGGTTTTTAGTAAAAATAGCACCACTTGCCCCACGGTGGGCGCCAAATTGTTTTGGTCAAAAATTACCGAAGCAATTTAGTGATCAAATTAGTTTTGTGAGGTAGTGTGCTAGTTGTGTTTGTAGAAAATATGTTGATTCAGTTGTTTGTAAAAATAGTTTCACGATATAGCTCAGGATACCAAGCTATACCAACAATCAAACAATGAGCAGAAATGTAAAGGTTGACACGAGATATACGAGGAAAGCCCTTGATCAATCTAGATCTTTGGCATAAAACCTCGGGAGCTGACAATCGTCGGCTGCCTTGTTCTTCTTATTACTTCAAAATTCAGGATACAGTGCAGGATATGGCTCAGATCGATGCTAAGTGTTACAATGATTGCAAGTGATGAGTGTTAATGTGTGATTGTTGTTGGAAAGAAGAGTGTGAGAGTTAGAGAGCTCGAATTGTGTGTGTTTCCTATGATCTGAATGTTAGGGGGTTGTTTCAACTTGTTTTCCACGTGCATATTAACTATAACTCCGGGTCTTCAGCTCACATATCCGTTACAACATCAATAGCATTGATTAGCATCCGAAATTCTCGTAGAATATGCCTTTCTTCAATGCTGACCGTTACAGGACCCATTCTTCCGCCATCAATGTCCTTATCCTAACCAATTTGAGCGAGTCTTCAGGGTGACTTGGTCCTCATAAACGTTAGTCCCTTGTAACCAACGTTTACAAGCAAATTGTTAGTAACTACCAGGATACTACCTCAGGATGTTACCAATATCCTGGTCCGGTATACTGATCGTAATCAGCTATCATAAAATCAAGATATAGTGTCAGGATATGGGCTCAGAATTTCACCCATAACATGCATTATCTTCTCTTGGTACCTGTTCAAGTGTAAAAATTTCGAAATATCCTGCTAATTTTTTAACAATTTCAAGATATTCAGCTAACTTTTCACCTTTGACTGCATAAGATCCATTGAAATGGTTAGTAATCAACAGGGAATCAACATATACTTGCAAACATTTAATATTCATATTTTTTGCCAACTCTAATCCTGCTACCAGAGCTTCATACTCAGCTTCATTATTAGTAGCAGGAAAATCACTTCTAATAACCTAGGGTAATATATCCCTGTGTGGCGATTTTAGTAGTATTCCTAATCCTACACCTCTTATGTTGGATGCACCATTAGTATATAATATCCAAAATTCTGAACTTTCACCTAGTTGTTGTACTTCTAGGTCAACTTCATCTTGAATGTCAGTACTAAAATCAGCTACAAAGTCTGCTAAAGCCAGAGACTTTATAGCATTTCTAGGTTCATATACTAAATCAAATGAACTTAATTTTACGGACCACTTAGCCATCCTGCCAGACATTTCAGGTTTCCTAAGTACATTTTTAACAGGATAATTGGTTTTTATATGAATCCTATGTGTTTCAAAATAACGCCTAAGCTTAGTCGATGCCATGACTAGAGCTAATATCAATTTTTCTAAGTGTAAGTATCTAGTTTCAGTATCTAACAAACTTTTACTGACATAATATACATGATATTGCTGACCTTCATGATCCTTTACCAAGACAGCACTTACTGCATTCCCTGATACTGCAAGATATAATGAAAGCGGTTCACCATCCTCGGGCTTCATGAGCAGAAGTGCACTTGAAAGATATTGCTTTAATTCCTGTAGAGTAGCCTCATGTATTTCTCCAGATTGGAACTTTTTGTTCATCTTCAGGATATCATAAAATTCTCTGCATTTTTCTGAGGATCTTGATATGAACCTGTTCAACACTGCTACTCTTCTTGTTAGTCTTTGCACATTTTCGTGTTGGATGGTGATTTGAGATCCAGGATAGCTTTAATCTATTCTGGACTTGCTTCTATTCCCTTCTTGGTCACCATATATCCTAAAAATTTTCCTGCCCCCACTCCGAAATGGCACTAAGCATTATTCAGCTTCATATTATACTGGTCCAGGATATCGAAGGCACACTCTAGATCCTTGAGGTGATCCTCAGCTTTTTTGGATTTCACCACCTATCATCAATATATACCTCCATTGTGTCCCCCAGTTTGTCTTTAAACATCATATTGACCAACCTCAGATATGTTGCACCTGCATTTTTAAAGCTGAAAGGCATGACAGTATAACTGTATATACCTGTGGGTGTCATGAAAGCTGTATCTTCTTGATCGGATGGGTCCATTTGGATTTGCTGGAACCCTGAGGATGCATCCATAAAGGAAAGCATTTCATGACCGGCTGTTGCATCTACCATCGGATCTATATGA
Organism: Helianthus tuberosus; assembly: GCA_030545235.1. Lineage (NCBI taxonomy): Eukaryota > Viridiplantae > Streptophyta > Magnoliopsida > Asterales > Asteraceae > Helianthus > Helianthus tuberosus. The sequence goes on from CM060372.1 coordinate 137,734,535, forward strand.
GGCAAGGGGAATGGGTCTTTAGGATAAGCTTTATTGTGGTCTGTGTAGTCTACACAAACTCTCCATTTCCCATTCTTCTTTTGAACCACCACCACATTTGCTAGCCACTTGGAGAATTTGACTTCCCTAATCATCTTGGACTTCAATAATCTTTCAACCTCCTCTTGTATAATTGCATTCCTTTCAGGAGTAAATTTCCTTCTCTTTTGCTGAACGGGCTTGAAAGACCTGTCAATTCCAAGCTTGTGAGTTATAATATCTTTTGATATATCTGTCATGTCTTCGTGTTTCCATGTAAATGTGGGTATCATGCATTTTAAAAAGTTAGTAAGCTGATTCTCAATATCCTGAGGGATATTAGCCCCTACAAGCACCGAGATATCTGGATTATCCTGATCCAGGATAACTTTTTTAATATCCTGCTCCGAAGCTTCCACGATATCCTGGGCTTGTATCTTTAATTGCTATCCTGCCCGGGACTTGGTTGAGGCCTTCATCGAAGAGGAATAACATTCCTTTGCTTCTTGTTGATTGCTTTCTTATTTGACTACCCCCAAGGAGTAGGGATCTTGACACACTGATGCTAGTTGGAAGGTACAGCCTTCATATCATGAATCCACGACCTGCCTAATATAACATTATAGCAGGATAATGAATCCATGACATAAAACCGTTGCATCGAATTCACTCCTTCAACATATACGGGTAGCTTTATCTCCCCAACAGTGTTATTTACCTCCCCACTAAACCCTACAAGCACAGTGGACTTCGAAGTGATCTCCATTTCCAGGATGTTCATTCTATTCAAGGTTTCCAACTGGATGATGTTGACTGAGCTGCCATTGTCCACTAGTATCCGCGTACAAAATGATGAGCAATATATAAAGTGATTACCAGACCATCATGGTGAGGATACTGGATGTTATCCCGGTCGTCACTGTCAAATGCTATCACTTTGTCAGTTGTAAGTGTTGTCATCCTCGTTGGCTTGTCCAATTTTTTTCTGCCTTAGCCTCCTTGGCATGCCTATTGGCTAAAGAATAAGAGGTTCCACATATATCGGATCCTTCAAATATGAAGTTGATTATCTTGGTGTCTGGTGGAGGTGATGCTGCTCATTCAGGATCCTTGTCAGTATCCTGACCCTTGTTCTTCTTTCTGCCTAGAAGATCTTTCAAATAGCCCTTACTCAGCAGGAAGCTTATCTCCTTCCTCAGGGCTATGCAATCTTCTGTCACATGTCCAAAATCCTCATGGAAGGCACACCACTTGGATACATCAGTTCAGGAATATTAATAGAAAAACAATATTTTGACAATTCAGGATATTCTTCGCCATCTTCATCCTCAATAGCATTCACTTTCTTGCTGTCATTTTTACCATACGGCCTAGAGCGGTATGGTTTATACGAGGATTCCGATTTCCTATTTGTTGACTCATATGTTAAGGATGCATTCATCCTCTCTTGCATTTTCTTGTCATCTTTAAGCCTGATATATCTTAAAGCCCTGTTCTGAGCTTCATCCAAGTTCCTGCAAGGATTCATCACAAGATCCTGATAAAATTGAGAATCCTTTTGCAATCCCATCTTGAATGCTTGTACAGCTGTAGCAACATCAAGGTGTGGGATATCCAAGGATTCCCTACTGAATTTGTTCACGTAATCCCTTAGGGATTCTTGAGGTCCCTGTGTTATCCTGTAGAGATCACTTGTGTGACACCTATGTCACTGTGACCATCAAACAAATACCAAACCAATGAAATATTGTGTTTCATACTTGGGTTCTGTAAAAATATGCGTATCATTTGCACATATCAATTTTTGTTCAATTTCAAACTCTACATCGCTTTCTGGAGAGTTATACGCCAACTGGTGCGTAAACGTAATCAGTTTAATGAGAAAAACACTCCGGAACATCAACATATACTTAACATATCTTAAATAACCTATACATAACTTAGAAATAAGTTTTGAAGGCTTTGGTATGGCAAAATCAAGTTTAATCGCTTACAGGGACTAAATTCGACAAACTGCGAAAGTATGACGATTCGTACTAGAACAGACATTCCGGAACATGACCATAAGTTAAACATACCATAAATATCCTTTACATAGCTTAGAAATAGGCTTTGAAGGGCTCGGTGTGCTAAAATAAACTTTTGGGTCATTCAGGGACTAAAAGCGTCAAAAAGTGCACAAGTTTGCATTTTCGCGCATAACTTACATTCTGAATACATCCGGACATCGAAAAATTTATGTTTGCTTCCATAGAAATGTCCTGATAATCGCAAGGTCGAGTTTGCTTCCAGTGTGTTTCAGAAGAGGGCTTTTACATGGTGGAACGGGGTTATGAGAGACCGTGGTGCTGAGGTTGCTTTAGCACAGACTTGGGCCGAACTTAGGGCCCTTATGATGAAGGAGTTCTGTCCTCGTCATGAACTGAGGGCTTTAGAAAGGGAATTTGACGATCTTAAGCAAGATAGCGGTGTGCATCGAGCCTACATGGACCGTTATGAGGAGTTAAGTCTGTTATGCCCAAACATGGTCACGCCTTTGGATAAGGCAATCGAAAAGTACATTGATGGCCTCCCTGACTCAATACAAGACATTGTGACTGGTAGCAACCCTACTATAGTTAAACAGGCCATTGAGCTATCTGCAACCTTGACTGAATCTCAGATCAGGAAAGGTAAACTTTTCTGAAAAAGTGACAAGAAACCGATCGAGGAATCAAAGACCATGGATGAACAGACTGGATCCCCTAAGAAGTCAAAGAAGCGAAAGGCTTCTCAGAACTTCACCGTGGTCGCTCACAATGATCAAGCCGTCCCCAACCAACCAGCTCAACCCCCTGCTAGGAAGCCCTACAACGGAACTGCACCCTTGTGCAACCAATGTAGCCTACATCATCATGCTGGTGTGAAATGCCGCACATGCCAAGCTTGTGGACTTATAGGTCATACAGCAAGGGTTTGCCCAACCGCAGCTGCACCAAATCAAGTTAACAACAATCCTGCTCAAGGTCGTTTTCCACCAGGTTCTTTTTTCAACTGTGGCGAGATGGGCCATTTCCGAAGAAACTGCCCAAAGCTTGCTAATGCGAATCCAGTGCAGGGATGAGCATCTGACCGAATGGAAGACAACACTGTTTAGAAATAATCACGTCTCATGTATTATTTTCTTTTGTTGTCAAGTCCATGAAACAGTTGTTATCGTTGTTTATAAATAAAGCTTTTATTTTACAACGCAATATACAAATATTGATGTGGTTGCATGTATAAACAACTTATCCCCTACAATACCGACAATCAAGGAACCGTATCCCTTGAAGAACAGACTACCCCCAAAATTCTTCCACTTTATGATCTCTTGCGTTTTCCTCGAAAATCCTAAGTACCCGTTTCTTCCAAGGAAAACGAAGTACACGGCGCAAGTTACAATTCTGGACGAATACCCACTCCTTAATGGGGTACCTAAGGATATTCCCGTAAGTCCTTAATTGTTGTATACCTTAATTCGAATGTAGTGATTCCTTGTAATCAAAAATCAAATTTTTAGAAGATCATCCTATCTTTTAAGATAGATGCTTGAGGACGTTGAAGTCCATCAATAGGGTTCCTGGTATGCCTTGAATACCCATGTTCAAATCAACGCCAAGTTAATAACAATTAATAAACAAGAAAACAATTATGTGATTATGTGCTTATGTGTTCCCCTTTTATGTTTTTGTGTTATCCAAATTATGTTATCCAAATCCTCGTAGAATTTTTCCATATCTTCGTATTAAGGATTCATAGTAGGATACCCAAAGGTACTACCTAAAATCCTTAATGGACTTCTACGTAGTAGTTAAGTCCCTTGGATTATAAAGTACTACTCCATAATTAGACCCCTCGAATGGTCTAGTTAAACAGATTGATCCAAAAATCTGGTTAGGAATATCATGTGATGATATAGCTGAAATGACTCCTTGGTGGCCTAATTAAAAAGATCATCTGTTGATCAAATGAAAAGGACCCTATGGTAGTCTAGTTACCCTCATCACAAGTTTGATTTTCTTCCCCTAAACAATTACAAAACAAACTGTGCGGACTGTGCAAGGAATTACGTAATTATGGATGCATACATAATTATGGAATTTAGTGCACAGAAATCACAGCAAATTCTGTTTTATATCTAGAGTTAACCCAATTCATCTCCAACTCTGATGAAGCAACCGTTGAAAATGACTCCGTCTGTTCATTTTCGTTTCTGAAGATTATCCATTGAGGAAATGAATATCCGTTTGTTTAATCCTTCATTTCCAACTCTGATGAAGCAACCGTTGAAAATGACTCCGTCTGTTCATTTTCGTTTCTGAAGATTATTGAGGAAATGAATATCCGTTTGTTTAATCCTTCATTTCCAATTCTGAAGAATACCCGTTGAGGAAAATGACTCTGTTTGTTCATTTTCGTTCTGAAGAATATCCGTTGAGGGAAATGAATATCCGTTTGTGTAATCCTTCATTTCCAACTCTGATGAAGCAACCATTGAAAATGACTCCGTATGTTCACTTTCGTTTCTGAAGATTATCCGTTGAGGAAATGAATATCCGTTTGTTTAAATCCTTCATTTCCAACTCTGATGAAGTAACCGTTGAAAATGACTCCGTCTGTTCACTTTCGTTTCTGAAGATTACCCGTTGAGGAAATGAATATCCGTTTGTTTATCCTTTTCATTTCCGTTTATGAGGAAGCAACCGTTGAAGATGACTCTGTCTGTTCATTTTCGTTTCTAAAGATTGTCCGTTGAGGAAATGAATATCCGTTGTTTAATCCTTCATTTCCGCTTCTGAAGAATACTCGTTGAGGAAAATGACTCCGTCTGTTCATTTTCATTTCTGAAGAATGTCCGTTAAGGAAATGACAGGATTATGCCTTGCATATCTCTGGTGGATTATTAGACACAAAGTCACAAATAGACTTCTACGAATAAATTTCGGGAAGAAATTTCCTAAAGTAGGGGAGACTGTGACACATGTGTCACTGTGACCATCAAACAAATACCAAACCAATTAAATATTGTGTTTCGTACTTGGGTTCTGTAAAAATATGTGTATCATTTGCACATATCAATTTTTGTTCAATTTCAAATTCTACATCGCTTTCTTGAGAGTTATACGCCAACTGGTGCGTAAACGTAATCAGTTTAATGCGAAAAACACTCCGGAACATCAACATATGCTTAATATATCATAAATAACCTCTACATAACTTATAAATAAGTTTTGAAGGCTTTGGTATGGCAAAATCAAGTTTAATCGGTTACAGGGACTAAATTCGACAAACTACGAAAGTATGACGATTCGTACTAGAACAGACATTCCGAAACATGACCATAAGTTAAACATACCATAAATATCCTTTACATAGCTTAGAAATAGGCTTTGAAGGGTTCGGTGTGCTAAAATAAACTTTTGGGTCATTCAGGGACTAAAAGCGTCAAAAAGTGCACAAGTTTCCATTTTCGCGCATAACTTACATTCTGAATACATCCGGACATCCAAAAATTTATGTTTGCATTAAAATATTTTATTTTAGTGTTTGGCATGATAAAATTCCATTCGTCGCTTAATTTGGATCGTTTTTGCGTTCGTTACAACTTCCGTCGTAATTAAGCGAATAACGCAACCGTACGACCAAAAGAACCGACATCCGAGATGTTTTTGAGCATATTTTAAGTTACCTATACTTTAACTTTATTTTATAGCCTTGAAATGGGGTTAACGGGGCTTAAAAGTGCCAAAAAAATCAAGTTTTACAAGTGCAGGGACCATTTTTGAAATTTCTGGCAGATTCAATGAACCTAGTCTATTTTGAAGTGTTGATGGTTTTAACCGATGGTTTTGTAAAACCATGGGCTGGTATTCAATGAACATAGTCCATATTAGGGTCTCCCATGGTTTTAGAAAACCATGGGCACACATGTAAGGTCCAGATCAAAGCTCAGTTTTCGATGAACGATCTTAACGGTTCTTGAATTCCTATAAATACCCACCCTCACTTCCTCCCAAAGCACACTTGAATCTGATTTTGGATCTCTAAGTTGAAATTTATGCTTCATACCTGAGAGTAAATCGGATCAAGAGCTTGCGGGGACCTTCTGTAAGTATTCTTTCGTTCTTTTCATTCGTTTTTGTCGTTAAAGTCAAACTGCGTTTGACTTTCTGCTTTGACCAGTTTATGGTCAACGCGAAGTTTGTTTAAACTTCATAACGTGAGCGTAATCACGATGGTTATAGTCCCTAGTGACTATACCTACTGATTACCACGTTATCTAGGCTCAGTGACGAGTCGTAGTTTCGGCCAAAATGCGTTTTCTCGTGTATTTTGTAACCAAACTACTCTAGGATATCAAAACCGTTTGTTTTGATATCAAAACCTGTTTTCTAACTTAACTAAACATGTTCTAGCATGTTTAGCTCGTCATTTTTTTTAGATTAGTGCTTGTGTGGAGCCGAAAGTCAAGCGGACTAAACACCCGCTTAGACTTTCGAACACGACCCGTTTGGTCGATCATTAGGATCCGACCAAACATGTTAAGTGACCATAGTAGTGTAGGGAATAACCTTCCGAGGTTATACCTTATGGTCACTTAGGTTTGATTAGTCGCATGATAGGTAGTTTATATGCCTTAGGTAAATTACCAAAATGCCCTTTTTACGCCACAATTCATTTTAAGCCTATGTAACATAATTTTTGATATCTAAACTGATTAAGCAACAATATTAGACATGTTAAGTCATATTTTACTTATCATAGGGCTAGTTAGGCATTCCGAACGCGTTTTACGCGAACGACGCGTTAAAGTAGCATAAGCTACCTAAACGGGTCGTAATGGGTCGTAAGCACTTAGATTAGGTTTCATTGTAGTATGTAGGCTTTGTTAAACCATATTACATGAGTTCCTATACTCATTTGGTTTACGAACCCTCATTCTATCCGATCCTCCGATTTAGGTCCGGTTTATTAACGTAGCTACCTATATTAGGTGTCGTTTGATTTCCGTGATCTCTAGCATTACTTGGTTGTTACTCAAAGACTTCTAGGCAATCTCAAGTGAGTACATAGACCCCTCTTTTACTGTTTTTCAAACGTTTTGGGGTGAAACACATGTGCCTACTTGTTACTTTCGTGCTTTCCTGTTTTCACATCATATACTTGCTATGTTCATTAGTACACTTATAGTACATGATTTACATTACATTGTTTTGCTATGTATGTTTACTTAGCATACTTAGTACAGTGTGTTACCTTACATTTCTGCTGCGTATGTTGACTGAGCATGCTAGCACATTGATTTACATTACATCTCTGTTGCATATTTTTACTCAACAAATGGACACATTGTTTTACATTGCATTATGTTGCATATGCTCATCCAGCATATGAACACATTATATTACATTTTGAACCATTTGTAACTATTTGACTATGTGAACCGTTGTAACTATTTAACTATGTGAACCGTTGTAACTATTTGACTATGTGAACCGTTGTAACCATTTTATTATGTGAACCGTTTGTAACTGTTGAACCGTGTGAACCGTATTTGACCATACATAAACATTTCTACAATTGTTAAACATTTCATCTTGGTGGCTGTTTGGGTAAGTGATTTAAGTAACAAGGCGACGTGTAATACGATAAAAACATGGTGGATACGCCGCTGGTACTTCCTATTTATAAGTGCTTTTATGGTATTACATATCGTAGCGTTATTTAAACCATTTCAGTTTAGACATATTACATCTACAATACAATCTTCACATAAACATCGTTTTACAAATAACTTAACTTATACAAACTCAGTTTACATAGTTATTCACTTAACCATACATTATTCTTTTATACATATACATCATTTGGTTTATTTATCACTTTTCAAATGACTTATGAAAGGAACCACTCAACAAGATTCATGGCTACTTTTATTAAACAGTTTCTTTAAACACAAGTCATGAATCCTATTTTCACAAAACGTATGTATCTCACAGGCATTTTTATGCTGACGTACCTATTTTCACATATGTTTCAGGGGCTGTTGCATAGGATGATCAAGTCAAACATAGGCGGACCCGTGCCTTAGCAACTTAAAATGAAGCTAGAACTAGTTTAATTATGTTATGTACTCTTTGTTTCCTGTTTTAAGACAATGTAACTCTCTTGTTTGATAAATAAAACGTAACTTTAATTTCCATGGTTGTGAAACAATTAATTCTGTTACAACACTCCCCGACGTTTCCGCCACGTTTTGTTGTTTTACGTGGTCGGGGTGTGACAGAAAAGTTGGTATCAGAGCCAATGGTTATAGGGAATTAGGTTATTAGTAATGCTTTGACCTAGACTATAACCTTTCTAGGACCCTAACACGAGTTATCTTGTGTTTAGATCTTAAAACATGCACTTCACCTATCCTTAGGTGATAACCACAACGGGGACATCAATTCCGAATCCGCCTTGAAAATTAATCATCTTTTCTTGGATGATTGATTACTAGGTTTTGAACCCTCTGTTGTAAGGTTTTGAACCCTCTGTTGTAAGGTTTTGAACCCTCTGTTGTAAGGTTTTGAACTCTCTGTTATAAGGTCTTGAACCCCTTTGAGTTTTCAAAATCTCGTCAAAGTTTTGGGTCCTAAATAGTGTGAACACGTGCAAACTGGATGAGTGAATGCCTGTACCCTGGGTTTTCTGTCTAAGGCTAGAGTGTTCGTACAAATCCACATAATCGGACCAGTCACTCTTACCTGGGAACTCTTGGGGTGAGTGTTCACTTATAGGCGAGCATGTCTTCGCGATACATTATTTTTGACCCATTTACTTTGATTAGTCACAATGTGTCGTTTGTTTGCCTTGTGGTAACAAACAAATGACCACCATCTTTGCTTTTGTCAAATTTTTGTATCACCTCATCCTTTTCGTCTAATCATCTCGCTCGTTTCCTTTCATGTTTCCCTCCTTTAGAATGCCTCCTCGATGTGACAATCAGATAGCGAATGCCGAACTGGCGGCAATCATCGCGCAGCAAATGGCTGCTGCCTTCCCAAATCTTATTGCTCAACTAAACCAAGCCAACAACAACAATAATGCTCCATGCAATTTCAAGAGTTTCAATTCGGCTAAGCCACTCAAGTTTAGTGGTTCTGAAGGAGCAACTGGGCTCCTACAGTGGTTCGAGAGCACTGAGAGTACGTTTCGTCACGTTCAGTGTCCTGATAATCGCAAGGTCGAGTTTGCTTCCAGTGTGTTTCAGAAGAGGGCTCTTACATGGTGGAACGGGGTTATGAGAGACCGTGGTGCTGAGGTTGCTTTAGCACAGACTTGGGCCGAACTTAGGGCCCTTATGATGAAGGAGTTCTGTCCTCGTCATGAACTGAGGGCTTTAGAAAGGGAATTTGACAATCTTAAGCAAGATAGCGGTGAGCATCGAGCCTACACGGACCGTTATGAGGAGTTAAGTCTGTTATGCCTAAACATGGTCACGCCTTTGGATAAGGCAATCAAAAAGTACATTGATGGCCTCCCTGACTCAATACAAGACATTGTGACTGGTAGCAACCCTACTACAGTTAAACAGGCCATTGAGCTATCTGCAACCTTGACTGAATCTCAGATAAGGAAAGGTAAACTTTTCTGAAAAAGTGACAAGAAACCGATCGAGGAATCAAAGACCATGGATGAACAGACTGGATCCCCTAAGAAGTCAAAGAAGTGAAAGGCTTCTCAGAACTTCGCCGTGGTCGCTCACAATGATCAAGCCGTCCCCAACCAACCAGCTCAACCCCCTGCTAGGAAGCCCTACAACGGAACTGCACCCTTGTACAACCAATGTAGACTACATCATCATGCTGGTGTGAAATGCTGCACATGCCAAGCTTGTGGACTTATAGGTCATACAGCAAGGGTTTGCCCAACCGCAGCTGCACCAAATCAAGTTAACAACAATCCTGCTCAAGGTCGTTTTCCACCAGGTTCTTTTTTCAACTGTGGCGAGATGGGCCATTTCCGAAGAAACTGCCCAAAGCTTGCTAATGCGAATCCAGTGCAGGGATGAGCATCTGACCGAATGGAAGACAAAGCTGTTTAGAAATAATCACCCATAACAATTGTCCCCAAAATATATCTGTTGCTATACCAATTCCAACTGATATATTTTAAATCTTATCCCTCAAATCAAGGTTATTAAATTGAAACGACGGTTGACGTGACTTTGTGCAACTTCCAACGCGATATTTACTCTTTGCCCCCTATGTTCAGCCTCTATTTAGCCGACTTATTCCGCATCATTATCATCATATTTCAAGCGATTTCTCAGGTACTTTCCTTCTCTCTTCTTTTCCTCTGTTTTTCTTCATCGAAATCTTTCATGGCCAGTTGAACGAGATCACATACAGGCGACTCAATCCCATCCTTCGAAGCCCAAAACCTTCTTAAGGAACCTGAAAAAGAAGTTTGTTCATTCGACAATGCTGACATTGCTGCCCTGCAAGCTTCCGGTGCCTTCCCTGTTTGTACAATCATTTGCCCTTTCGACAGAGAAATCCGATCGGATTTTTGTTCCAACGAATGGGTCTGCATCTTGGCTTACCCTTTTCCGGCTTTTATATCCCGTTTCTTTGAACTTAATGGTCTTAGTTATGCCCAAACCATGCCAATGGTTTGTCGGGTGCTAGTGACCTTGGACCGAATCAGATCGCGTTTTACTCCCGGTCTCTGTATTGAAGATCTCCCGATGGCCTATCGCCTTCGTTCTCACGGCAACAGTCGTTTTCTCCTTTTCTCAACCTCCAAAAATCCTCTTATCCTTAAAGCCATGAAAAATGAGGAGAAATGGCAACGAAAGTTCTTTTTTGTAAAAAGGGATTCTATTACTGGAGGTTTTGACCTTCCGGTGAAGTGGTTAACTTCTGGTAGGATTTAGGGTTTTAGGAGTATCCCCAATCGTATCCTGAAGTTACATCTTGAACTGACATCTTTATCTTTTGTGCAGCAAATTTCAAAGAACTAGCCCCTCTAAGTGCTGAATCAGAACAAAGGATCAAAAGCATTTACCAACTCCCAAAAAGTGAGAGAACTTTTTCCCTATCATTTGCAAGCTTAGGCCAGAGATCCAGCTCCGACATGTCTGGTAAGTATATCAGTACGAAACGAATGTATCAGTTTAAAAATACTCAAGAGTTAAATGTTTCTTCCCTTCATGCAGCACCAGTTAAAGCTCCAGAGGTGTTTGATCTCGATGAATTAGATAGCTATCCCGCTCCCCTTTCGGTGAATAAAGAACCAAGCCCCAAAGCCATCACGTCTTCCAAGCCTAGCGGTTCGAAAGCTATTGCTACTCCCAAGCCTCCCCCAGCCACCACGACTCGCGCTGCCAGTTCCTGGAAGAGGAAGGAAACGGATTCCCCAGCTACCTTCGAGACTTTTCCTTACGAGAAAGATGGATTTAATGAAGCCAGTGGGTTCATGACTTCATTCCTTAATCAGGTAAAAACTCCCATCCGATATCCTGAACATATATGTTAACCATTATCCTGAACAACCTACATATGTTAATACCCGTACTTTTGATTTCAGGGCCTGGAACGTCTCATGCACTTGTACGAAGAGGCCTGTGGTCTCAACAAAATGTTGGAGGCCAAACTCAAGAAAGCCGAAGTTACCATTGCTGACCAAGGGATGATCGTCGCTGCCCAGTCTCAGCACTACGAAGACAAACTCAAGGCGATGACCCAAGAGCACAAAGCTGTCATCCACAAAGTCAATGAGGACGCCCAAGCTAAGCTGGATGCTGCTCTTCTCCAATACCAGCAGGATATGAGTTCCTATCGGGATGGCCTCAAAGGATCTGTTGTAATTTCCCTTCTCCAAGCCAGGTTAAGGATGGTCTATGAGGCTAAAGCCTTGGGCTTTGAATGCCCCTCCTGGAACATCAAGGCTTGGGAAGCGAAATTAAAGGATCTTGGAGGCAATCCTGTGGAACATCCTGCAAAGCATGCTGGTGAGGAGCCTTCTAAGGCGGCAGAGGAGGTGACCGATGCTGGTGGTGATGCTGGGAAGAATCCCGAGGGTGATGCTGGTGCAGACGCTGGGGAAGACGTTGCTGGTCAAGAAGGTGCTGCTCCTTAAGCAGCGAAGTGGGCGATGATGGATATACGTTCTAAGGCTGGAGCCCACTTTTTTAGATTTGATGGTTGTGGTTGTCTGAACAATTTACTTTTCTTGTCTCTAAACAATTTACTATCCTGCACTAAGACAATATGATGACCAAAGGTGGATGGGTTTTGGGTTTCAGGATGAAGCCCTTGGTCATCAATTAATATAACCTGTTTTGAACAATATAACAGTTGGAGGTGGATGGGTCTCGGTTTGAGATGAAGCCTTCAACTGTTAATTAAATATGGTAAGAAACTAATCGTGCTTTTGGTGGATGGGCCTCAGTTTGAGGTGAAACCAAAAGCACAACTTTTGACATGTTAATAATATAACTCTCTTTTGACTTATTCGTTGTCGTCTTTTAGTTTTTGTTATGCATTGCTTAGTTTAGATTTCAACTTTCCAAAATTAGTGCAATTATTTTTTGAAAATAACCTAATCAGTACACTCGGCGATATCCTACAAAGACTTTCGTCTAATAGGGTTTTTCAAAATTCAAACAATTCAGATAAAGTTTTTAAAGAAAAAGGACAGTTTATTTTACAAAGTTCGTTTTGATAATACTTATTTGACTATAATATAGTTTTAATTTCTAATCCAAGTATCATATCCCAAATATTCCAAACATATTCCGAAAACACATTTTGAGAATATATCCTGAAAATATATCCTAGTCAGGATATTTAAGCCTTTTTCAAACATAGTTTCAAGAGTTCAAATGATTTATATAAGGTTTACAAAGGAAATATCATACCGGGAATAGAGTGTAACCCTATTTTTGAGCTTCAATCCTTTTGCATTTTTTTCCACTAAGATGTCCCCAGTCCAAGATTCTTAGTGCACTAGGTCCAAATTTGATCTTTTGAGCTTCACACAATCGCCTTAGAAGGAATGTCCCCTGTGCATAACGTCTTTGAACACTTAGAAATTTTCTGAACATCAGTTCCAACTGTTTGAACAGTTCTTGTGTTACAGGGGGTAAACCCTAAAATATACTAGAGATAAATCGTTAGTATCCTGGGGATAAACCCATAAGTATTCTGGGGAGAATCCAAAATTTTCGTGCGCTACAGGCGGGAGTGTATAAACTCCAGGACTTAGAAAGGTGATAACCTTTAAACCTTAGAGAGTATGAAAATACCCTTCCGTGTGAGAGGGTGATCAATCCTCATATACCTTTAGGATCCAGGATATAGCCAATAATAACGAAATTGTCAGCCACTTTTACATGGACTGGTCCCGCTATCTTGATCTATCCCTAGATAACTTGCGCTCCAGGCGGGGTATTTAAACCCAATTCAAGAGAAAGGTGAATACCTTTAAACCTGTGAAGGGATCAGGATCCCTTAAACGCAAGAGAGGGGGCCAATCCTCTAATCTTTCGAAGTATCCAGAGTGTGTATCTTGGAGCTATATCCCGAAGCATATACTGCAAAACAATCATAAACTAAGGTGGGTGTTAGCCTGGCTAACACCCCTCCGATGATTAAGTCAGTGTTGGGTTCAAAAGAATAAACCATATCAAATATATTAAAAGAGATAGAATTCATACCATCCTGAGTTAGAAATTAAATTCCAAACTCACTTGAAATAGAGCTTTAGATGTATAGCATTCTAGGATCTTGGTAGCATATCCCCCTCCATATTCTTAAGTCGGTATGCTCCTTTTCCTAATTCTGATTCAATCTCATAAGGTCCTTCCCACTTGGGAGCTAGCTTACCATCAGCAGGATTAGTTGTATTCTGAAAAGCCTTTCTCAATACCCAATCTCGAACCTGGAACCTTCTAGTCCTTACATTCTTGCTGTATGCTCTGGATATCCTCTGTTGATATTCCGCCATTCTTAGCTTTGTCGCATCTCTTGTCTCATCAATAGTATCCAATTCCTGGCAAAGGGCTTCAGGATTCTGCTCAGGATCCCGGAGATTAGATCTTGCCGTAGGTATCACCATTTCTATCGGGATCACCGATTCTGCTCCAAATACCAAAGAAAATGGGGTTTGGCCAGTTGCACTTTTCACCGTCATTCTATCAGCCCATAAAACAAAGGGCAATTCTTCTGCCCATTTTCCCTTCTTACCTCCAAGCCTTTTCTTCAAATTGTTGACAATTATCTTGTTTGAGGATTCTGCTTGCCCATTCACTTGAGGATGTACCGGTGTGGATGTGATCATTTTAATTCCCCAACTTTTGCAAAAGTCAGTAGTCCTCTTACTTATAAACTGAGAACCATTGTCAAAAATTATCTCAGCTGGTACTCCAAACCTAGTCAAGATATTCCTTTTTATGAAGGATACTACTTCTTGATCTCTAACTTGAACAAACGCTTCAGCTTCAACCCACTTGGAGAAATAATCAGTCATTGCCAGCATGAAGACTTTTCCTCCTGGAGCCTTTGGCAATTTTCCTACTATATCCATTCCCCACTTCATGAATGGCCAAGGGGAAGCGATAGGATAAAGTGGCTCAGCAGGTTGATGTAATATATTACTGTGTCTTTGACACGAATCACATCTTCAAGCATATTCTGCAGCATCTTTTCTCATCGTCGGCCAATAGTATCCTGTTCTTAATACATTTGAGAATAACGACCTGCCCCCAGTATGGTTACCACAATCCCCTTCGTGTATATCCTGAAGCACTCCTTTGATTTCGGGATCCTCCAAGCACCTCAGATATGGTCCTGCAAGAGATTTCTTATACAAAACATTATTTATAATAGTGAATTGTGATACCTTCATTCTATAGGCCTTAGGATTTTCAACCTTTGGGATGTGTCATTCCTTGAGATATCTCATGATTAGAGCCGTCCAGGACTTAGGATCCTCCTCAGGATACTCATCATCAGGATCCTGAACACTTCCTACTTCCTTATCCTGAGGATCCGTCGCAGGATACAGAATATGTAGTATTGGTATTTGGGTCCCCTCCGGTATCCTGGCTGATGATCCTAGATTTGCCAAGGCATCAGCTTCAGCATTATCCTCTCTTGGTACCTGTAAAAATATCGAAATATCCTGCTAATTTTTTGGGAATTTCGAGATCCTCGATCAACTTCTCACCTCTAACTGCATAGGTCCCATTAAAATGATTAGCAATTAACAAGGAATCAACAAATACTTGTAAACCCTTGATATTCATGCTTTTGGCCAATTCTAATCCCGCAATTAAAGCTTCATATTCTGCTTCATTATTAGTAGCAGGAAACTCACATCTAATAGCCTGGGGTAATATATCCCCCTGTGGAGATTTTAGTAGTATGCCCAAACCTACACCTCTTACATTAGACGCACCATCAGTATATAGTGTCCAAGATTCTATATTTATATTCCTGAACCCGTACTGTCCTACCCAAGAAGGACGAGGAATCCATATTCCTTAACCCATTCCCAACCCCTGGGAATCCCATGCTTTGTAGAAAGTGTGAACTCACCTTAGGTTAGCTCGGCAGATAAACAAAAGGTCAATCGAGCTGCTAGAGGTTAACCACATCCTAACATTGTTACCATACAAGTCAGGTCTAGGTTCAAGAAGTGCACGTATGTTTACACATAAGTTAACAGGTTACGAACACGTATTGATCATGGCAAACCCCTAATACATGTTAACACATTAACAGTAGCAGTCAAGTACCAAACATATCCAAACTTGTGCAACCCGAAAGATAAAGTCCAATAAATAGGCGGCCCAACCTGTTGTGCGATAAGCATGACTTGTGCGATCCACAATGGGTTGTGCGATTGGAAACCAACCCAGCCCAATAAACAATCCCAACATCTACACAACCCAAACAGTTATAAAAAACATAACTTGTGCGACCCAATAGCCTTGTGCGACTACTGGTATCTTGTGCGACCAGATCAGGTCTTGTGCGATCAACAACTTGTACGATTGGTCCTTATGCGACCAAGGACTTGTGCGATCAGAAAGCTTGTAGGACAAGATCTGATCTTGTGCGATTTGTTACCAACTTCCCTAAACTCATGCAATTCAGTTACTAGTTCCAATCAATTCTTTTGACCAAATTAACAGTTTCCATATTCGAAATAAATCAACTAACACAATCAATAGTTTCTAATCAACCCATTATTCGATCAAAACAAGATTTTTATCACTCAATTCATATGAACCCTAATGAATAACATAACAACAATAATCATAACCCTTAAACTTATTAACATGATTCATGTTCTTGATTATTAGCATTCATACTCATAACAATATATTAATCATCCGAAACACATCACAGCCGGTCATCATGCATTCGACCCTCAAGCATCAATAGCACCATTCGATTATCAAACCCTATATGATTCGTACACACTATACATGTGAGCCGATTTTATGAACATCAACATTAACAGTTTACATCATCATCAATCATATATCATTCCTACATCAACAAGTAAAGCATGTATAGCACAACATCATACAATCATGAAAGCAATAGTTAAAACACTAACCGGTTAGAGAAAGAACAAGGATTGATCCGAATAGAAAGCTTCGAGAGATGGGTATGCTTGCCGTCGGCTTAGAGAGAGAGGTATTAGGGTTTGTGTGTGTTGTGTTTTGCAAGTTATGAGGAGTATACCCCTTCCCCATAGTGTTATGTGCAAATAAGAGGATGGGCCGAAGCCATTACGGTTTGCCTTTGTGGTTCGAGTGCAAGGAGTGTGGCCCAACAAGGGCTTGTGCGACTGGGTTGTGTTGTGCGATCCGAGTCATATATATATACATACAAAGATTCACATAATACAAACATAAAGTCTCATAAACATTCATTACATCAACATATCAGGTTGTCACACAAGGTTCACATACGATACATTAAGTACAAAGATAAGTTCTGAGATACGAGTTGTCACATTATCCCCAAGTTGAAAGAAATTTTGTCCTGAAATTTGGTACGTACTCACTGAGGAAGCTAGTTAAGTTGCATGGTTTTCCTGGGGTGTCACATCCTCCCCCCGTTGATCTGGAATTTCGTCCCGAAATTCCACAGTAGCTTCAGCCTCAGTAGTGGTTGTACTGTTTGCGAACAGTTGGGGATACTTTTGTTTCATTTGGTCTTCGCGTTCCCAGGTGAACTCTGGGCCACGACGTGAGTTCCAATGAACTCGAACAAGAGGAATTCTGGTACGTTTGAGAATTTTCACATCTCGGTCAGTAATCTCTACTGGTTCCTCGATAGTGAGCTCCTTCAAAGGAACTATGAGGGTCTCATCTGACAGACACTTCTTCGGATTCGACACGTGGAAAACGTTGTGAACTCCACTGAGTTCTGTTGGTAGGTTCAGTTTGTAGGCCACTTTGCCTATTTTCTCTATGATTTCGAAAGGTCCGACGTATCGTGGGTTGAGTTTGCCTCGTTTGCCAAAACGAACCACACCCTTCCAGGGTGATACTTTGAGAAGCACTCGATCCCCAACTTGGAACTCGAGTGGTTTCCTACGCTTATTAGCGTATGCCTTCTGACGGTCACGAGCTGCCGCCATGCGTTGTCGTATCTGAGCAATCCTTTCTGTTGTATCAACTACGAGTTCTGGACCCGTGATCTGACTGTCACCCACCTCTACCCAACAAAGAGGTGATCGGCATTTACGCCCGTACAATGCCTCAAACGGAGCGGCTTGGATGCTGGTGTGGTAACTGTTATTATATGAAAATTCCACAAGTGGCAGATGCTTTTCCCAGCCGTTGCCAAAGTCAATCACACATGCCCTAAGCATGTCTTCAAGAGTTTGGATGGTTCGTTCAGACTGCCCATCCGTCTGTGGATGATAAGCGGTGCTCATGTCTAAACGTGAGCCAAAGGATTTGTGCATCGTTTGCCAAAGTTCTGAAGTGAAACGTGCATCACGATCGGAAATAATAGAGGTTGGCACCCCGTGCCTCGAAACCACCTCCCTCAAGTAAACGTCTGCTAGAGTAGAGAACTTATCCGTTTTGATGGCCAAGAAGTGTGCAGATTTTGTGAGTCGATCCACGATCACCCAAATAGTATCATTCCCACGTTGAGATCTAGGCAGGCTAGTAACAAAATCCATGGAAATTTGTTCCCATTTCCATTGTGGAATCTCTGGTTGCTGGAGTAGGCCTGATGGTTTCTGGTATTCGGTCTTGACTCTCGCACAAGTCAAACATTTGCTAACGTAAGTTGCTATGTGAGCTTTCATTCTAGGCCACCAATACGTAGTTCTGAGATCGTGGTACATCTTATCTGAACCAGGATGTACTGAGTAGCGAGACTTATGTGCTTCATCCATCACCAGCTCGCGTAAGTTTCCATAGTGTGGGACCCAAATGCGCCCTGTAACGTAGTAGGCGCCGTCTTCCTTTTGTTCTAACCGTTGCCTTGAGCCGCGTAGGGCTTCAGCCCTGACTTTTTCTGGTTTCAATGCTTCTACCTGAGCATCTTGTATCTGTGCAGGAAGACTAGATTGGATAGTGAGTTGTAAAGCTCGTACGCGTTTAGGCGTAGTATCCTTTCGACTGAGGGCATCGGCCACAACATTGGCTTTGCCCGGATGGTATCTGATCGAGCATTCGTAATCATTCAGTAGCTCGACCCATCGACGTTGTCGCATGTTCAACTCCTTCTGTTTGAAGATATGCTCGAGACTCCTGTGATCGGTGTAAATGGCGCACTTGGTACCGTACAGGTAATGTCTCCATATCTTAAGTGCAAAAACAACAGCTCCCAGCTCTAAATCATTCGTAGTGTAGTTCTTTTCAGGAACTCTAAGTTGGCGTGAGGCGTACGCAATAACTTTATCCCGTTGCATCAATACACAACCAAGACCCTGAATTGATGCATCGCAGTAAACCACAAAGTCGTCTGTGCCCTCTGGCAATGAAAGAATAGGTGCGCTGCAAAGTCTATCCTTTAGGTGCTGAAATGCTGATTCCTGTGTAGTACCCCAACGAGAAGTAACGCCCTTCTGCGTTAGTGAGGTGAGAGGTTGTGCAATCTTGGAAAAATCCTTAATGAACCTCCTGTAGTACCCTGCCAAACCCAAGAATTGGTGAATTTCCGTTGGTGTGCGAGGTGCAGGCCAGTTCTTAATCGAGTCTACCTTAGATGGATTAACATGAATCCCATCCTTGTTCACTACGTGGCCTAGGAAATGGACTTCATGAAGCCAAAAGTCGCATTTCGAGAACTTAGCATAAAGCTGTTCTGTTCGAAGGAGTTCCAAAATGAGTCGTAAATGCTGCCCGTGTTCCTCCTGACTCTTCGAATAGATCAGGATGTCGTCGATGAAAACATTGACGAACTTGTCTAGGTAAGGCTTGCACACTCTGTTCATAAGGTCCATGAAAACCCCAGGTGCATTTGTCAGCCCAAAAGGCATAACCAAAAACTCGTAGTGTCCGTAACGAGTTCTAAAGGCTGTTTTGGAGACGTCCTCTTCTCTGACTCTCAGCTGATGATATCCTGATCTCAGATCAATCTTTGAATAGAAGCTCGACCCTTGCAGCTGGTCGAATAAGTCATCAATACGTGGAAGAGGATAACGATTCTTCACGGTCACCTTGTTGAGTTCGTGATAGTCGATACACATACGGAAGGTACTGTCTTTCTTCTTCACAAATAACATTGGAGCTCCCCAGGGCGAAGAGCTAGGACGAATGAAACCCTTATCCAAGAGTTCTTGCAGTTGCGCAGACAGTTCTTCCAATTCAGATGGAGCTAGACGATAGGGTGCACGAGCTATCGGCGCTGCTCCAGGAGCTAGCTCGATTTGAAACTCGACCTGGCGATGAGGCGGAAGACCAGGTAATTCCTCAGGAAATACCTCAGGAAAGTCACGTACGATCGGAAAATCTTCTATCTTCTTCTCTTTCTTCGAGGTGTCAGTAACGAGAGCCAAAATAGCAGTGTGGCCCTTTCGCAAACACTTCTGGGCCTTAAGGAAAGAGATGATGCTCTCGACAGCACCCCTCTTATCGCCACGAATCATGAGAGGTTCAACACCTGAACAAGGAATACGGACAACCTTCTCATTGCAAAGGATCTCTGCTCGGTGTTGGGATAACCAATCCATCCCAATGACAACGTCGAAACTACCTAGAGCGATAGGAATGAGGTCGATAGAGAAGGTGTGCCCAGCAAGAACAAGATTACAACCCTTGACTACGTGTGTGGCCTCTAAACTCTTACCATTAGCTAGCTCTACAGTGTGCTTGGTGTTCAAAAGTGTTGGGGTACGCTTAAGCATTTGACTAACTTTTAAGGACACGTAGCTAGTATCAGCACCCGAATCAAATAAAACTATAACATAAAAGTCGTCGAGAAGGAACTTACCCGTCACAACATTGGGATCATTCCTTGCTTCACCTTGGCCAATAACGAACACACGACCCCTTGCACCATTGTCGTTGTTACCCCCGTTGTTTCCATTCCCCTGGTTGTTATTATTTTTGTTGTTGTTTTGGTTCCGGTTCAGTTGGGGACAATCTCTCTTGAAGTGGCCTTCAGCTCCACACTGAAAGCACCCTTTGTTGATGCCTTGCTGCTGCTGCTGGCGTTGTGGGGCTTGTTGTTGCTGACGATTCTGGTTTGCGAGGTATAAACTTCTGCAATCCTTTGCGGCGTGGCCTGGCTTGTTGCACCGATGACAGTTACTCCTGGTGCATGGCCCGCTGTGGTGTAGGTTACAGTGATTGCATTTGGGGTGAATTCCCCTGTACCCTCCTTGACTTTGACTACCAAATGATTGCTGACTAGGGCTCTTGAAATCGTCAGTCCTTCTTTGCTGAGACTGAGATTGAATAGAAGTTGAACCTCTGCTTGAAGCTCCATCCCATTTTCGGTTGTTGTCACTAGGAGCATCTGAAGTAGCTGTAGCACTTATACGCTTTGGTAACCTGTTCTGCTCCATCGCCTGATCAGTGAGGCGTTGAGCCAATTGTACAACTTGTTGGATGGTGGCGAGGTTAGCTGAAGTTGTGACAACCCGCACTAAACCAGGTATCCGTACGACTTAACTAATGATTAATTACTGCTTAATTACTGTGCTTGTTTGAACTAGCTGATGAACTGCTACTTGAATACTGATACATGTACTTACCTGCATCATACTTTACTTATCGTCAATACATTATTTACATGTTGAACCCTAGTGACAAACATGATGCACAAAAGCACAGTAGCACATGAACGGATAACCTATTGAACATGCTGATAAAGCCAGCATCAGGCAAACACTGCCTCTAAGGCCTGTACGATCCAGAAACGTTTTGCTACACTAGTAGTGAGTGTAGGGATATAAGGGTTGTGGAACTGCGTCTCTAGGAATAAGTCACTACGACTGGATGTGCCTAAAACGTACTCTAAGTACAAAACTCAACACTTTACATAATAACTCAGCTTTTAGCTAACTAATAAAGTGCCAAAACATGAGAAAAATATTACTAGACACTTTCCAAAGTGTCGGAATTAAGTTGTGTCACTAAATGTAATTATAACGACACTTTAAAGCTTTGTTAACGCTTTAACGGATTACTATCCAACCGAACAACCGGACTATACCCGGGACATGAAAATATTGTTATTTTCATTATTTATCTTTTTCTGAGCCAGTTAGGGTCCCTGAGTACCCTAACACCCATTATAACGCATGACACACAACTAACCAAGTTAACTACTTAACTAACTTGGTTTAACCTAACTAATAAGTAACTAACACTTGGAAATGGACTAGTACCCCCCCCCTTGAACCGAAATCGTCCCCTAGGGGACACCCTTGTACTTGATAGATTGTCATAGTCTAATTGTGTTTAATATCTAGCTTACATAAGATCTATTGGGTAATACCCTTGTTAATTGTCTATAAGTTAGATGCAAGACCCAACATAACTCACACACTTAACAACATCACACTAACTCTCTCCTCTCTTGCTCTCCACACTCACGGCCGAACACCCCCCCTTGGCCATCCATCCATTTTCGGCTTCCATCTTCACATCGCAAGATCATACAAGCTTCAAGGGTCACGTATTAGGAGGCTTGGTGCACTCGGAGTTTGAAGGACCTCTTTATCTAGCTTTTATCCACCCGATTTTCGTCAAGATCCTTCCCTAGCCTCGAGCTAGTGGTATGATGTTTAAATCCCTATCTTGAACTAATCTAAAGTGGTTAAAAGGATTTTTATCGGTTAAAACTCCTTAACATGCAAGATGATGCTTTAAAGTTTACTAAAAACACTAATAATAGTGGTTAAAAGCTTATATGTTGTGTAAATGATGTAGTATTCGAAATGTATGATTATTTAGGCCCGATCTATGATGTGGTAGCTCGGATCATCGTTTAACCCGGTTTGGTAAGATCATGGATCTTAACATAAGCTTGTTTTGAATAATACAAGGGTTAAAAGATGAAACTCTACCACACGCGAATCATGAACTTGTGTAAAAGAGTTTTACTTGTGAAATTGTGTTTAAAACTAGCAGATCTACGCATCTGCAAGTGGTATTTTCAAAGAACCACGTATCAAAGAAATCATGTATTTTAAAAGATGGATTTTACACTAACAAGCATGATTTTTATAAACCACAAGTGTGTAAACACTTGTGAAATGAAAAGATCCGACAAAATAACAGCTTTTGTAAAAAGATGACGGGAAGTTGTAAAGATGGATTTTCTCTAAAAACGAGGTTTTTACAAGATCAAATTACCTTATATGAAGATCTACTAAATTTAAGGGGATTTACACCACAGTTTTGGGAAAAACTGCAAGTTCATGTAATTTTTGGCAATTTACACATATGTTGATTAGTTGTTGTGATGAAAGTTGTTCTGATCAAATAAAGAAAATTGTTGAGTTGATTTGTTAAAGAAAATGATACGCTTGAAAGCGTGGCCACCTCCAGTTACAGAGGAAACTCTGGCGAAATTTTTCTAAAAACCTAACACTTAGAACTATTTACACTACAAGTGTTAGAATTATTTTTGAGATGTTTTCGAAATATAAATTTCGCCATGACTTTATTTACTAAATATTCGGAGGTGAGATTTTCACAAAATTTAACGTGAGAAATATATATTTTCACACACTGTTTATGATTATTTTGTGAAAATACATAAATATTATTTTTAGAGTAAAAATAATATTTACGAACGTTAACGAATCCAAAATAATACGAACGCTTTCACCATAAATATATAAGTTACACCGGTAATTATATTACCACTCGATTGTTAAACGTAACTTACGCACTTACGGAAATATTTATGAACGCGTATTTTAACAACGTATTATTGGAGAAAAATTATGTGAAATTGGAAATAAATACATATATTAAGTGAGACTTAATGATATAATTTGAACGCACATGTATTGAATCCCCCATCCTTGGGAAGGAGATTAACTACCAAGTATATACAGAACGTAAACACGAAATAGTTGTCTAACTATTTCCCAAAGACTTAAACTATAAAGCTAAGGCACGGCCGTCCGTCTAATAGAAATTAGCACCTGTAGGTCGTTGCACAGCTGCGTGAGCAGGAGATACTTGGTAGAGACGCTTCACTGTGAGTTCATGTCCCCCTTTTCTCTAACTGTTTTCAGTTTTCTTAACTGCGGGGGTGAAATACATGTTACTTTGATTACAAGTACTTTATACATGGTATGGTTAGCGTAAGGAGGTTTACTACTTAGATCATGTGAGTGGGTAAGCAGAAACTGGAGACCATTAATCCTCATTGTAGGACTGAGGGACGTAAGCGGTAGATCTATCTGGGTGTAGCAAGCCCAACTCTAGGCCCAACAGAACGGACCTCTGAGAGGCCCAACAGAACGGCCCTTGGAGTGACTTTGTACCTGACGCGAAATCTGCTAGGTTTGAGTCTTCCTACTTACACTTCACACATACTAATGGCCTTGCAAACCATTGGTGATCTCTTTTTCCTTACACTGCTACATACCAGGGATTTTATACTTACAAGTGTTTTACATACTCACTTACACATGAACTCGCTCAACATTATTGTTGATTTTTCAACTTACATGTATTTCAGGAAATTAAAGATCTGGCACGGTATGTTATGTTTTCCCGCTGCATAAGGGTTCCAAGGTCATCCCAGTTTAGGAAATGTGACTCTTTCCTGGACAAGTCACAACTCTTAAACTGTGCTTGTTTCATGTTACGGTTCATGTTTTTCAAGACAATGTTTTATGTTATGATGTTGTAAGTCTTTAAGACAATGGTATGATACTCTGGTTCTAAAACTTAATCAAATGGATGATCTTGCATGATTTTATTTCATATAGCTTTGTTATGGTTAAGCTATGGTATTAAGAAGTCACACCAAAATTTACCACGCTTCCGCAAAGCCAGGGTGTGACAGCTTGGTATCAGAGCTCTGATCATAGCGAACTAGGATTCTCTCTCGAGTCTAGACTATGATCACTAGGGCTCTCACGAAAACATTTTTCTGCATACCACTTAAGTCCAGATCCAAAACTTTTTACAAACAAATGTTGAGCACGTTTTATTATTTATAGGCTCAGCCTGGAGGGCTGAGGCTCGGTCTGGAGGATCGAGGCTCGGTCTAGGTGACCGAGGTAGTTGAGCACGTCGATTTATTGAAGGCTCAGCCTGGAGGGCTGAGGCTCGATCTGGAGGATCGAGGCTCGGTCTAGGTGACCGAGGTAGTTGGCTAGTGAGGCTAGGAAGAGTAGGCTCAGTCATGAAGGCTGAGGCTCGGTCAAGGGGACCGAGGCTCGATCTAAGAGGTCGAGGTGGAGGATAGAGCAGTCTTCGAGACTGGGAGGAATTTGGCTAGTGGACTAGGAGAATTATTTTGATTGACTAACATGTTTATACGATTATATGATTGATTATTATATGTATATGTGTTTGTGTTACAAACGTCATGCTTTCATCATGTAAAGATGGACACTACGAATCCCATGGCCATAGTATCAGACGACATAGTTTCATCGAAGCACGAGGTGTACATTTCCGATACTACCGGCACAGACAATGACGACTTTCAGCCCTTTTTGCGCTACCTGAAGTCGTAGCAGAGCCTACTGATGGCCATCTTGTTGGGAATTTGCCCCCTTGCCGCTTATCCTGTTGTTGATATGCCCCCCCTCCCGACGTGGCCTCTGACGACGATAACGATCTACTGGAGGAGGACCCAATCGAGGGCAGGGCCCTATTGCTGCTGGCATTAGACTACTGCATGCGGACGCTCCTGTAGGGGAAAATCATGTCCATTCCCCTATCCCAGACTCATTTGAGTTTCTGACATCCGCGTCTTCGCACATACAGGGAATGCAGCACCACTCACACGACGCCGACCCTGATATGGCATCATCAGCTGCACCGGATCCCGCCCACAGCTTTGAGTTTGATCACGATATTGAGGTTGATCCTGCTTTTCCCCCTGGTTTTGATCCAGGCCATGACCTTGAGTTCATACACTTAGACCAGCCCTTGGAGGATCCTGTAACCCCCTGTGTTTGTTGATCCAGCTGATCTTGAGATGGAGTTTTTTATCCGGAGCCGGCCATGGCCCCTGAGCCAGGCGCTGCTCCTGACCCCGCATTGGAGCATGACCCTGTTCATGCCAATGCACCTACTGTTGCTCCTTGATTGATCATCTGCTTGGACGAGAGAAAAATTTGGGAGAACTGTGCAAGACAATTTATTATTATGGGGGCCCACGTAATAACGATTTGTAGTGCACAAGAATCCTGGTGGACTCTGCGGGTCAAGCTAATGATAACCAATGCAGCAGGAAATAACTTAAACACGAATGACCAAGGCGATGTAGCCTCGAGTTCATTCTATTACGAGCAACAAGCCAAATTGGCAAGCCTACGTGAAGGCTCATAATTTATTTCCTCACTCATACATTTAGTACATTTACGTGTGAAATTGGGAGATTACATGATGGCTTATGATGCTATGTATCACCTAGACAATTGAAACATTGTCTAACCCGCTTCACACCACTTCGACAAAAGGGAATGTCGCCCAGACGTGACACAAACACCAGTACGTTGCCAAGGACAGAAGCCGAGCTGCAAGAACGCATCTCACAGATAAATGCACCACATAAAGCCCTCCGCTCTAAGTACAACGATGGCATTACTGGAGATAACCCTCCAACTGGCTGCACCTATAAACAGTTCCTGAACTGCAAGCCTTTGAACTTTGACGGAACAGGAGGCACCGTTGCATTTGTTCGTTGGTCCAAAAAGACCAACTCCATACCAAGAATGAGTGACTGTTCGTCCCAACAGAGTGTTACCTACATCCCGGGGTTATTTCTAGATAACTCACTCTCATGGTGAAACCTTCAGTCTCAGACCCTTGGCACAGACGCTGCTTATACATTGAGCTGGGATGAGCTCAAGGAAACGATTGAGAAGAAATGTTGTTTTAGGACTGGAATTTAGAAGCTCGAGGTGGAGTTCAGGAATTTGAAAATGGACGAACCAGAAATTCCTGAACTTGTCCAGCGATCACACGACTTATCTAGGGTCGCCCCCTACTTAGTCAAACCAGAGTTCAAAAGGATTGAACGATTCATTGGACACTTGCACCCAGATCAGGGGTATGGTTACTACCTCGAAGCCCTCAACCATTGCAGAGGTTATCAATATGGGTGATTTATTTATAACATGAGATGTTATGTGATTGATAACATGAGATGTTATGTGTTGATATTGTTGTATACTTACGTACACTCTACTTACTATGACCTGACCGACGTAAACACATCTTTTAGAAGATGCCGCCAAGACGTCAAACGCCGTTGCCTACCAATGAGGCAGAACTCCAGCAAATTATCGCTGCTGCCATTGTACAATACGCCGCCTCTCAAGGAGGGACTAGTGGAAGCAACTCTGGCAACACTGGCAACAACAATAATCCACCTCATGGTAATACTAAGTCATTTAGACATACCATGACCTAATTGGATATCCTTAGCAATGATGCTAATGCCAAACGTATGTTATAACGTATGTGCAGGATGCACCTACAAGCAGTTCTTAGACTGCAAGCCCGTAAACTTTGATGGCACAGGAGGTGCTGTCGCCTTTGTTCGTTAGGCTGAGAAAACCGAATCTGTTCTTCGCATGAGCAAATGCGCACTGGATCAGCAAGTCACCTATATCTCAGGGCTATTCTTGGATGGAGCCCTCTCTTGGTGGAATCTGCAAGTACAGACACTTGGCGAAGCTGCTGCCTACGCGCTGACCTGGACCGAACTGAAGGAACTCATGCGCAAAAAGTATTATTCCCGCGCAGAAATCCAGCGATTGGAGACCGAGTTCTGGCACTTGAAAATGGACGGTCCAAAGATAGCAGAATACGTTCAAAGGTTCCATGACTTATCGCATGTGGTACCCTACATGGTCACTCCTGAGTTCAAGAGAATTGAACGCTTCATTTGGGGACTAGCTCCTCAAATCATAAGCATGGTAACCTCATCCAAGCCTGCAACTATTACTGAGGTGATTGATTTGAGTGTGGCTGTCACAGAGGAGGCCATTCGCCTGAACAAGTTTGATGATGCTGAGCATAAGAAGAAAGAGACTCATGTCGAGTCGTCAGGAGGTAACAAGCGGAAGTTCTCAAACTTCAAGCAGGGCGCCAGTGTAGCGGTTAAGAAAGGAGGATCAGGCACACCAGCTCAGGTTACAGCTGGTAGAGGAAAGAAAGGAAAAGGGTATATGGGCACCCAGCCCAAATGCAACACCTGCCAGCGCCACCATTCTGGTCATTGCGGGCCAAAAGTATGCGAAGCATGTGGGAAACGTGGCCACTCGAAGGACACTTGTGGGGCCACTGCTGGTCAGGGAGGCCAGGGAGGATTTGGGAATAGGAATAATAATCATGGTGGTAATCGCTCACAAGGAAACTATGGAGGAAACGGGAATCGAGGCAACTTTGCGAACCAAGCTGGCAATGCAAACCAAAACAACAACCAAGCTGGAAATGGAGGTGGAAACGGGCAAAGACTTGGATGCTATAACTGCGGAGATATCGGGCATTTTAAGAAGAACTGCCCAGAGTTAAACCAAGCCCGTGGAAGAGTGTTCCAAATCGAAGCAAGGGAAGCGCGCCAGGACCCCAATGTCGTTACTGGTACGTTCCCTGTAAATCAACGCTATGCATCCGTTTTATTTGATACTGGTGCCGATTATAGCTTCGTGTCGTTAGAATTTAAGAATATGCTTGGTTTAGCCGCTAATAAGTTAGATATTCCGTACTCAATCGAATTGGCCAATGGGAAGTTAGTAGAAGCCAATGAAGTTATCAGGGGTTGTGTGTTTGAATTGGGAGAGCGTGAGTTCGCTCTAGATCTACTACCAGTCCAGTTGGGAAGCTTCGACGTGGTGGTAGGAATGGATTGGTTATCAGGCAACAAGGCAGAGATAGTTTGTCATGAGAAGGTTGTTCGTATCCCAACCGTTGATGGTGAGACCATTGTTGTTCATGGAGAGAAGCGTGAGACGCCGTTGAGGATTATCAGCTGCTTGAAAGCAAGGAAGTGTTTGCAGAAAGGATGTGTTGCTTTTCTGGCACACATTGTGGATAAAAAGGCTGCTGAGCCAAAGATCGAAGACATCCCTGTCGTGAGGGAGTATCCAGAAGTCTTCCCAGAAGACTTGCCTGGACTGCCACCTCAGAGGCAAGTAGAGTTTCACATTGATCTAGTTCCAGGCGCCGCGCCTGTGGCTAAGGCATCGTACAGACTTGCTCCGTCTGAGATGCAGGAACTGTCGACACAACTTCAAGAGTTGTTAGACAAGGGTTTTATCCGACCAAGCTTCTCGCCTTGGGGAGCTCCGGTCCTGTTTGTCAAAAAGAAGGACGGTAGTTTTCGTATGTGCATCGACTACCGGGAGCTGAACAAGCTGACGATCAAGAATAGATATCCTCTGCCAAGAATTGATGATCTGTTTGACCAACTGCAAGGTTCAAGCTTTTATTCAAAGATCGATCTTCGATCTGGATACCATCAGTTAAGGATACAAGAAGAGAGCATCCCGAAGACAGCCTTCAGAACTCGTTATGGACACTACGAGTTCCTCGTTATGCCATTTGGTTTGACAAACGCACCTGCGGTATTCATGGATCTAATGAATAGAGTTTGCAAGCCGTGCTTGGATAAGTTCGTGATTGTATTCATCGATGACATTTTAATTTATTCAAAGATGAAGGCTGAACACGAGCAGCATCTTAGAGCCATTCTAGAGCTGCTGAAGAAGGAACAGCTGTATGCCAAATTCTCTAAGTGCAAGTTTTGGCTACGAGAGGTGCAATTCCTTGGACACGTGGTAAATGGAGATGGAATCCACGTGGCTCCAACTAAGATCGAGGCGATCAAGGATTGGGAAACGCCAAAGACGCCAACCGAGATTCGGCAATTCTTGGGTTTGGCTGGCTATTATCGAAGATTCATTGAGAATTTTTCAAAGATCGCTCAACCATTGACGCTCCTCACGCAGAAGGATAAGAAGTTTGATTGGGGAATCAAACAGGATGAAGCGTTTCAGATATTGAAGGATAAGCTTTGTAACGCGCCAATTTTAGCTCTACCAGAAGGTACTGATGATTTTGTGGTATACTGCGACGCATCGCGTCAAGGATTGGGTTGTGTGTTGATGCAACGCCAAAAGGTTATTGCTTACGCATCGCGTCAGTTGAAAGTGCATGAAAAGAACTATACCACACACGATTTGGAGCTCGGCGCAGTGGTTTTTGCTTTAAAGATCTGGAGACACTACCTTTATGGTACGAAGTGTACAATCTTTACAGATCACAAGAGCCTACAGCATATATTCAACCAGAAGGAGTTGAATATGAGGCAAAGACGATGGGTTGAATTGTTGAACGACTACGACTGCGAGATAAAGTATCATCCAGGGAAGGTGAATGTAGTCGCCGATGCCCTAAGTCGTAAAGAGAGAATCAAGCCCATAAGGGTTAGAGCTTTGGAAATGATTATACGAACCGATCTTTCCTTGCGCATTCGTGCCGCGCAGAAGGAAGCTCTCAAGGAAGGAAACCTTGAAGAAGAATATCTCCGTGGGATGGAGAAGCTGTTGGTACCAAACGAAGAAGGAACATTATGTTTTGAGAAAAGGATTTGGGTTCCTTTGTTTGGAGATTTAAGGAAGGTTATTTTCGATGAAGCTCACAAGTCACGGTACTCTATCCATCCGGGAGCGGATAAGATGTACCAGGATCTCAAAGATTATTATTGGTGGCCTAGGATGAAAGGCGATGTTGCTGTTTACGTGAGCAAATGTTTAACGTGCGCTAAGGTTAAAGCGGAATACCAGAAGCCTTCAGGACTTCTACAACAACCTGAGATTCCCAAGTGGAAATGGGAACAAATCTCAATGGATGTTATTACAAAGCTGCCAAGAACGCCGAGAGGCCATGACACTATCTGGGTGATAGTGGATCGTTTAACAAAGTCAGCACACTTCTTGCCTATCAGGGAGAAGGATAACACTAGCAAATTGGCTAAAATTTACATGAGAGAGATCGTCGCGCGCCATGGAGTACCTCTCTCAATCATCTCTGATAGAGACGGAAGGTTTGTGTCAAGGATATGGCAATCCTTCCAAGAAGCCTTTGGTTCACAATTTAATCTGAGCACTGCGTTTCATCCGCAAACTGACGGCCAGAGCGAGCGAACGATACAGACTTTGGAAGACATGCTGAGAGCGTGTGTTATGGATTTGGGCGGTAGCTGGGATAAGCATTTACCTTTGGTCGAATTTTCATACAACAACAGCTACCACACCAGTATTGGTGTCGCGCCATTCGAAGCCCTTTACGGACGCAAGTGCCGATCACCCTTATGCTGGGCTGACGCAGGTGATAGGCAGCTTGCTGGTCCCGAAATCGTCCAAGAGACGACAGACAAGATCGCGCAGATCCTTAAACGCATCGAAGCAGCTCGCCACAGACAGAAGGCCTATGCGGATCCAAACCGAAAACATGTGGATTTCCAAGTTGGAGAAATGGTGTTATTGAAAGTCTCACCCTGGAAGGGTGTGGCACGCTTCGGGAAGCGTGGGAAGTTAAATCCGCGATACATTGGTCCCTTCAGAATTCTGGAAAGAATAGGACTAGTAGCATACAAGTTGGACCTACCTGCTGAACTAAATGGTGTTCACGATACATTTCATGTATCCAATCTAAAGAAAAGTCCAACTCAAGTCACCGTTGCCATTCCCACCGACGAGATTCATGTTGACGACACGCTCCACTTCGTTGAAGAACCGGTTGAGGTTACGGATTGGAAAGTAAACAAGACCCGCCGGAGCAGTGTCAAGCTCGTCAAAGTTCATTGGAATGCCAGACATGGTCCTGAATACACCTGGGAACGTGAGGACCGGATGAAAGAGAAATACCCCCACCTTTTTCCTAAGAACCCTGCGTCTACAAGCAGAACTTAAATTTCGGGACGAAATTTATTTAACGGGGGGAGAATGTGACAACCCGCACTAAACCAGGTATCCGTACGACTTAACTAATGATTAATTACTGCTTAATTACTGTGCTTGTTTGAACTAGCTGATGAACTGCTACTTGAATACTGATACATGTACTTACCTGCATCATACTTTACTTATCGTCACTACATTATTTACATGTTGAACCCTAGTGAAAAACATGATGCACAAAAGCACAGTAGCACATGAACGGATAACCTATTGAACATGCTGATAAAGCCAGCATCAGGCAAACACTACCTCTAAGGCCTGTACGAGCCAGAAACGTTTTGCTACACTAGTAGTGAGTGTAGGGATATAAGGGTTGTGGAACTGCGTCTCTAGGAATAAGTCACTACGACTGGATGTGCCTAAAACGTACTCTAAGTATAAAACTCAGCACTTTACATAATAACTCAGCTTTTAGCTAACTAATAAAGTGCCAAAACATGAGAAAAATATTACTAGACACTTTCCAAAGTGTCGGAATTAAGTTGTGTCACTAAATGTAATTATAACGACACTTTAAAGCTTTGTTAACGCTTTAACGGATTACTATCCAACCGAACAACCGGACTATACCCGGGACATGAAAATATTGTTATTTTCATTATTTATCTTTTTCTGAGCCAGTTAGGGTCCCTGAGTACCCTAACACCCATTATAACGCATGACACACAACTAACCAAGTTAACTACTTAACTAACTTGGTTTAACCTAACTAATAAGTAACTAACACTTGGAAATGGACTAGTACCCCCCCCCCCTTGAACCGAAATCGTCCCCTAGGGGACACCCTTGTACTTGATAGATTGTCATAATCTAATTGTGTTTAATATCTAGCTTACATAAGATCTATTGGGTAATACCCTTGTTAATTGTCTATAAGTTAGATGCAAGACCCAACATAACTCACACACTTAACAACATCACACAAACTCTCTCCTCTCTTGCTCTCCACACTCACGGCCGAACACCCCCCTTGGCCATCCATCCATTTTCGGCTTCCATCTTCACATCGCAAGATCATACAAGCTTCAAGGGTCACGTATTAGGAGGCTTGGTGCACTCGGAGTTTGAAGGACCTCTTTATCTAGCTTTTATCCACCCGATTTTCGTCAAGATCCTTCCCTAGCCTCGAGCTAGTGGTATGATGTTTAAATCCCTATCTTGAACTAATCTAAAGTGGTTAAAAGGATTTTTATCGGTTAAAACTCGTTAACATGCAAGATGATGCTTTAAAGTTTACTAAAAACACTAATAATAGTGGTTAAAAGCTTATATGTTGTGTAAATGATGTAGTATTCGAAATGTATGATTATTTAGGCCCGATCTATGATGTGGTAGCTCGGATCATCGTTTAACCCGGTTTGGTAAGATCATGGATCTTAACATAAGCTTGTTTTGAATAATACAAGGGTTAAAAGATGAAACTCTACCACACGCGAATCATGAACTTGTGTAAAAGAGTTTTACTTGTGAAATTGTGTTTAAAACTAGCAGATCTACGCATCTGCAAGTGGTATTTTCAAAGAACCACGTATCAAAGAAATCATGTATTTTAAAAGATGGATTTTACACTAACAAGCATGATTTTTATAAACCACAAGTGTGTAAACACTTGTGAAATGAAAAGATCCGACAAAATAACAGCTTTTGTAAAAAGATGATGGGAAGTTGTAAAGATGGATTTTCTCTAAAAACGAGGTTTTTACAAGATCAAATTACCTTATATGAAGATCTACTAAATTTAAGGGGATTTACACCACAGTTTTGGGAAAAACTGCAAGTTCATGTAATTTTTGGCAATTTACACATATGTTGATTAGTTGTTGTGATGAAAGTTGTTCTGATCAAATAAAGAAAATTGTTGAGTTGATTTGTTAAAGAAAATGATACGCTTGAAAGCGTGGCCACCTCCAGTTACAGAGGAAACTCTGGCGAAATTTTTCTAAAAACCTAACACTTAGAACTATTTACACTACAAGTGTTAGAATTATTTTTGACATGTTTTCGAAATATAAATTTCGCCATGACTTTATTTACTAAATATTCGGAGGTGGGATTTTCACAAAATTTAACGTGATAAATATATATTTTCACACACTGATTATGATTATTTTGTGAAAATACATAAATATTATTTTTAGAGTAAAAATAATATTTACGAACGTTAACGAATCCAAAATAATACGAACGCTTTCACCATAAATATATAAGTTACACCGGTAATTATATTACCACTCGATTGTTAAACGTAACTTACGCACTTACGGAAATATTTATGAACGCGTATTTTAACAACGTATTATTGGAGAAAAATTATGTGAAATTGGAAATAAATACATATATTAAGTGAGACTTAATGATATAATTTGAACGCACATGTATTGAATCCCCCATCCTTGGGAAGGAGATTAACTACCAAGTATATACAGAACGTAAACACGAAATAGTTGTCTAACTATTTCCCAAAGACTTAAACTATAAAGCTAAGGCACGGCCGTCCGTCTAATAGAAATTAGCACCTGTAGGTCGTTGCACAGCTGCGTAAGCAGGAGATACTTGGTAGAGACGCTTCACTGTGAGTTCATGTCCCCCTTTTCTCTAACTGTTTTCAGTTTTCTTAACTGCGGGGGTGAAATACATGTTACTTTGATTACAAGTACTTTATACATGGTATGGTTAGCGTAAGGAGGTTTACTACTTAGATCATGTGAGTGGGTAAGCAGAAACTGGAGACCATTAATCCTCATTGTAGGACCGAGGGACGTAAGCGGTAGATCTATCTGGGTGTAGCGAGCCCAACTCTAAGCCCAACAGAACGGACCTCTGAGAGGCCCAACAGAACGGACCTTGGAGTGACTTTGTACCCGACGCGAAATCTGCTAGGTTTGAGTCTTCCTACTTACACTTCACACATACTAATGGCCTTGCAAACCATTGGTGATCTCTTTTTCCTTACACTGCTACATACCAGGGATTTTATACTTACAAGTGTTTTACATACTCACTTACACATGAACTCGCTCAACATTATTGTTGATTTTTCAACTTACATGTATTTCAGGAAATTAAAGACCTGGCACGGTATGTTATATTTTCCCGCTGCATAAGGGTTCCAAGGTCATCCCAGTTTAGGAAATGTGACTCTTTCCTGGACAAGTCACAACTCTTAAACTGCGCTTGTTTCATGTTACGGTTCATGTTTTTTAAGACAATGTTTTATGTTATGATGTTGTAAGTCTTTAAGACAATGGTATGATACTCTGGTTCTAAAACTTAATCAAATGGATGATCTTGCATGATTTTATTTCATATAGCTTTGTTATGGTTAAGCTATGGTATTAAGAAGTCACACCAAAATTTACCACGCTTCCGCAAAGCCAGGGTGTGACAGAAGTCACATGACTTTGAATCTCTGGCACTAAACCCTTAAGGTACAGTTCGATACGTTTGATGGGAGGATCCACCATAGTAGGACATAAAATAGCCAGCTCATTCGATCTTTTAGTGTACGCCTCAATTTCTGACCCCGTCATCTTGAGGTTGAAGAACTCTACCTCCAGCTTATGAATGTCATCACGATTGCAATATTCCTCTTTGATCAGTTCCTTGAAGGTGTTCCATGGGGTGGCATTAGCAGCAACCAACCCCAGCATTTGAACTTGTGCATTCCACCATGTGAGCGCTATACCTTCGAGAGTACCAGTAGCATATTTCACCCTGCGAGCCTCAGGGCATTCACATATCTCGAAGACAGATTCGAGTTTCTCAAACCAGTGGAGGAGACTTACAGCTCCTTCGGTACCACTGAAGGTACTAGGTCGACAGTCCATAAAGGTCTTGAAAGTGCACACAGGAGGCTATGTAGGTTGACATGTCGTGAGAGTAAGAAAGGACATAGTTTAACACAAAGGTTGGTTCACGAGAGTAGGATCTAGGGATCCTAGAGTGAGTTGAGGTGGCAGGGTATACCTCCTGCCTGAGCGGCTGCAAGTGCCGCAGCAACTTGTTGGTTAATCAGAGCCGTCAACTGGGCTTGAGTCATGTTAATGCGTCCAGCCATGATCTTCATATCAAGGGAAACATGAGTGAGAGGGGTTCGCGAAAGTGCAATGACAGAAGGGAGTAAGCACACACGTGTTCAAGCAACAGTCGTTATACTAACTAAGCATACCATGAGCAATGTACTATGTAACTAGCAAGTAGGCAATATAAACATAAATCACATCACCTAGAATGTCGAGTCTTGCACGTGGAGCGAAGCGTCGTTGTGGATCGTTGAGCACTGTACAGGTTATAGTCTAGTTTTAACAAAAACTTTTTCCCTTTATTAAAACCAAGTTAACTATAACCAATGGCTCTGATACCAATCTGCCACACCCCCAAAATCCACATGTGGAGTATCACCGCTTGGAGGCGTGACTGACCAGGATCAAGTCACCAATCATATTGAACAAGCAAGTAAGTAAACATAAAACCCAACACAATATAATTGGTGTCCAAAACAAAACATAGTTTAAGTTGCAAGCGGAAGCATAATGTCAAAAACCAAAGCATAAGTTAATAATGTTTAAGTTTATCATGAACACTCAATGTCCATGCTCCACAACGACTCTTCCCCAGGCAAGCTCCTGCTAAACCTATTGACCTGCAAAGCATGTAGTAACGAGTCAGCAACAAAGTTGAGCGAGTTCACAGTTGGGTGTTGGTTTAAGTTATTCCAAAAACGTAGTTTCCTTTAACTGGCATCCTCGCCGTGGGGGTTACCCCATAGTTGAAAACGTGTTTTGTTTAATCCCGTTTACTCTGGCAATCCAGCCGTGGGGGCTACCCCATGTTAAATTATCTGGCTCTACGGCCATGGGGGCTACCCAATGTTTATACTACTAGACTCGTTACAATATCGACCGCTGACTTTAGTCATGTTTATGTGCCCTTAGCGTCAATGTCTATCATCATTGACGTGCCCAGATCCATTAGTTCACGCCCGTCCTCTGCGGCACGGTGTGAGGCTTGTCAGACCTAAATAGCGCTATCTAACTAATGACCCGCTCGCCATTGGCCCGGCGATTAAGTCGATATAAAAAGGAGGGACTTCGTGATAGAGTTTTGGTCTAGTGAAATTTAACTGTCCATGAGGACGAGGAATTATATTCCTGAACCCGTACTGTCCTACACAAGAAGGACAAGGAATCCATATTCCTTAACCTATTCCCAACCCCTGGGAATCCCATGCTTTGTAGAAAGTGTGAACTCACCTTAGGTTAGCTCGGCAAATAAACAAAAGGTCAATCGAGCTGCTAGAGGTCAACCACGTCCTAACATGGTTACCATACAAGTCAGGTCTAGGTTCAAGAAGTGCACGTATGTTTACACATAAGTTAACAGGTTACGAACACGTATTGATCATGGAAAACCCCTAATACATGTTAACACATTAACAGAAGCAGTCAAGTACCAAACATATCCAAACTTGTGCAACCCGAAAGATAAAGCCCAATAAATAGGCGGCCCAACCTGTTGTGCGATCAGCATGACTTGTGCGATCCACAATGGATTATGCGATTGGAAACCAACCCAGCCCAATAAACAATCTCAACATGTACACGGCCCAAACAGTTATCAAAAACATAACTTGTGCGACCCAATAGCCTTGTGCGACTACTGGTATCTTGTACGACCAGATCCGGTCTTGTGCGACCTGATCTTGTGCGATCAACAACTTGTACGATTGGTCCTTGTGCGACCAAGGACTTGTGCGATCAGAAAGCTTGTAGGACAAGATCTGATCTTGTGCGATTTGTTACCAACTTCCCTAAACTCATGCAATTCAGTTACTAGTTCCAATCAATTCTTTTGACCAAATTAACAGTTTGCATATTCGAAATAAATCAACTAACACAATCAATAATTTCTAATCAACCCATTATTCGATCAAAACAAGGTTTTTATCACTCAATTCATATGAACCCTAATGAATAACATAACAACAATAATCATAACCCTTAAACTTATTAACATGATTCATGTTCTTGATTATTAGCATTCATACTCGTAACAATATATTAATCATCTGAAACACATCATAGCCGGTCATCATGCATTCGACCCTAAAGCATCAATAGCACCATTCGATTATCAAACCCTATATGATTCGTACACACTATACATGTGAGCCGATTTTATGAACATCAACAATAACAGTTTACATCATCATCAATCATATATCATTCCTACATCAATAAGTAAAGCATGTATAGCACAACATCATATAATCATGAAAGCAATAGTTAAAACACTAACCGGTTAGAGAAAGAACAAGGATTGATCCGAATAGAAAGCTTCGAGAGATGGGTATGCTTGCCGTCGGCTTAGAGAGAGAGGTATTAGGGTTTGTGTGTGTTGTGTTTTGCAAGTTATGAGGAGTATACCCCTTCCCCATAGTGTTATGCGCAAATAAGAGGATGGGCCAAAGCCATTACGGTTTGCCTTTGTGGTTCGAGTGCAAGGAGTGTGGCCCAACAAGGGCTTGTGCGACTGGGTTGTGCTGTGCGATCCGAGTCATATATATATATACATACAAAGTTTCACATTATACAAACATAAAGTCTCATAAACATTCACTACATCAACATATCAGGTTATCACACAAGGTTCACATACGTTACATTAAGTACAAAGATAAGTTCTGAGATACGAGTTGTCACATTGATAAACTTGATCAAACTTGAGGAAACTCATCTCAAACCTATGTCCTTATGCTTATAAACACATCTATGGTTTGTTAGGCTTAAAAACAAGGTGGAGACATTCAAAATCAGAGGTATAAACCTTACAAACTTTCTGTTTTGTTCAAGGGTTTAACCCATAAGTGATGTTCAAGCTTAAGACTTGATGAAAGTGTGATTTAGGATTAGCTTGGACTATCCTACTTAAAAATCCTCACATTGCTTAATGATTTCTCATAGATTAGATGTTCATATTCTATTATTACTTGTAAGTTCAAGACCCTCCTTGAATGTTCATAACATCAAGTGTAGTGGTGAACACTAAGAGTTGCCTAAATGGAAGACTTGTTCTTCCTACCTCCTACATGAATTCTATGATACTTAAGAGGTTCCTAAATGGAGGATTCATTCTCTTACCTCATGCTTGACATATTTGACATATTACATACTACATAACTTATATGTATTACCTAAGTAATCAACCTTTGATAATGATATAATGGTCACTTATCAAAGAGTTTGGTTACATCATCAAAACACTATGTGTTAAAAGATGATTACTTTCATATGATTTTGTTCATACATTTTAATCTCCGAATCTTTAATCTACCATTATCCTCCAATACTCACACGCCTTTGTTTCTTCGTGTAGAAGGACTTGGTGTTCCAACCTCCCACAACAACTCACTCGCGGATTCACAAGTGGAAAGCTTGCAAAATCGTGAGTATACTCGAAACCCCCTTTTATGTTTACCACTTTTGGGGTGTAACATGTTAAAATATTAAATCACACTTAAACTTTAATCTTTATACTTGCACGAAACAATCCAAATACATGAATGCTATGTTGTGATACTTGATGCTTATACTTGGGTGATTCTTATGTGATACTATAGTCATTAGCTTTGTATAAGCCTCCATTTAACATGTATAGTTCTATAGGAGTAACGCACCACCCGTGAACGAGAGGTCATGTTGAATTATATCATTTTTTGCATAAACAGAGGATTGACTAGAAATATTGCTTGCCTTGTATGACGATCTTGTATAAACTAAGTTGCCATGTGGATTCGTTTTAAACTTTTAAACTTATACTTATTCTTAAACTTGTATACTCTCTTTTGCTTTTGCATTGAACTTTATTTTAAACATGTTACAGGTTGAGGATTGATGATGTTATGAAACAGATTAGCAATGATGCCTAGATACTCACTTAGACGTTTAGGTTTAAAGTGTTGTATCAATTTTGTTATTGTTATGTTATTAACATGTTGTTATTTCAATTCTCCTTGTAATGTTTGACAATTTGATTATGAAATGAAAATGGGTTGAATTAAATATTGTCTCAAATAGTGTTATGAATTCTCTTGCAATCTCGAACTAGTCCCACTCCGATGATTCCGCCATTGGTTGGGGTGTGACACTAACACCCCTCCGATGCTTAAGTCAGTATTGGGTGTCAAAGAATAACAAATTAAATCAAACATATTTAAAAGAGATAGAATTCATACCATGCCGAGTTAGAAATTAAATACTAAACTCACTTGAAAAAAGCTTTAAGGTGTACAACATTCCAGGATCTTGGTAACATATCCCCCTCCATGGTCTTGAGTCGGTATGCTCCCTTTCATAAGGTCCTTCCCACTTTAGGGCTAGTTTTCCATCAGTGGGATTGGTTGTATTCTGAAAAGCTTTCCTTAACACCCAATCTCCAACTTGAAATCTCCTAGTCCTTAAATTCTCGTTGTATGACTTGGATATTCTCTGCTGATATGCTGCCATCATCAGCTTTGCTGCATCTCTTGTTTCATCAACCATATCTAGTTATTGACATAAAACTTCAGGATTCGATTCAGGATCCCCTAGGCTTAATCTAGCTGTAGGTATCACCATCTCGGTCGGGATCACTGCTTCTACACCAAACACCAAAGAAAATGGGGTTTGCCTAGTAGCATTCTTCACAGTTGTTCTGTCAGCCCATAGAATAAATGGTAGTTCCTCTGCCCATCTTCCTTTTTTGGCACCTAACCTCTTCTTTAGGTTATTTCCAATTATCTTGTTTGAGGATTCTGCTTGCCCATTTGCTTGAGGATGCACTGGTGTTGATGTAATCATCTTGATTCCCCAGCTTTTAAAGAAATCAGTAGTTCTCTTGCTAATGAATTGGGAACCATTATCACAAATTATCTTAGCCGGTACCCCAAATCTTGTCAGGATATTCCTTTTTATGAAGGATACCACTTCTTGATCCCTAACCTGGACAAAGGGTTCTTCTTCAACCTATTTGGAGAAATAATCTGTCATTGCCAACATGAAAACCTTTCCTCGTGGAGCCTTTGGGAGTTTCCCCACTATATCCATACCCCACTTCATAAATGGCTAAGGGGATACGATATGATACATTGGCTCAACAGGCTGATGTAGTATATTGCTGTGTCTTTAACATGCATCACATTTCTGAGCATACTGCATAGCATCCTTTCTCATGGTTGGCCAGTAGTATCATGTTCTCAACACCTTCGAGAATAGAGATCTGCCCCCAGTATGGTTACCACAGTCTCCTTCGTGTATATCCTGAAGTACCTCCTTGGTTTCAGGATCCTCCAAGCACCTTAGGTATGGACCTGCAAGAGATTTCTTATATAAAACATTATTTATAATAGTAAAACGAGATACCTTCATTCTGAAAGCTTTAGGATTTTCATCCTTTGGAATTAATCCTTCTTTAAGATATTTCACAATTGGAGCCATCCAGGATTCAGGATATTGATCATCAGGATCCTGGATGCTCGCCACTTCCTTATCATGAGATTTGAGATGTTCCATCGTAGGATACAGGATATGCAGTATTGGTATCTGAGTTCCTTCCAGTATCCTGACAGTAGATCCTAAATTTGCTAGAGCATCCGCTTCAGCATTTTATTCTCTTGGTACTTGTTCAAGTGTAAAAATTTCAAAATATCCTACTAATTTTTTTAACAATTTCAAGATATTCAGCTAACTTTTCACCTTTGACTGCATAAGATCCATTGAAATGGTTAAAAATCAACAGGGAATCAACATACACTTGCAAACATTTATTATTCATATTTTTAGCCAACTCTAATCATGCTATCAGAGCTTGATACTCAGCTTCATTATTAGTAGTAGGAAAATCACATCTAATAGCCTGGGGTAATACGTCCCCCCTGTGGCGATTTAAGTAGTATCCATAATCTTACACCTCTTATGTTGGATGCACCATCAGTATATAATATCCAAAATTCTGAACTTTCACCTAGTTGTTGTACTTCTAGGTTAACTTCATCTTGAATGTCACTACTAAAATCAACCACAAAGTCTGTTAAAGCCTGAGACTTTATAACATTTTTAGGTTCATATACTAAATCAAATGCACTTAATTTTACGGACCACTTAGCCATCCTGCCAGACATTTCAGGTTTCCTAAGTACATTTTTAATAGGATAATTGGTTTTTATATGAATCCTATGTGTATCAAAATAATGCCTAAGCTTAGTCGATGCCATGACTAGAGCTAATATCAATTTTTCTAAGTGTGAGTACCTAGTTTCAGCATCTAACAAACTTTTGCTGACATAATAAACAGGATATTGATGACCTTCATGATCCATTACCAAGACAACACTTACTGCATTCCCTGATACTGCAAGATATATTGACAGAGGTTCACCATCCTCGGGCTTCATGAGCAGAGGTGCACTTGAAAGATATTGCTTTAATTCCTATAGAGCAGCCTCATGTCTTTCTCCCCATTCGAACTTTTTGTTCTTCTTCAGGATATCATAAAATTCTTTGCATTTTTCTGAGGATCTTGATATGAACCTGTTCAACGCTGCTACTCTTCCTGTTAACCTTTGCACATCTTTCATGTTGGATGGTGACTTGAGATCTAGGATAGCTTTAATCTATTCCGGGCTTTCTTCTATCCCCCTCTTGGTCACCATATATCCTAGAAATTTTCATGCCCCCACTCTAAAATGGCACTTAGCACGATTCAGATTCATATTATATTGGTCCAGGATATTGAAGGCATACTCTAGATCCTGGAGGTGATCCTCCGCTTTCTTGGATTTCACCACCATATCATCAATATATACCTTCATTGTGTCCCCTAGTTTGTCTTTAAACATCATATTGACCAACCTCTGATACGTTGCACCTGCATTTTTTAAACCGAAAGGCATGGCAGTATAACAGTATATACCTGTGGGTGTCATGATTGCTGTGTCTTCCTGGTCCGATGGCTCCATTTGGATTTGCTGAAATACTGAGGATGCAACCATTAAGGTCAGCATTTCATGCCCGGCAGTTGCATCTACCATCGAATCTATATGAGGCAATGGGAATAGGTCTTTAGGACAGGCTTTATTGAGTACTGTGTAGTCTATACAAACTCTCCATTTCCCATTTTTATTTTGAACCACCACCACGTTTGCCAGCCACTTAGGGAATTTCATTTCCCTAATCATCTTGGACTTCAACAACCTTTCAACCTCCTCTTGTATAATTACATTTCTTTCAGGAGCAAATTTCCTTCTCTTTTGTTGAACGGGCCTGAAAGACTTGTCAATTTCAAGTTTGTGAGTTATAATATCTTTCGATATACCTATCATATCTTCGTGTTTCCATGAAAACGTGGACATCCTGCATTTCAAAAATTTAGTAAGCTGATTCTTAATATCCTGAGGGATATTGACCCCTACAAGCACCGAGATATCTGGATTATCCTGGTCGAGGATAACTTTCTTAACGTCCTGCTCCGAAGCTTCCACGATATCCTGGGCTTGTATCTTTAATTGCTATCATGCCTGGGATTTTGTTGAGGCCTTCATAGAAGAAGAATAGCACTGCTTCGCTTCCTGTTGATCGCTTTCCACTTTGACTACCCCCCAAGGAGTAGAAATTTTGACGCACTGGTGATAGGTGGAAGGTACAGCCTTCATATCATGAATCCACGGCCTACCTAATAAAATAGTATTTCGGGATAATGAATCCATGACACAAAACCGTTGCATCGAATTTACTCCTTCAACATATACGAGTAGCTTTATCTCCCGAACAGTGTTCTTTGCCTCCCCACTGAACCCTACAAGCACAGTGGACTTCAAGGTGATCTCCATTTCTAGGATGTTCATTCTCTTCAAGGTTTCCAACTGGATGATATTGACCGAGCTGCCATTGTCCACAGTATCAGGCGTACAAAATGATTAGCAATATATAAAGTGATTACCAGACCATCATGGTGAGTATCCTAGATGTTATCCCGGTCTTCACTATTATAGGTTATCACTTTGTCAGTTGTAAGTGTTATCATCCTCGTTGGCTTGTCCCCTCTTTCTGCCTTAGCTTCCTTGGCATGCCTCTTGGTCGCAGAATAAGAGGTTCCGCATATGTCGGATCCTCCAGATATGAAATTGATTATCTTGGCATCTGGTGGAGGTGATGCTCCTCGTTCAGAATCCTTGTCAGTATCCTAACCCTTGTTCTTCTTCCTACCAAGAAGATCTTTCAAGTAGCCTTTGCTTAGTAAGTAGCTTATTTCCTTCCTCAGGGCTATGCAATCATCTGTTACATGCCCAAAGTCCTCATGGAAGGCACACCATTTGGACTTATCCTTCCAATCGGCCTTTTGTTGATTCTTCTCAGCCACATTGCTTTATCTCCTAAACCCTGCATGGCATACATTAGTTTAGGAATATTAACAGAAAAACAATATTCTGACAACTTAGGATATTCTTCCCCATCCTCGACAGTGTTCACTTTCTTGCTTTCGTTTTTACCATACGGCCTAGAATGGTATGGTTTATACGAGGATTCTGACTTCCTGTTTGTAGACTCATATGTTGAGGATGCATTCATCCTCTCTTGTATTTTCTTGTCATCTTCAAGCCTGATATATCTCAAAGCCCTGTTTCGAGCTTCATCCAAGTTCCTACAAGGATTCATCACAAGATCCTGAAAAAATTGAGAATTCTTTTGCAATCCCATCTTGAATGCTTGTACAGCTGTAGCAACATCAAGGTGTGGGATATCCAAGGATTCCCTGTTGAAATTTTTCACGTAATCCCTTAGGGATTCTTGTGGTCCTTGTGTTATCCTGTAGAGGTCACTTGTTAGTTTTTCAAAGCTTCTACTACAAGAAAACTGACTGTTAAACAAATTAACCAAATGAGCAAACAATGTAATTGAAAGAGGTGGAACGTTTAAGAGCCACTTCAAGGCTGATCCTTTCAGGGTAGAGTCGAAGCCCTTGCAGAGGCATGCATCCTTAAGATCCGGTGGAAAAGGGTTAGTCTCGGTCCTCTCCCTATACTGGGCA
Organism: Helianthus tuberosus; assembly: GCA_030545235.1. Lineage (NCBI taxonomy): Eukaryota > Viridiplantae > Streptophyta > Magnoliopsida > Asterales > Asteraceae > Helianthus > Helianthus tuberosus. The sequence goes on from CM060372.1 coordinate 137,779,286, forward strand.
ATATGCTCCTTAGGATCCGTGGTTCCATCATAAAGCTTCATATTGGGAGTTTGGAATCTTTTTGGGATTTCAGCATCACAGATTGGATATGCAAATCGAGATACCCTATGGTTGTCCTGGGATACTTATGGTATGGGTTGCACAACCCCAGGTACACTTGATATCATATCCTTTAGCTTTTGAAGCTCTCTGGAGAATGCTAACGTTACACCAGTATCCTGCAAAGATCCAAAGTTGTTAGTAGCAAGAGTATTAACATTATTAGATAAGTTACCAGTTTGATGATTCTGGCGATATCCTGGAGCATATCCTGGGCCCCTCATAGTCGATATCCTGGTTGTTGAGGGTATCTCAGGAGCATTGCCCTGGGAATGGCTTGGTATGATATTGCCCTGATTATCCTCAGTATACACAGCTGAACTAAAGTTCAGATTCTTGGGCTGTAAGGGAGTGACAGTATCCTCGGAAGGTTTCTTGGAGTTGGACTTCAAGAGCTGTATCTCCCTCATTATTATCTGGTTGGCTTCCTGCTGTTGCTTCATCTGATCCTGTATATTACCAAACAAAGTTAAAATTTCATCATTAGAAGCAAGGACAGGACCCCTTGTTGAAGCTCTGGATCTGTTTAGAACAGCAGAAGTGTCTCCGGATATCTGGCTTTCATTCCTCCTTGGGGGAGCTTGGACTTGTGAAGAAGCTTGAACTTGTGGAGGTGGAGAAAGCACCGAGCCAGTTGTAGCAGAGGTTATAGCAGGCATGGAGGAAGAGCTCATGTTTGATTTCGAAGCCATTGAAAACAGTTATGTAAAAAGTTTTGAAAAGAAGAAGCCAAGTAATGATTTTAACAAAGCTTTTAGTAGAAATAGCACCACTTGCCCCATGGTGGGCGCCAAATTGTTTTGGTCAAAAATTACCGAAGCAATTAAATGATCAAATTAGTTTGTGAGGTATTGTGCTAGCAATGCTTGTGAAAAATATGTTGATTTGTTCATTTACAAAAACAGTTTCAGGATATAGTCTAAGGATATGAAACTATATCAATAATCAAACAATGAGCTAAAAAAAGTAAAATTGGACACATGATATACGAGGAAAGCCCTTGATCAATCTAGATCTCTGGCATAAAACCTCGAAAGCTGACAATCGTCAGCTGCCTTGTTCTTCTTATTGCTTGAATATTTAGGATACAGTGCAAGATAATGCTCAGACCGCCACTAAGTGTTACAAAGATTGCTAGTGTTGAGTGTTAGTGCGTAATTGTAAGAAAGAATTGTGTTCGAGTTCGGGAACTGAGAGTGTAGTGTTGTGTGTGACCTAGGGATCTGGCTCATCGCTTTTATAGTTACAAATAACAAACAACCCTTCCTATAAACTAGGGGCGCTCCGGAATATTCCTTTTGGAACGTTGGAGACCTGGTCTTTTGGCTTCAACGTCCACTTCTCAACCAAATGGAGCGAGTCTTCAGGAGAACGGGTCCTCGTTAACGTTATGATCCTGCAGCTATAATCTTCAAACGAATTGTTAGTAATTACTAGGATACTGCATCAGGATGTTACCAATATCCTGATCAGGTATCCTGATCGTATAAAGCTATTATTTATTCAAGATATAATTCAGGATATGGGCTCAGAATTCCACCCATAACAATTGTCCCCAAAAAAGTTATCGTTGAGGATCTTGAGTCCTAACAGTAATATTTTTTATGTTTTCTGAGGCAATTAAGAGATAAGACCCTTGATTTGACAAGTTGTAACTACCCAGACTGAATTCACTCATTACTCCCTTATATCTTCTCATCCCCTGATTTGACAAGTTGCGACCCCTGATTTTACTCCCTTATTTTCTATTCCATTACCTCGTCTATTTCATTACATATGATTCACTTGGCTCAGAGGCTAAAAGTTCATTACCCCTGATTTCACACCCCGACCACGTAAAACAACAAACCGTGGCGGAAACGTCGGGGAGTGTCGTGGCAGAATTATTGTTTCACAACCATGGAATACAAAAAGTTTCGTTTTATTTATTCATTAAGTAATTTACATTGTTTTAACACGAAACAAACAAGTTACATATCGACTATCACTGTTATTATGCCACTAAGGCCTCGTCCAGATCCTATGTGACTCATGCATCCTAGCAATCAACATCAAGCAACATCACCTGAAACATATGTAAAAACAAAGTCAGCAAAGAAATGCTAGCGAGCACATGGGTTTTATAAGAGTGTCGGATTCATGGCTAGTTTACATGTTGCAATACCTTATTAAAAACCTTGTTTTGAAAAGAGTATAATATTGCAACGAAATTAACCAACTCAAATCAAGCGGGTTACAATTTATAAAACCTCGTAGCCATGATTCTTAACCCAAAAACATTTGTTTTGGTAAACCAAATTGTAAAACATTTCGTATTAACTCGTTTAATAAATCTCGTATGGTTTATATCCTTTCAAAAACATCGTTATTTGACATCGTTTCAAAATCGTTTACCCAAGTGAACTAAATAACGCCACGGTATATAATATGTTGAAAACACTTATATATAAGAAGTACCAGCGGTGTATCTACCATGTTTTCACCACATTACACCCGTCCTGTTATCTAAACACTTAACCAAAAATCAATCGTTTATCCAACTCGTTTAATCTTGTTCAAATCGTTTCTAAATCGCTAACTCGTTTAAATCATTTAAATCATCCTCGTTTTAATTGTGAATACTATTTTTGGTCGTCTCGCTAATAACATCCAAACCTTCGCGACTCGACTATCTCGCTTCTCGCATTAATAAACCACCAAAGGGTAAATTAACAATCACAGATTCAGTCGTTACCCACCTAACCCACACATAACCATGGGTGCAGTCTGATAACGGGATTTGTCAGAACCTATGGTACCATAACCTAATACTGGTCGACTTGATCAATGCTAATGAATGTCATTCGTTATGTAACTACAACCAACAAGTTCGTTCACATTATCGAGATCGTTATTAGTTTAGT